>JAREIS010000490.1:0-343155 GCA_030060385.1 Muscicapa striata striata | reverse complement strand
TTTTTGGATTTTTTGGGATTTTTTTGGATATTTTGGGAATTTTTGGGGGATTTTTTGGGAATTATTGGGATTTTTTGGGATTTTCGGGGGATTTTTTGGGGCTTTTTCAGGATTTTTGGGGGAATTTTTTGGGATTTTCTTTGGATTTTTTTGAGATTTTTCTGGGGGAAATTTTAAGGGGGTTTTCTGGGGATTTTTTTGGATTTTTTTTTTTTTTTTTTTTTTGGGGGATTTTGGGGGATTTTTTTGGGATTTGTTGGGATTTTGGGGGGATTTTTTGGGAATTTTTTTATTTTTGGGGGATATATGGGGTATTTTTTGGGATATTTGGGGAATTTTTTGGGATTTCTTGGAAATTTTGGGGATTTTTTGGGAATTTTGGGGATTTTTTTTTTTTAATTTTTGGGATTTTTGGGATTTTGGGGATTTTTTGGGAATTTTTTGGTATTTTTGGGGAATTTTTTGGGATTTTTTTTTATTTTTTGGGAATTTTTGGATTTTTTGGGATTTTTTTGATATTTTGGGAATTTTTTGGGAATTTTTGGGGGATTTTTGGGAATTTTTGGGATTTTTGCGAGGATTTTTTTGGATTTTGGAGGGATTTTTGGGATATTTTGGGGTTTTTTTTGATTTTTGGGGGATTTGGGGAATTTTGGGGGATTTTTTGGTGATTTTTTGGGATTTTTCTTTAATTTTTGGAATTTTTTGGGATTTTGGGGGATTTTGGGGGATTTTTTGGGAATTTTTTTATTTTGGGGGATTTTGGGGTATTTTTGGGGATATTTGGGGAATTTTTTGGGATTTCTTGGAAATTTGGGGGATTTTGGGGGAATTTTTGGGATTTTTTTCTTTTAATTTTTGGGATTTTTTGGGATTTTGGTTTTGGATTTTGTTGGATTTTGAATTTTTATTTTTGGGGGTATTGGTATTTTTGGAATTTGGGATTTTGGGATTTTTGGAATTTTGGGATTTTGGAATTTTGGGATTTTTTTTTGGATTTTGGAATTTTGAGGATTTTGGAATTTTTGGGATTTTATTTTGGAATTTTTGATTTTGGGATTTTTGTTTTGGATTTTTGGGAATTTTGGGGATTTTTGGGAATTTTGGATTTTGATTTTAGGGATTTTTGGATTTTGGGATTTTGGGATTTTTGGATTTTGATTTTTGGATTTTGGGAATTTAGGGTTTTTGGTGGATTTTGGATTTTTTTTTTTTTTTTTTTGGGATTTTTGGGATTTTTGGGATTTTTGGGATTTTGGAATTTTTGATTTTTGGGATTTTGGGGATTTTTGGATATTTGGATTTTTGGATTTCTTGGAATTTTGGGATTTTGAGAATTTTGGGATTTTTTTTTAGATTTTGGGATTTTTGGATTTTGGGATTTTTGGGAATTTTTGGGATTTTTGGGAATTTTTGGGATTTTTTGTGGATTTTTTGGATTTTGGGATTTTTGGATTTTTAGGATTTTTGGGATTTTGGGGATTGGATTTTAGGATTTTTGGGATTTTGGGATTTTGGGATTTTTATTTTGGGATTTTTTGGGATTGTTGGGATTTTGGGGATTTTTGGGAATTTCTTTTATTTTAGGGGCTATATAGGGTATTTTTAGGATATTTGGGAATTTTTGGGATTACTTGAAATTTGGGATTTTTGGGAATTTTTGGGATTTTTCTTTAATTTTGGGATTTTGGATTTTGGGATTTTGATTTGGAATTTTTGGAATTTTTGGGATATTTGGATTGATTTTGGAATTTTGGATTTTGGGATTTTGGATATTTTGGGATTTTGGGAATTTTGGGATTTTCTTTGAATTTTGGGAATTTTGGAATTTTGATTGGATTTTTTGATTTTGGGAATTTTGGATTTTTGGATTTTTTGTTTTGGGGGATTTTTTGGTGATTTTTGGGGATTTTTCTTTATTTTTTTGGATTTGGGTTTTTTTGTAGGCTGAATTTCCAATTTTTTGGCAGAACGTGGAAATTTTTGGGACTGAAAGTCTATCCATAAATCCCCAAAAAAATTTGCGGGCGGTTTTGACGAGATTTTGAGGAATTTGGTGCCGTTTTGGGGCATTTTGGGAGGATTTTTGGGGAATTGGGATTTTGGGGCCTTTTTGGGAAAATTTTGGGGCTTTTTGAGGGGGATTTTTGGCATTTTTTGCGGAATTTTTGTGGGATTTGAGGAGATTTATGGGCTATTTGGAGAGAAATTTGCAGCCTTTTTTGGGGTGATTTTAAAGGGATTTTAGGGTGATTTTGGAGTGATTGGGAAAGAAAACCCAAAAAACCTAAAAAAAAAAAAAAATGATAATAATAATAATAAATAAAAATAAAGCAAAAGAAAAAATTTTGGGGGGATTTGGGGAGATTTGTCGGCTAAAATCACCTTTAAATAACTCCAAAACCCTTTTAAATACCGGAGGGGGGCCAGGTAACATCCCCGGCAGTCACGAGCCCCGGGGCGCGGGGTTGGGTGGGCATCAGCAATGGAGCCCCGCTGGCGGGTGCCTGCAGTACCGCGCTGTGCCCACAGGGCGGCAGCACTGCCGGGGCGCCGCCTCGGGGCTGCCTGCAGTACCGCGCTGTGCCCACAAGGCGGCGATGTGCGGGCGGCGTTAGGGGCGGGGGCGGAGCCGGGGCTGGGGCGCGGGTCAGGGGCGGGGCTGGGGGCGGGCCCCAGGGTGACTGACGGGGACAGGGCAGGGTTGGGGCTGGGGTTGGGCTTCCCATGGCCGGACCCCAACGAGCAGCCCCGCGCCCCCGAGGGCCGTGGCAAACAGGCCCGGGCATGGTCAGCGCTGGGGACGGCCTCACGTCACCTCAGGAGGCGCTGGGGCACAGGCGGTGCCGTGATGGACAGGGGAACACCTAGGCATGGCGGGGGCCCGTGTTGGGGGACCGGGGGTGGGATCGGGACGGGCCAGGCTTGAGTGAGAAGTGGATCTTTGGGTGAGTGACAGGCGTGGTGGCACACCAAAACATTGGCTAAATAGCCAATTTTCTAAGTATGTAATTACCCAACTAACTAATTAGGTGTGGCATGAGTTAACTGTCTACTTTCATTACAACCCCAGATGGGAGTCGGCATGTAATGCTCAACCGAGCTAATTATTACTTACTCTCATCTGGAGTACTAATGAGGGGTCCTAGATGGTGTATAAAAAAACTGGGATGGACTGGGGGGGACTGGGATGGACTGGGGGGGATTGGGATGGGACTGGGATGGACTGGGAGGGACTGGGATGGACTGGGGGGGATTGGGATGGGACTGGGATGGACTGGGATGGAATGGGAGGGACTAGGGGGGACTGGATGGACTGGGATGGACTGGGGGGGACTGAGAGGGACTGGGGGAATTGGGATGGGACTGGGATGGACTGGGGGGGACTGGGATGGACTGGGATGGAATGGGAGGGACTGGGGGGACTGGGATGGACTGGGAGGGACTGGGATGGACTGGGGGGGACTGGGAAGGACTAGGATGGGATTGCGGGGGACTGGGAGGGACTGGGGGGGACTGGGGGGGACTGGGATTTTTGTTTTATTTAGGGTTTTTTTTGTTTGCTTTTTTCATTCTTTCTTTGTTTTGTTTTGTTTTGTTTTGTTTCCTTTCTTTCTTTCTTTTTTGGTTCGTTGGGTTTTTTTGTTTTTGTTTCCTCTTCTTTCTTTCTTTCTTTCTTTCTTTCTTTTCTTTCTTTCTTTCTTTCTTTCTTTCTTTTTTTAAAGGTTTTTTTGTTTGTTTTTTTCTTTGTTTTGTTTTGTTTTGTTTCTTTTCTTTTTTGGTTTGTTTTGTTTGTTTGTTTGTTGGTTGGTTTTTTTCTTTGTTTGGTTGTTTATTTTTTTTCTTTCGTTGTTTTGTTTTGGTTGGTTTTTTTTTTCTTTTCTTTTCTTTTCTTTTCTTTTCTTTTCTTTCTTTCTTTTTTTGGGATTTCTTTCGACTTTTTTTTCGAATTTTTTCGATTTTTTTTTTCTATTTTTTTTAGATTTTTTGGAGGGGGATTTTTAACCAATTTTTTCGATTTTTTTTTTTCAAATTTCTTACGATTTTTTAATTTGTTTTTTAACGAATTTTTTTCTAATTTTTTTCGATTTTTTTAGGAATTTTTAATGAAAATTTTTTCGAATTATTTTCGATTTTTTTACGAATTTTTTTTTTTTAACGAATTTTATTGGAAGTCTTTACGATTTTTTTCGAATTTATTTCGAATTTTTTTCGAATTTTTTTACACATTTTTTACTAATTTTTTCCGAGTTTTTTTAGTATTTTTTCGATTTTTTTCTGAATTTATTTCGATTTTTTTCGATTTTTAAAATTTTTTTTTCGCTTTTTTTTTATTTTGAGGGGTTTTTTCCAATGTTTTTAATTTTTAAGGTTTTTTTTTTTTTTTAAACTTTTGATTTTTTTTTTTCCGATTCTTTCCAAACCCCTAAAATCCCTCCCAAACCCCCAAAATCCCCATAATCCCTCCAGGACCCTCTTCCCCCAGGACACCCCAGATCCCCCAAACCCCAAAAACCTCCCCTAAAATCCTTTCAAAACCCCGAAGTTTAAAAAATAATAAATTTAAAATAAAATAAATTTTTAAAAAATTTTTTTAAAATAAAATTAAACAAAAGGCAAAATTTAAAAAATTAAAAATTTAAAATCATAAAACCAAATGTAAAAAAATAAAATTTAAAAGGAATAAAAACAAAAAAAACAGAACAAAAAAATCATAAAATAAAAATTAAAAAATAAACTTAAAAATATTAAGAAAAAATAGTTTTAAATTTTAAAATTAAAAAACCCTAAAATTTTTATAAAATTTACAAAATTTTTATAAAATTTTCAAAAAATAAAGTTTAAAATAATAAAGAATTTTTAAAAAATTTAGAAATATTTAAAAATAATAAAATATAATAAAATAAAATAAATTTAAAATAAAAAATTGAAAAGAAAATTATTAAACTCAAAAAAGTGAAAGAATAAAATAAATAACATTTATTCAAAAAAGATACATATAGTTATAATGAAGAAAAAACTGAAAAAATTTTTTAAAAGAATTAAACGAACAAATAAAAATATATTGAACAAAACAAAAGGTTAAAGAAATTCAAAACACCATAAATAAAAATATAAAAAATTAAAAACATAAAAATATAGTTTAAAAAAACTTTTTAAAAATAAATAAATGAAAAATAAATAAGTAAATTTAAAATTAAAAATAAATAAAAAATTATTTAACTAATAATTAAAATAAAAATAAAAAATAATAAAAGCTATTTAAAAATAAATAAAATATAAAGATTTTTTAAAATAAATTTAAAAAATAAAATAAAAATAAAAATACAAAATAAAAGAATTTAAAATTAAGAAAATAAATTTAAATGTTTTAAAATAAAATTTTAAAAATTCAAAAAATTTAAAATAAAAAAATAAATAAAAAAAATCTATAAATAAATTAAATTTTAAAAATATTAAAAATAATATAAAATTAAAAACAGATGAATAAGTGAAAGGTAAAATTTAAAAAAATTTTAAAATAAAATTAAAAAAAAAAGCCCCAAATAAAAAAAAAAATAAAACCAAATAGAAAATAGCAGTATCTGAAAATAAAATGAAAGATAAAAAAAATTTAAAATACATGAATTATTTAAAAAATTAAACAAATAAATAAAATAAAAATTAAACTTAGAAATGAAAATAAAAATATAACAAAATAAATTAATTTAAAAATAAAAATCAAAAATATTTAAAAATTTTTAAATTAAAAAGATTTAAAAAACTAAATATATAAAATAAGTCTAAAAATAATAATAAAAATATTAAAAATGAAAAATACAAATTTAAAAAATATTTTAAAAATTAAAGAAGAAAAAAAAAAAAAATTAAAAATAAAAAAAAATTAAAATTTAAAATGAAATTTTAAAAAAAAAAAAAAAAAAATAAAACAAAAAATTTAAAAAAAAAAATTTTTTAAAAAAAATTAAAAAAATTTAAAAATTTAAAAAAAAAATTTTTAAAAAAAAAAAAATTTTTAAAAAAAAAAAAAAGTTTTTTAAAAAAATTTTAAATAAAAAAAAAAAAATTTTAAAAAAAAAATATTTAAAAAAGTTTAAAAATAATAAAAAAAAAAATTTAAAAAATAAAAATTAAAAAAAAAAATAATTTAAAATAAAAAATTAAAAAGTAAAAAAAAAAAAAAAAAAAATAAAATAAAAAAAAAAATTAATAAAAAAAAAAAAAAAAATTTTTTTTAAAAATTAAAAGAAAATAAAATAAAAAAATAAATAAAAAAAAAAAATTAAAAAAATTTTTAAAAAAAAATTTAAAAAAAAAATAAAATTAAAAACAAAAAAAAAAAAAAATTTTAAAATAAAAACCAAAAAATTTTTTTAAAAATGAAAAAAATTTAAACAAAAAAATTTTTAACACAAACAAAACTAAAAAAAATAAAAAATTTTTAAAAAATTAAAATTAAAAAAAAAATTATAATTACAAAATTTTAAAAAAAAATTTCAGCTTTTTTTCGGGAGTTAAACCTTCTCAAATTTGAAACCCACAGCTGCCTCCGGCCCCCAGTTGAGGGGCCCCCCCGAGCTGCTCAGGCCCTCAGACCCGCCATATCTGTCAGGATTGCCCTCCTCCTGACAGGACCCCACCCCCCCCGGGCCTGACGCCTACAGGCCCCTTTCCCACCCCCCCCGCCCACCCCAGCCCAGACTTGCCCAAAGGCCCCCGGCCCCCCTCACCCCCCAGGCACCCCCTTGCCATCCCCAGCCCCACCTTTCTTTGGGAAACAAAAATGGGGAAAACAAAAAAAAACATAAAGAGTCAAAAGACAAATTTGAAATGTTAAAGAAAAAGGATTAAAAAAAGAAAGGGAAAAAAGACCAAAAAAAAAAAAAAAAAAAATTAAAAAAAAGAAAAAAATTAAAAAAAAAATTTTAAAATAAAAAAACAAAAAATTTAAGAAATAAATAGTTTTTTTAAAAATAAATTAAATAAAAAAAAAAATCAAAATTAAATAAAAAAAAAAAATTTAAAAAAAATTAAAAAAAAGACTAACGGGAGGGCGCCCAACGCAGGCTGCCAGCTGAAGGGCGCACTAAGGCCCCCAGACCTACAGCCTGCCTACAGGCTGGTCTACACCCAGGGGGCCACGGAGCTCGCCTTTCCCCACGCCCGCCTGATTACAGGGGGTCCCTCCAACCGCCCGCCGAGACCAGGGGGCGCACACAACCCCACCTACGGGGTGGCCCCTGCTGCCCGGCACCCCCCAACAAGCACCACGGAGCACGGGCTCCGGCCTGCGCCCCGCTTTGGGGCCGGCCGCAGCCCGGCCGCAGCGCGGCACGGCAACAGAGCCGTGCGCAGGAGCCCCTCCAGCCTCTGCAAGGAGGCCCACAGTGAGGTGGCACCAGCACTTCTTCAAACTGCACCCAGGCAAAGGCCCGGGAGCAGTGGTTCCTGTCACCCGGCTAAAACAGCCTCCCCAGCCCTGCTTACAGGGACCTGAGGCTGCTCCTGGGGACAAAGGGACAAGCAAGGTCCTGGCACGTGCCCTGAGTAAAGGGCCCGCATGCTGCCAGTTGACCAGCAAAAAGGGCACCACAGGCCCAGACCCAGGCCCTGGCTACAGGCGGGTCACGCTGCCCACGCTGCCGTTAAGCGGCTTCGTACCCTCCTCAGAATGCAGGGGCAAGGCCGGACGCTCTCTCCACACAAGCATTTTGGGGACCTGCTTGTGGCTGCACAGAGCTGCTCTTTCCCTGCTGGGAAGTCTAACCTATGCTGCTCTATTTCTAAAGGGAGGCTACAGCACACACGCACTCGCTCACTCACACCAACTAACGGGAAGAGGGGAGAGGGAGGGAGGCAGGGAGGGAGGGGAAGACAGTCCCAGAAGGGGAAGCAAGTTCTGTGCAGCCATAAGGGCTCAAGAGAGCCATCCCTAGCGCCCAGAGGGAGACAAAAGCATCGCAGCCGCACCGCACCGCACTGAGGGGAGGGCACAGGGGCATCGAAGCGCTGAGGCGCTTCAGGGCTGCTACGGGGACAAGGAAAGGCTGTGCCGCGCCCCGAATACGGGGGGGTCACTCTGCCCAGGGGCCAGCAGCAGGCAGAAAGCTGCCACGGCTGGGGAAAAGCCCTGCCCTGATTACAGGGCGGCTGGGCTGGGGGCTCGGCGAGCTCCGTTTCCCCCCTCAGGTGCGGAGACAGGGGCTCTCACCCTCCGTACAGGGTGCCCCCGTCTCCAGGCAGCCAAAGGAGCACAATGGCAAAAGGCCAACCAGAGCAAAGACCCAGCCCTGCGCACAGGGAAGGTCGCCCAGCATGAAGTCAGCCGCGGCACCCTGAGGGTGCCCTGGCCATGGCACCAAGGCCCTTTTGCCCAGAGGGCCTCTCCTGCTCCTTCTTCCGCTCCAGGCTCGCTCTTGCCTCGCCGTTCAACTCTTGACTGGGAGCTCGCTCTTGCCTCGCCGTTCAACTCTTGACTCGAAGGCGCCGCTCATCCAGCTGGCTCTTGCCCCGTCGTCCCTCGGCTCCTGCCAATCGACGACGACACACTCAGGCCTCAGAAGCTGCAGCACCCAAAGGGAACCGCCACTCACCAGCCCCACATCTAGATCCTCACGCCACCACCCGCAAGAACCACCCACAGAACCCCCCCCCCAGCTGCCCAAAACCCTCCAGCCTCAGCTTGACTCACCTCCTCGACGTCCGCTAGTCCCACGCCGCGCCGGGAGCCGGGCCCTCTGGGCAAAAGAAGCTGGGCAGGCAAAGCAGCGCACAAGAGGCCGCAGCCCTGTTTACAGGGGGCTCCAGGTGCTAGCTGCACTACAAAGTGCCCGGGACTGCAGAGCACCGGCCCCGAGGGACAGGGCGGCCCTGGGCCCCAAGGCCTACGGAGGCTCCTTGTCTCCAACCGGGCCCGCTCCCCACTAACGGGGAGGGCGCCCAACGCAGGCTGCCAGCTGAAGGGAGCACTAAGGCCCCCAGACCTACAGCCTGCCTACAGGCTGGTCTACACCCAGGGGGCCACGGAGCTCGCCTTTCCCCCACGGCAACAGGAACCAGACTCTACGGTCAGGCAGCCCAACTCAAGGCCTAAAGGCCAAGGGCCCGAGCGGCCCGAGGGGCCGGGAGCTCAGCCCTGAGGACAGGGAGGGCACACGCCCGGCCCCACCACTCCTGGTCCCACGGCTCTGAAAGGCCGGGGCCAGGGATACCCGCCTGATTACAGGGGGTCCCTCCAACCGCCCGCCGAGACCAGGGGGCGCACACAACCCCACCTACGGGGTGCCCCCTGCTGCCCGGCACCCCCCAACAAGCACCACGGAGCACGGGCTCCGGCCTGCGCCCCGCTTTGGGGCCGGCCGCAGCCCGGCCGCAGCGCGGCAACAGAGCCGTGCGCAGGAGCCCCTCCAGCCTCTGCAAGGAGGCCCACAGCGAGGTGGCACCAGCACTTCTTCAAACTGCACCCAGGCAAAGGCCCGGGAGCAGTGGTTCCTGTCACCTGGCTAAAACAGCCTCCCCAGCCCTGCTTACAGGGACCTGAGGCTGCTCCTGGGGACAAAGGGACAAGCAAGGTCCTGGCACGTGCCCTGAGTAAAGGGCCCGCATGCTGCCAGTTGACCAGCAAAAAGGGCACCACAGGCCCAGACCCAGGCCCTGGCTACAGGCGGGTCACGCTGCCCACGCTGCCGTTAAGGCTTCGCACCCCCCTCAGAATGCAGGGGCAAGGCCGGACGCTCTCTCCACACAAGCATTTTGGGGACCTGCTTGTGGCTGCACAGAGCTGCTCTTTCCCTGCTGGGAAGTCTAACCTACGCTGCTCTATTTCTAAAGGGAGGCTACAGCACACACGCACTCGCTCACTCACACCAACTAACGGGAAGAGGGGAGAGGGAGGGAGGCAGGGAGGGAGGGGAAGACAGTCCCAGAAGGGGAAGCAAGTTCTGTGCAGCCATAAGGGCTCAAGAGAGCCATCCCTAGCGCCCAGAGGGAGACAAAAGCATCGCAGCCGCACCGCACCGCACTGAGGGGGGCACAGGGGGCATCGGGCGCTGAGGCGCTTCAGGGCTGCTACGGGGACAAGGCAAGGCTGTGCCGCGCCCGAATACGGGGTCACTCTGCCCAGGGGCCAGCAGCAGGCAGAAAGCTGCCACGGCTGGGGAAAAGCCCTGCCCTGATTACAGGGCGGCTGGGCTGGGGGCTCGGCGAGCTCCGTTTCCCCCCTCAGGTGCGGAGACAGGGGCTCTCACCCTCCGTACAGGGTGCCCCCGTCTCCAGGCAGCCAAAGGAGCACAATGGCAAAAGGCCAACCAGAGCAAAGACCCAGCCCTGCGCACAGGGAAGGTCGCCCAGCATGAAGTCAGCCGCGGCACCCTGAGGGTGCCCTGGCCATGGCACCAAGGCCCTTTTGCCCAGAGGGCCTCTCCTGCTCCTTCTTCAGCTCCAGGCTCGCTCTTGCCTCGCCGTTCAACTCTTGACTGGGAGCTCGCTCTTGCCTCGCCGTTCAACTCTTGACTCGAAGGCGCCGCTCATCCAGCTGGCTCTTGCCCCGTCGTCCCTCGGCTCCTGCCAATCGACAACGACACACTCAGGCCTCAGAAGCTGCAGCACCCAAAGGGAACCGCCACCCACCAGCCCCACATCTAGATCCTCACGCCACCACCCACAGGAACCACCCACAGAACCCCCCCCAGCTGCCCAAAACCCTCCAACCTCAGCTTGACTCACCTCCTCGACGTCCGCTAGTCCCACGCCGCGCTGGGAGCCGGGCCCTCTGGGCAAAAGAAGCTGGGCAGGCAAAGCAGCGCACAAGAGGCTGCAGCCCTGTTTACAGGGGGCTCCAGGTGCTAGCTGCACTACAAAGTGCCCGGGACTGCAGAGCACCGGCCCCGAGGGACAGGGCGGCCCTGGGCCCCAAGGCCTACGGAGGCTCCTTCTCTCCACCCGGGCCCGCTCCCCACTAACGGGGAGGGCGCCCAACGCAGGCTGCCAGCTGAAGGGAGCACTAAGGCCCCCAGACCTACAGCCTGCCTACAGGCTGGTCTACACCCAGGGGGCCACGGAGCTCGCCTTTCCCCCACGGCAACAGGAACCAGACTCTACGGTCAGGCAGCCCAACTCAAGGCCTAAAGGCCAAGGGCCCGAGCGGCCCGAGGGGCCGGGAGCCCAGCCCTGAGGACAGGGAGGGCACACGCCCGGCCCCACCACTCCTGGTCCCACGGCTCTGAAAGGCCGGGGCCAGGGATACCCGCCTGATTACAGGGGGTCCCTCCAACCGCCCGCCGAGACCAGGGGGCGCACACAACCCCACCTACGGGGTGGCCCCTGCTGCCCGGCACCCCCCAACAAGCACCACGGAGCACGGGCTCCGGCCTGCGCCCCGCTTTGGGGCCGGCCGCAGCCCGGCCGCAGCGCGGCACGGCAACAGAGCCGTGCGCAGGAGCCCCTCCAGCCTCTGCAAGGAGGCCCACAGTGAGGTGGCACCAGCACTTCTTCAAACTGCACCCAGGCAAAGGCCCGGGAGCAGTGGTTCCTGTCACCTGGCTAAAACAGCCTCCCCAGCCCTGCTTACAGGGACCTGAGGCTGCTCCTGGGGACAAAGGGACAAGCAAGGTCCTGGCACGTGCCCTGAGTAAAGGGCCCGCATGCTGCCAGTTGACCAGCAAAAGGGCACCACAGGCCCAGACCCAGGCCCTGGCTACAGGCGGGTCACGCTGCCCACGCTGCCGTTAAGCGGCTTCGTACCCTCCTCAGAATGCAGGGGCAAGGCCGGACGCTCTCTCCACACAAGCATTTTGGGGACCTGCTTGTGGCTGCACAGAGCTGCTCTTTCCCTGCTGGGAAGTCTAACCTACGCTGCTCTATTTCTAAAGGGAGGCTACAGCACACACGCACTCGCTCACTCACACCAACTAACGGGAAGAGGGGAGAGGGAGGGAGGCAGGGAGGGAGGGGAAGACAGTCCCAGAAGGGGAAGCAAGTTCTGTGCAGCCATAAGGGCTCAAGAGAGCCATCCCTAGCGCCCAGAGGGAGACAAAAGCATCGCAGCCGCACCGCACTGCACTGAGGGGAGGGCACAGGGGCATCGAAGCGCTGAGGCGCTTCAGGGCTGCTACGGGGACAAGGAAAGGCTGTGCCGCGCCCCGAATACGGGGGTCACTCTGCCCAGGGGCCAGCAGCAGGCAGAAAGCTGCCACGGCTGGGGAAAAGCCCTGCCCTGATTACAGGGCGGCTGGGCTGGGGCTCGGCGAGCTCCGCTTCCCCCTCAGGTGCGGAGACAGGGGCTCTCACCCTCCGTACAGGGTGCCCCCGTCTCCAGGCAGCCAAAGGAGCACAATGGCAAAAGGCCAACCAGAGCAAAGACCCAGCCCTGCGCACAGGGAAGGTCGCCCAGCACAAACCAAATCAGCCGCAGCACCCTGAAGGTGCCCTGGCCATGGCACAAAGGCCCTTTTGCCCAGAGGGCCTCTCCTGCTCCTTCTTCAGCTCCAGGCTCGCTCTTGCCTCGCTGTCCAACTCTTGACTTGGAGCTCGCTCTTGCCTCGCCGTTCAACTCTTGACTCGAAGGCGTCTCTCGTCCAGCTGGCTCTTGCCCCGTCGTCCCTCAGCTCCTGCCAATCGACAACGACACACTCAGGCCTCAGGAGCTGCAGCACCCAAAGGGAACCGCCACCCACCAGCCCCACATTGAGATCCTCACGCCACCACCCACAGGAAGCACCCACAGAACCCCCTCCAGCTTCCCAAAACCCTCCAACCTCAGCTTGACTCACCACGTCCTCGGTGTCTGCCAAGTCCCACGCCGCACTGGGAGCCGGGTTCTCTGGCAAAAGAAGCTGGGCACGCGAAGCAGCTCACAAGAGGCAGCACCTGCCCCTCCTGAAGCTTCTATTCCAGCCCCAGGGATTGCCCAGTCCCCTTTTCCCCAGCCCAGTGATTTCAGCTCTTGTTTAGCCCACAAGCTTTATTGCACTGCCAGCTCTGCTCTTCCAGCTCCAGCTGCACCTTTCTCCATCTCTGCCGGTGGAATCTTCTGCAGAGAAGCTCTAAACTCCCTATCCCACCCATTAGTGATTTCAGTTGCAGCCACACACTTTCCATCCCAGCTCCATGTTCCCCATCCCATCCACAACGTGATTTCTCCTCAAACCCTACCATATCTCTGTCTGGTCCAGCTCTGCTTCCTCAGCTCCATTTCCTCAGCTTCTCACTGCCGGTAGCTAATAGCTGCTCCTGCTTCTCACTGCAGCCCGGGGCTGTTGGTAAGGTTAGAAATCAGTTACTGTCATCTCCTCAGTATCTCTAGGAGTTGTCCCGTCTCTCCTGACAGGATCCCAATTCTGGCCACACTTGAGGCCTGACGCTCTACAGGCACCTTCCCACCACTCCCCCCGCCCACCCCCAGCCCAGCACTTGCCCAAAGGCCCCGTCAAAGGCCCCCTCACCGCCCCCAGGCAGCCCCTGCTGCGTCCCCAGCCCTACAACCTTCATTGAATTAACACCACAGAGCTAGGGAAAAAAACAAACAAAAACAACTTGCTAAAGAGATGCAATAAAAAGAGCAAAATATCGAAGAACGTTAATAAAGAAGAAAACAGTGATTAACGCAAATAAAAGCAATAAAACACCAAACAGACCAAAAAAAAAAAAAAAAACCAAATAAAAAAAAAAGGAAAAAAATAAAATTTAAAAAATAAATAAAATTAAAAAATGTAAGAAATAAATAGCTCTTTCTAAAAATAAATTAAATAAAAACAAAAAAAAATTAAAAATTAAATAATAAAATAAAAAAACTTAAAAATTAAAATAAAGGAAAAAAATTTTAAAAATTTAAAAAATAAAAAATTAAAAAAATAAATAAAATATTAATAGTTCAAAAATAAAGTTTTTAAAAAAATAAAAAAAAGTTTAAAAAATAATAGAAAACATTTAAAAAGTAAAATAAATTTTAAAATTAAAAAAAATTAAAATACACAAATAAAAAAGATTTTGAAAACATAAATATAAAAAAATTTTAAAAATTATAAAAAAAGAACCAAATAAATTAAAAAAAAATTTAAAAAATTAAAAAATGAAAAGAAAAAAATTTTAATAGTTAAAAAAATAAATAAAATAAAAAACAATAGAAGAAAATAAATATATTTATAAAAAATAAAAAAATAAAAAAAAAAATAAAAATAAAATAAAAATTAATTTTAAAAAAATTAAAAAAAAATTTTTAATTTTTAAATTGAAAAGATTTTAAAGATTTTTAAAATTAAAAAATATAAAAATAAAGTTTAAAAAATAATAAATTTAAAAAATAAAATAAATTTTTAAAAAATTTTTAAAAATAAAATTAAACAAATAAGTAAAATTTAAAAAATTAAAAATTTAAAAATCATAAAACCAAAATTTAAAAATAAAATTTAAAAAAGGAAAAAAAACAAAAAAAACCAGAACAAAAAAATCATAGAATAAAAATTAAAAAATAAACTTAAAAAATATTAAGAAAAAAATAGTTTTAAAATTTTAAAATTAAAAAAAAATCCTAAAATTTTTACAAAATTTTTACAAAATTTTTACAAAATTTTCAAAAAATAAAGTTTAAAAAATAATAAAAGAATTTTTAAAAAAATTTAGAAATATTTAAAAAATAATAAAAATATAATAAAATAAAATAAATTTAAAATAAAAAAATTGGAAAAGAAAATTATTAAACAAAACTCAAAAAAAGTGAAAGAATAAAATAAATAACATCTAAAAAAGAAGATATAATATAATGAAGAAAAAAATCTGAAAAAAATTTTTTAAAACAATTAAACGAATAAAATAAAATATATGAAATAAAACAAAAGGTTAAAGAAATTTAAAGAAAACACCATAAATAAAAATATAAAAAAATTAAAAACATAAAAATATAGTTTAAAAACTTTTAAAAATAAATAAAATGAAAAAATAAATAAGTAAAATTTAAAAATTAAAAAATGAAATAAAAGAAAAAAATAAAAAAATTATTTAACTAATAATTAAAATAAAAAATAAAAAAAATAATAAAAATATTTAAAAAATAAAATAAAAAAATAAAGATTTTTTAAAAATAAAATTAAAAAAATAAAATAAAAATAAAAAATACAAAATAAAAGAATTTAAAAATTAAGAAAATAAAATTTAAAAGTTTTTAAAATAAAAATTTTAAAAATTCGAAAAAAATTAAAATAAAAAAATAAATAAAAAAAAAAATCTACAAAATAAAATAAATTTTAAAAATATTAAAAAATAATATAAAATTAAAAAAACAGATGAATAAGTGAAAGGTAAAAATTTAAAAAAAATTTTAAAATAAAATTTAAAAAAGCCCCAAATAAAAAAAAAATAAACCAAATAGAAAAATAAAGAAAAAAATTTAAAAAATAAAAAATGAAAGATAAAAAAAATTTAAAAATACATGAATTATTTAAAAAATTAAACAAATAAAATGAAAAATAAAAATTAAACTTAGAAATGAAAAATAAAAAAATATAACAAAAATAAATTAATTTTAAAAAATAAAAATCAAAAATATTTAAAAATTTTTAAATTAAAAAGATTTTAAAAAACTAAATATATAAAATAAAGTCTAAAAATAATAAAAAATATTAAAAATGAAAAATACAAATTTAAAAAATATTTTTAAAAATTAAAGAAGTAAAATTAAAATAAATTAAAAACTAAAAAATTATAAACTTAAAATTTCAAAATGAAATTATTAAAAGGAAAAAAAGAGAACCAAAGAAAATAAAAACCTAAAAAAATTTAAAAAAATAAAATTTTAAAAATGAAATCATAAAATAAAATAAAAATTAAAAATAAAAATATTTTTAAAAAAGTAAATACAATTTTTAAAATAAAAAGTAAAAAAGATTTTAAAATAACGTTTAAATATTTGAAAATTTAAAAAAAAAGGTTTTTACGAAATTTAAAAAAATATTTAAAATGCTTTGAAAAATAATAAAAGTTATAAAAAAATTTAGAAAAATAAAAAATATAAAAATAATAAAATAAATTTAAAATAAAAAAATTAGAAAAGTAGCAAAAAAACAAAAGAATAAAATAAATAAAATCTAACAAAGAAAATATAATAAAGAAAAAAATCTAAAAAAAGTTTTTTTTAAATAATTAAATGAAAATAAAATATAAAAAATACAATAAATACAACAAAAGTTCAAAGTACTTTAAAAAAATACCATAAAGAGAAATAATAATAAAAATATAAACTTATAGTTAAAAAAATTTCAAAGTAAAACTTAAAAATTTTAAAAATAAAAAAAACTCAAAAAATTTTTTTAAAAATGATAAAAACTTAAGCAAATAAATCTTAACACTAAGCAAAACTAAATAAAATAAAAATAATTTTTAAAAAATTTAAAAATTAAAAAAAAAAATTATAATTACATAATTTAAAAAAATATTCAGCTTTATTCCTGGTACGTTAAACCTTCGTCTAAATTTAGAAACCACACAATAGCTGCTCTCCGGCCCCAGTTGGAGCAGCCCGTCCCCCAGAGCTGCTCCAGGTCCCTCAGCAGCCGCCAGTATCTGTCAGGAGTTGTCCCGTCTCTCCTGACAGGATCCCAATTCTGGCCACACTTGAGGCCTGACGCTCTACAGGCACCTTCCCACCACTCCCCCCGCCCACCCCCAGCCCAGCACTTGCCCAAAGGCCCCGTCAAAGGCCCCCTCACCGCCCCAGGCAGCCCCTGCTGCGTCCCCAGCCCTACAACCTTCATTGAATTAACACCACAGAGCTAGGGGAAAAAAACAAACAAAAACAACTTACTAAAGAGATGCAATAAAAAGAGCAAAATATTGAAGAATGTTAATAAAGAAGAAAACAGTGATTAACGCATATAAAAGCAATAGGACACCAAACGGACCAAAAAAAGAAAAAAAAAAAAAAAAAAAAAAAAAAAAAAAAAAAATTAATAAATAAAATTTAAAAAATAAATAAAAACAAAAAAAATTTAAGAAATAAATAGCTCTTTCTAAAAATAAATTAAATAAAAACAAAAAAAATCAAAAATTAAATAATAAAATAAAAAAACTTAAAAATTAAAATAAAGAAAAAAATTTTAAAAATCTAAAAAATAAAAAATTAAAAAAATAAATAAAACAATAGTTCAAAAATAATTTTTTTTTTAAATAAAAAGTTTAAAAAATAATAGAAAACATTTTAAAAGTAAAATAAATTTTAAAAATTATTAAAAAAATTAAAATACACAAATAAAAAAGATTTTAAAAAAATAAATATAAAAAAATTTAAAAAATTATAAAAAAAAAAACCAAATAAATTTAAAAAAATTAAAAAATAAATAAAATTTTAAAAATTAAAAAATGAAAAAAATTTTAATAGTTAAAAAATTAAATAGCTAAAATAAAAAACAATAATAGAAGAAAATAAATATATTTATAAAAAATAAAAAACAAAAAAATAAAATAAAAAAAAAAATTAAGTAAAAAAATATAAAAATTAAAAATTTTTAAATTGAAAAAATTTTAAAGATTTTTAAAATTAAAAAATATAAAAATAAAGTTTGAAAAAACAAATTTAAAAAATAAAATAAATTTTTAAAAATTTTTCAAAATAAAATTAAAGAAAAAGTAAAATTTTTAAAAAATTTAAAAATTATAAAATCAAAATTTAAAACTAAAATTTAAAAAAGTAAAAAAAAAAAAAAAAAAAAACCAAAACAAAAAAAAAAATCATAAAATAAAAATTAAAAAATAAACTTAAAAATATTAAGAAAAAAATAGTTTTAAAATTTTAAAATAAAAAAAAATCCTAAAATTTTTACAAAATTTTAAAAAATTAAAAAAAAATAAAGTTTAAAAAATAAAAGAATTTAAAAAAATTTTAGAAGTATTTAAAAAATAATAAAAATATAATAAAATAAAATAAATTTAAAATAAAAAAATTGGAAAAGAAAATTATTAAACAAAAAAAAAAGTAAAAGAATAAAATAAATAACATCTAAAACAGAAGATATAATAGAGAAAAAAATCTGAAAAAAAATTTTAAAACAATTAAATGAATAAAATAAAATATATTAAATAAAACAAAAGGTTAAAGAAATTTTTTAAAATACCATAAATAAAAATATAAAAAAATTAAAAATATAAAAATATATTTTAAAAACTTTTAAAAATAAATAAAATGAAAAAATAAATAAGTAAAATTTAAAATTTAAAAAATGAAATAAACGAAAAAAACTTAATAATTAAAATAAAAAATAAAAAAAAAAAAAGTAATAAAAAATATTTAAAAATATAAAATAAAAAAATAAAGATTTTTTAAGAAATAAAATTAAAGAAATAATAAAAATAAAAAATACAAAATAAAAGAATTTAAAAATTAAGAAAATAAAATCTAAAAGTTTTTAAAATAAAAAATTCGAAAAAAATTAAAATAAAAAATTTAAAAAAATTAACATAATAAAATAGAATTTAAAAATATTAAAAAATAACATAAAATTAAAAAACAGATAAATAAGTGAAATTTAAAAATTTTAAAAAAATTTAAAAATAAAATTATTAAAAGCCCCAAATAAAATAAAAAAATAAACCAAATAGGAAAATAAAGAAAAAAATTTAAAAAATAAAAAATGAAAGACAAAAAAAATTAAAAAATACATGAATTATTTAAAAAATTAAACAAATAAAATGAAAAATAAAATTTAAAAAACTTAAGAGATGAAAAATAAAAAAAATATAAAAAATAAAAATAAATTAATTTTAAAAAACAAAAATCAAAAAATTTAAAAATTTTTAAATTAAAAAGATTTTAAAGATTTTAAAAAAACTAAAAAATATAAAAAATAAAGTCTAAAAATAATAAAAAAATATTAAAAATGAGAAATACAAATTTAAAAAATATTTTAAAAAACTTAAAGAAGTAAAATTAAAATAAATTAAAAACTAAAAAATTATAAACTTAAAATTTCAAAATTAAATTATAAAAGGAAAAAAAGTGAACCAAATAAAATAAAAACCTAAAAAAACATTAAAAAGTAAAATTTTAAAAATGAAATCATAAAGTAAAATAAAAATTAAAAAATAAAAATATTTTTTAAAAATTAAATACAATTTTAAAAATAAAAAGTAAAAAAGATTAAAAAATAAAGTTTAAATACTTGAAAATTTAAAAAAATAAAAAATTTTTACGAAATTTAAAAAAAATTTAAAATGCTTTGAAAAATAATAAGTTATAAAAAAATTTAGAAAAATAAAAAATATAAAAATAATAAAATAAATTTAAAATAAAAAAATTAGAAAATAAAAGTAGCAAAAAAACAAAAGAATAAAATAAATAAAATCTAAAAAAGAAAATAAAGAAAAAATCTAAAAAAAATTTTTTTAAATAATTAAATGAATAAAATAAAATATAAAAAATACAAAAAATAAAACAAAAGTTCAAAGTACTTTAAAAAATACCATAAAGAGAAATACTAAAAAAATAAAAATATAAACTTATAGTTAAAAAAATTTCAAAGTAAAACTTAAAAATTTTAAAAATAAAAAATAAAACATTTTTTTAAAATGATAAAAACTAAAGCAAATAAATCTTAATACTAAACAGAACTACATGAAATAAAAATAAACAAATAAATAAAATTTCAAAAATTAAAAAAAAAAATTAAAATTAAATTATTAAAAAAAAAAATTCAGCTTTATTCCTGGTACTTTAAACCTTCGTCTAAATTTAGAAACCACACAATAGCTGCCCCCCGGCACCCAGTTGGAGCAGCCAGTCCCCCAGCGCTGCTCCAGGTCCCTCAGCAGCCGCCAGTATCTGTCAGGAGTTGTCCCGTCTCTCCTGACAGGATCCCAATTCTGGCCACACTTGAGGCCTGACGCTCCACAGGCACCTTCCCACCACTCCCCCCGCCCACCCCCAGCCCAGCACTTGCCCAAAGGCCCCGTCAAAGGCCCCCCCACCTGCCCCAGGCAGCCCCTAGTGCGTCCGCAGCCCGACAACCTTCATTGAATTAACACCACACAGCCCACCAAAAAAAAAAAAAAAAAAAAAAAAACAAAAAAGAAACAAACAGTCAAAAAACCCACAAAAGGCAAACCAAGTTTATTCCCGGTACTTTAAATGGTCCCGTAAATCCAGAAACCACACAACAGCTTTTCCCCGACCCCAATAGGACCAGCCGGTGCCCCGCCGCCGCTCCAGATCCCTCACCAGCGGCCCGAGTCGCCCAGGGCGCGGCAGGAGAACTGGGCACCCCGGCCCCGGCAGCCGCGGGCCCCGCCTCCCTGCTCACCAGCGCCGCGCCGCCCCAGCGTGCTCACCAGCGCCCGCCCGCCCGCGCGCGTGCTCACCAGCGCCGCGCCGCCCGCGTGCTCACCAGCGCCGCGCCGCCCGCGCGTGCTCACCAGCGCCGCGCCGCCCCAGGTGCTCACCAGCGCCACGCCGCCCGCGTGCTCACCAGCGCGCGCGCCCCCGGCGTGCCCACCAGCGCCGCGCCGCCCCAGCGTGCTCACCAGCGCCGCGCCGCACCGCCCCTCCCCCCCGCTCACCGGCGCCGCCCGCCCCACCCCGCTCACCGGCGCCCGCCCCGCTCACCGGCGCCGCCCCGCCCCCCCGCTCACCGGCGCCGCCCCCCGCCTCCCCGCTCACCGGCGCCGCCCCCGCTCACCGGCGCCGCCCCCACCCCGCTCACCGGCGCCGCCCGCCCCCTCCCCGCTCACCGCGCCGCCCCCCCTCACCGGCGAAACACTGCCTTCGGCAGTCCCGGCGCACGCCTTTTATAGACCAGCCTAGCCAATCACAGCCCGAGGCAAAGCCGGCCAAGCCAATCACAAGCCCAGGCAGCGCCGGCGTGGCTCATCCCATACCGCCTGTTCCCGCTCCGGGACTGCCTGCAGTTCCCCTCAAGCCCCGCCCCCGTGACTCCGCCCGCTGCCCGCCGTCTCCCCGTTTCCCTGGCGGAATTGCCGGCCGCGACCTGAAAGGGGAGCTCCCGCCCGCCCTTTCCAAGCCCCAGCAGCTCCTGCCGAGGGTGTAGCAGCGGAGCCGGGCTGCGCTGTGCCCCAAAGCGGCGGCGGCGGCAGCAGCCCCTCAGGGGGAGGCGGGAGCGGGTCCGCCACGGAGCGGGCTGTGCTGGGCGGGGCCGCGCCCGGAGGGAAAGGTCGGCTGTGATTGGACAGGGCGGAGAAAGGCAGCCCGCGATTGGCGGTGCTGGGAAGCTGCGGGGCTGCCGCCCGGGGGAGCGCGGGGGCTCGGCCGCGCGGAGCCGGGGCTGCCTCACCGTCTCGCTGGGTTTCGCTCCCGAGACCCCCCCGCGCCTTATCCCACCAACTCTCGTACCCAGGTCGCGGCTAAAAGGCCCCGCAGAGCCCGCACCGGAGCGCCCGGTCGGCACTCGGGGCAGGGGCGGGGCCGGCAGCCTCCCCGAGAGTGGCATTTTGTGGGATTTTTTGGGAATTTTTTGTGATTTTTTCTAATTTTTTTGTGATTTTTTGTGATTTTTTGGGGATTTCTTGGGGGGATTTTGGAGGGATTTTGGGGCGTTTTTTGGGATTGTTTGGGAATTTTTGGGGGATTTTTTGGGGAATTTTTGGGGATTTTTTGGGGGAATTTTTTGGATTTTTGGTTTTTTTTTTTTTTTTTTTTTTGAGGATTTTTTTAAGGATTTTTTGGGGAGTTTTTGGGGATTTTTTTTATTTTTGGGGGATTTTCTTTGGAATTTATTTGGATTTTTTGGGAATTTTTTGGGGGATTTTTTGGGAATTTTTCGGCAATTTTTTTTGGAATTTTTTGGGGCTTTTGGGGGGATTTTTTGGGGAATTTTTTTTTTTTTTTAATTTTGAGGGGTTTTTTTTGGATTTCTTCGGGATTTTTTGGGAATTTTCAGGAATTTGTTTTGATTTTTTTGGGAATTTTTTTCGATTTTTAGGGGGATTTTGGAAGGGATTTTTAAAGGATTGTTAAGGGTTTCTTTGGGGGATATTTTTGGATTTTTTTTTTTTTTTTGGGAATTTGGGGAATTTTTTTTTATTTTTTGGGGATTTTTTTGGGAATTTTTGGGGATTTTTTTTTGTTGGGGAAGTCTTTGGGATTTTTTTTGGGGGGGGATTTTTTGGAATTTTTTGAGAATCTAAAAATAAAAATTCCCATTAAAACTCTGGTATCATCAGTGAGCAGAAAATCCTTCGGGGTTTAGTTCCATCTCTCACCTCTTCCAAGTGGAGGGAAGATGGCTTTTGTCACACATCACAGCAGCGGTGGTGGATCAGGGCTGCTTTTTGCTTTTTTTTTTTTTTTTTTTTTTAATTTAATTAAAGGGGAATAAAAGGGGATCACCAGGTGGTGATCCTGGCAGTACTGGGGCAGAAATTAGACTCGATGGTCTTGGAGTGGTTTTCAGACCTAAATGAGTCTGTTGTTACATGGTTTGTGACAGGAGCATATCCTGGGGAAACCCCTGGCAATTGGGATGTGATTCCACAGTTCTTTAGGAAAAGGACTTGCTGCTTGGAGAGGTCTCTGGAAGGGAGCAGATGTGGTATTGGTAGCAATGCCTGCACAGCAGCAGGATGGTGGCAGCAGGGTTTTCAGAGCAGCCAGGAGATGGAGCCCACATACAAGAAACCACAGATTCCAACCTCCTGCGATGGTCAGGGACACGTTCCACTATGCCAGGGTACTCCAAGCCCCATTCCGACCTGGCCCTGGGCACTGCCAGGGATCCAGGGGCAGCTACAGCAAATCTGGGTAACCTGTCAGAGCCTTACAGCCTCACAGAGAGGAATTCCTTCCCAAAATCCCGTTCCCTCTGGCAGTGGGAAGCCATTCTCCCTTGTCCTGTGCCTCCATCCCTTGTCCGAAGTCCCTCTCCAACTTTCTTGTAAACCCCCTTTTAGGCATGCCGTCTGATCTCACCTCTGCCAGTCCATGTTGAATGCAGACTTTCAGCCTGGTATGGGGGTGCTCTGGTGAGGGGCAGTTCTGGGCATCCCCACATTAGGGGGTTTGTAGGATGGCTCATCCATCCTCTCCATCTTCTCAAGGGCAAAGAGCCACTGATGACCTTTTCTTGTTGGTCTTAACACCCCTGACTGTCACATGCATGCAATGACCCAAATGCGGCCCCCTTGCACAGGGGGCACATACTGGGTCATGGGTGGCCTCAGTTCACACATCTGGCTTGAGTTAAAGGGACACATGTGCAGCTCTTGTGACAAAATAGAGGGTCTATGCTGTGTGGTCACATCTCCCACTTGTGACAAGAGGGCTGGCTTTGGGACAGACCTTGTCACAAAACCAGTGGAAAAAAGGGGAACAGCACCATTCCTCAGAGTCCACATGTGGTTTTCAGCCTCAGCCTGCAGAGTTTGTGGTCCAGCGTGGCTGGAATGTTCCTTGTTGCTATCACCTCCGTAAAATAAATACACCCAGGATTGCATTTGCCTGATTTTTCTCTGCCTCTGCTTTGTTTACGGAAGCACAGTCTGGCTGTGGCTCTCACACAAACTAATTTCCTCCTCCTCCTTGAGAGGGATGAGGGATTTGTCTTTATAAACAAGCTGTGGGTCTGCTGGTAAATAAGACTAGTACTGAGAGATAAAAGAAACAATGGGAAGGATTCCACTGATTGATGAATAGAAAAAAAGATACTTGCCTTTACAAGCAAACTGTAGGTTTGCTGATAAATGAAATTGGATATTGAAAGATGAAAGAAACAATAGGGAAAACCCATGAATTCTATAAGAATTAAAAATTAAAAGGGAGGGTTATACATTAGAGAGGAATCTTAGGTATCAGAGGGTTTAGGAAGGTTTGGCAAGTCTGTACCTCTCAAGTACCTCAGCCCATGGGGAAAGAGAGAGGGAAATGTAGAGGCTGCAAAAATAGAATAAAAGGGAGGCTGCAGCCTCCAAAAATTAGAGAGATCCCAGGGGAATGCCCCATGGCCTCTCCCTTTACTTGAATAAAGTAAAAGGACTCCTCTGTCTCCTTTTTAGACTTAAACCTCTGATGTTTGTGGCTTAATTTTCTTGACATCCTGAAAGGCTGGTTCGCTCAAGCCCCAGAGAAGGTAATGTGTCCCTCTGCTGTGACAAACACACAGAAAGAATTTTTGAGCTGCCATATCCTTTCCTCCTGGCTCAAAAAGACACCCTGAGATACAGAAATAGAAAATCATCCCTGACCTTTAGATCACCCTTCCTGAGGAAGGCTGTAGGTATCTCTTGCCATGGCTAGGAACTCAGCTGCCTTGTTTGAGCATCTCAAGGCAGTTGGTCCTTCAGCCACAGAAGCAACGAAAGGGAGACCTCCCCTACAAGTGTGAGACCATGCTTGAGATGAAGCCATCTTTGTTTTATCATCCATAACACACTCGTGCCTCCCTCTAGAGAGCAATTTTTCTTGGCTGTTAGTTCTTCCTCATGATGCCAAGTGACCAAAGACAAGGAAAATCCTTTCCAGAACCCAAGGGCCTGACTTGGGCTTGTGGTCTGATCACTAATAGCCCATTCAGTAAAAAGGATTCAGCAGTTGTTATTTTATATTTTCACAATAAAAAAAGGATTTTCTCGGTCTGGGACATCTGCCCAGTGCTATCAGATGCACTGCAGCAGAGCAGCAGGACCAGGATCCAGGACCCAAACTCCTCAACCCCCATTCCAGCCGTAACTATGAGAGGCATTAGTGAAGTTTTTCAAGTCAGATCATCCACACCTTTTGCTCAGCTTCCCAAAGAGCTTCTCTCTTCACTGTGAACATGTTCTGTGCAGGAAGGTGGGAGTGATGGGCTTATCCCCAGCATATGAAACCCTGGTACACCAGCTCCAGTACAAAACATCTAGAGATTCCTGCTTCCCACAGCTCCCTGCGGGGAGGATTGCCCCAGCACATCCCGCCTGCCCGTGGGGCCCCCTGCTCATAATGTCCCTTTATAAGGCTTCACAAAGGCCTTCTTGGTTCATCTGCAGGCTGCTCCAAAAGGTTGCCAAGGCTGTCGTTGCAAACAATAATGGGCCTGTGTTTGTAAGGCGGCTGCAGTCATAAATGCTTGTTTTTGTGACCTGTAAATGAAAATAGTTCCTTCTTTCCCAACAGATCTTCTGCTGTGTCTTCAAGTCACCTCTCTAAGGGCTGGAGCAGTGTGGTGGCCATGGGGCTGCTGGGGGGAGCAAGCTCTCTCTCTTTGCTGAGTTCCTAGCTTTTTCTTGCTTGTGCAATCCAAGAGGCTCAAAGAACATTTGGCATCACCTGGAAATGCTCTTCATGATGTAATTTTGCCAAGTGATTCAGCAAGCTGGATGGAAATCCTGCTGGATTCCTTGGGATGTGGGTCTTCCCTAACCACGCCACCAAACCAGGCTCTTAGTGCCAGGAGACATCCCAGTGAAAGGAACTTGGAGGGTGCTAGAATACATGTCCCAGCTGATGCCAGAGCTGCACAGGCATGTGGCAAACTTCATTTCTGCTCTGAAAATCATTAATTCACCAAGCTGTGGAAAATCAGTGCCACCAAAAGAATTTGGGGTATCCAAGGTTCTGCAGTACAGGGAGGTGTCAAAAGGGCCTTGCAAGGAATATATTTACTGTGCAAATGAATTTTAATTATGTAAAATAAATGACATATTAACTAAGAAATTCTTTCATGTGAGGTGAGGCCCTGGCACAGGGTGCCTAGAGAAATTGTGGCTGTCCTTGGATCCCAGGCAGTATCCAAGTCCAGGCTGGATGGGGCTTGGAGCACCCTAGGAGACTGGAAGGTGTCCCTGCCCATGGCAGGGGAATTAGAACTGGATAACTTTTAAATTCCCTTCCAACACAAACCATTCTGTGATGCTATGATTTCTTGGGTTCAGCCTCTCAGAGGCCAGAAGAAAAAAGGTCCTATGAAAGTCACATTTCTTCTTCCAACTTGAGCAGTTGTATGTGTCGCAAATTTGGAAAGCTCAGCATTATTTCATTTTTTAAGCCCAAAGACACTTTTGGGATGGAACAGGAGGGGACTAGGTGTTGAACTAGATTTAAAAACCCTCACATCACAGTCAGGCCAGCTTAAGAGCACAGAGAGCCCAGCCAGAGCCTGCCAAGCCTCAGATTCTTCTCTAACCTCAGCCTGTTCAGACACTTCCTTCCACCCCAAATCACTGCCCTGTTTTGAAGACAGTTGTTAAGAAAAATATTAAAAACCTTCACGGAGGCAGGTAGCTAAGAACTGAGCTCAAAGCACCCAGGCATGTGTCCCTTGGAAGTGAAGGTCTACATGTGTCCACCAAGGAGGTGATACAAGTGGTCTGGGCAGGAGCAGGCAGAAAAATGAAGGCTATATGACTCCATTGAGGAGCTGAAGGACATGGGAACAGTTTGTGTGACTCAACAAGGAGTCAAGGCTAAGATAATGCATGATGAGTGCAACCCATCTCAGGCATCCTCAGAATGGAGAGAGGAGAACACAGAGCAGTCCAGGCAGAGGGGAAGCAGCTCATGCACACAAAGCATGCTCTGGCTTCCCAGACTTCCAGGAATCCAAATAAACCCCACAGCCTGAGATGTGGTGACAGAACAGAGAAATGGGCCTAAATACTCAAAAAGAATTTAAAGAAAAGACTTGCAAGATGGTTGATATAGAACAAAAGCCCATCAAAGGTTGTATAGGTGGATAGTTCTTCAGGACAAACTTGGTCCTCTATTGTTCTCCTTCTCAGGATCCAGCTGAGCTCTTCTATTTCCCCAGGCATTCCTACATGGCCAGTGCATCAATTCCATATTTTCAGCTCTCCAGATTGCAGATGGGCTTAGAAAGCTAGGAATATTTGAGAGAACTTATCAAGAACTGGTTGTATACAAATAAATTTTTAAGTGGTCCTGTAAAGTCTTTGACTATCTTGGCAGTAGAAGGATGACAGAGAGGACAGAAGAGAGACAGACTTCCTACAGATTCACAGTGAAGGGTCAAGGTGCAATTTGAAAAAAGAAATCCAACTGGATATAATGAAGGAAAAACGCACCATGAGGGTAACTGAACTGATGAAGAGGAACAGTTATTTTAGGAATCTGTGTAATGAGCTGAAACCACTGATCAGTGGTTTCAAGGCAGGCGTATGAAGGCTTGACCAACTTTCATCAACACCCTGTCTTGAATTGTTATTTGTACTGCATACATAGAAGTGTTGGGTTAATGTTTGGACTCAATGATCTTAGAGCTCTGTTCCAACCTAAGTGATTCCATGATTCTGAAGCTGACCATATTATAACATATCTGATCACCAGAAAAAAGCCTGACCAAGAAGCTTTGCAGCTTTTTGAAGCAACCTAAAGCTGGAGCAACTCTCTATGTTCATTTGCTAAATTAACAACATCTCTAGATAATTTCCTCCCAGCTTGCAGAGGACTTTCCCTTCAGAGCATCTCTTCCATGCTGCCTTTGTCCCGTGGTCCATGAGAGGCCATTCCAGAGGACATCACCACAACTCTGGTGCATGGGGAAATGTGGAGACAACAGACAGTCCCCCAGCCCCAACAGATGAATCATACTGAGGGAATCCCAGCTCTGCAGCCAGAATGGTTTTCCTGGGACAAGGGAAGAGTTTCACCCTTGGGCATTGAGGGAACAGTACTGAGGCTGCTCAGATATGGAAAAGGCATTGCCTGGAGCTAGAAAATGTCCAGCTATCTGCATTGACTTTCTGCCAGAACATGAACTCGTGGTGGATTTGTGATCAACAAAGAAAACCAAAACTAAGTTTACCTGCTAAAGCCTGGGAGAGTGGAGAACTCCACTCTGAGGGCAGAGAGATCTGGGGATGTAAAATTCATGAGCACATACTGCTGCACACTCCTCTGACCAGCACTTCTTAACCCAGCATGTGTTTTCCTTATCTTGCTCCCTGAAGAGCATAATCTATTAATGATCCTAAATGGCTGAACACATGCTTGTCTCCTAGTGAATGACAAACAAAACCAGATGATCTATGAATGAAAAATAAGATAGTGACATGCTCTGAGAAACATTGTTTGATGATAAAGAGATACTGTCATGGGAGGATTGTCCTACAATTAAAAAAATCAGTGTGTGAACTTGGCTTGCAGACTCAGCTCTTGAGCAACCCTGATATGGGCTTAAATAAATCACTGCAAGAAATCATCAGGGCTGAGAATAAACCAGAATCTACAATGGCTGTGTGGTGAGTGAACATTGTTCCCACCATGTGGTCATTAGCTTGGTGTGATGAGTTTAGTGGCCTCCCTAGACTAGACAAGCTACTTTGGCAAAGCTGTTGAGAGTAATTGCCTCCTTCCCCGGTAATATCAGGAGGATTTGGAGATTGAGACCAAATCCCTCCCTCCCTATGAAGGGGATGGTAGGAAGGCTGGGTGTGAGATGAACTGCTTGGACAGAGAATTGTTCTGCTGGCAAGTCCTCCAGGTCTTAATTCATATATACTGTAAACTGATTTACATTGGGAATATTGCCTCCTGACTCATAGCAAGGGATGACTGGATTTTGACATGGAGAAAAGCCTCTGGCTTGCTGAGCTCAGATTGCATCAATCCATATCCATCTCTCTTGGACTGATTTGGCACAGAGAACTCAAAAAGAAATTGGAAAAATTTGTCTTCAGATTGTGCTGAATCCATAATTTTACTCCATTACTTTGTTAATTGAAGTACCTGAGGATTATGGAAAAAAAAAAAGGAGAATCAGTGGATTTACATTCCAATCCTACTTGCAGGACTTTGTTTTCTCCAGGGTTATTGAGATAGGAATTTTTTTCTCAGGATTCAAGACTTGCCTTTGGTGCATAGTCAGCAGGAGAGGGACTAGGGTGATATGACTCCTGGGCCTAAATTTTGAGCCAGCTCAGACCCAAGTGAGGAGGTAATATCTGATCATAGTGACCCAAAAAATGCAGCTTGCCTTATCAGCCCCATGGTAAGGATGTCCCCTTCAGAGTGGTATCACCAGTATGTACTTTATGGTTGTAACTTCACATGTTGCTACAAGACCAGATAATATTATTATTAATCATTGAATGGTTGGAAAGGACCTTAAAGACTATCTCACTGGACCTTAAAGACTATCTCATTCCAACCTGTGCCATGGGCAGGGACACCTTCCACCAGACCAGGATGTTCCAAGCCCCATCCAACCCGGCCTGGGACACTTCCAGGGATGGGGCAGTCACAGCCTCTCCAGGCAGCCTGTGTCAGGCCTCGCCAACCTCGCAGGGAAGAATTTCTTTCCGATATCCAATCTAACCCTGTCCTTTGTCGGTGTGAAGCCATTCTCTTGTCCGAAGTCCCTCTCCAGCTCTCTTGGAGCCACTTCAGGTGCTAGAAGGGACAGTAAGGTCTCCTTGAAGCCTTCTCTTCACCAAGCTGAACACCCCCAGCTCTCAGCCTGCTAATAATAATTATTATTACTTACAATAACTAGTAAGAGAAGTCAGGCTGTTCTCACAGAGATAAATGCCTTCTTCCATAGTAAGTATTCTCATCCAGGGAACCTTGCAACCACTTCCTTTCAAAATGACAATCTCTTCCACCCAACTCACTAATGGGAAAGGTCTTTATGAACCTTTTTAAAATCTCAGCCCCTGACTCACAAATTGTTCTTTGCAACTATGTCCTAAATCTGGGCTCATCAAGTCCTGACAGTCAGTGCAGCCCAGCTGGGAGACAGGATAAATATCCCATCATTTCTATCACATTTCCTAGCTCCCACAGTTGAGACTGGAGCTGCTGCTCAGAGAGGGCAAGCATGAGGAAAAATTGCTTAGGGAAATGCAGGGAATAATGAGGAGGAAATAGCAGTACAAGGTCCTGCTGGCATTGCCAGCCTGAACATAGGCATAGATAACAGCCCTATGCATGCTGGAGATAAATCCCATGAGATGCTATAGGAGGTTTCTCAGCATGTACCAGGAATGGTGTGGTCAGCAGGAGCAGGGAGGTCATTCTTCCCCTGTACTCAGCACTGGTGAGGCCACACCTTGAGTGCTGTGTCCACCTCTGGGCCCCTCAGTTTAGGAAGGATGTTGAGATGCTTGAATGTGTCCAGAAAGGAGCAACAAGGCTAGTGAAGGGCCTGGAACACAAGCCCTATGAAGAGCAGCTGAGGGAGCTGGGGGTATTTAGGCTGGAGCAAAGGAGGTTCAGGGGAGACCTCACCACTCTCCACAACTGCCTGAAAAGATGTTGTAGCCTGGTGAGGGTAGGTCTCTTCTCCCAGGCGACCAGTGACAGGATGAGAGGTCACAGCCTCAAGCCGTGCCAGGGGAAGTTTAGGCTAGATATTAGATGATAAAAATTCTCCACAGAAAGACTGGTTTGACATTGGAATGGACTGCCCCAGGGTAGGGGTGAAGTCACCATCCCTGGAGGTGTTTAAAAAGACTTGATGAGGCACATTTAGTGCCATGGTTTAGCTGATAAAGTAAGGTTAGGTCACAGGTTGGACTGGATGATCTCAAAGGTTTTTTTCCAACTTAGTTTATTCTGCGATTCTATGACAATACTTTATATCCTCCCTGGCAGTGTCCAAGGCCAGGTTGGAAGGGGCTTGGAGCAACCTAGGGCAGTGGAAGGTGTTCTTGCCCGTGGCAGGGGGGTGGAATGAGATGGTCTCTTCCAACTCAAGCCATTCTGCGATTGCCTGATCATTCTACAATTCTGATGGTCAGGAATGCCAAGGGTGGTGTGGGAGCTGGAGATGTGGAGAATGATGGATCACCAGCATTTGCAGACAGTCAGGGCTGGGAGAAACATATTAAGAAGATCTACAATAAAAATAATTTTAAAAAACCCAAATGCCAAGTCTTGTATTAATTATATATTATAATTCCAAGTATTGTATTAATCCCGCATTGAGCTTCCAAAATTCCTGACTCAAGGTTAGGAGAGAGTTAAGAGAAAGCTCTGAACTCTCTAATTGCATGGGATGCTCCCAAGGATGAGCTGAAATCTCCCTGAAAGGCGTCCTAACCTTTTAACCAGACTCAAAACAGAATGTCTCTCATCATTAAAGTCAATTCTTCCAGGATGGTAAGGGAGGGGCATTTTCATGGCTGATTAGCTCTGCAGAGCTCAGGCCAATTCAGCTGTTATGGGCAGATATATTGTGCTCCTGCCTTGCAGTAGCCAGGCTGTTTGCTGGAGTGGGAAATCACTCGGAGCGGAAGACACTGCACCAAAAATCCTACACTGGGGACTGAAGAATGACAAAGCTGCAAAGCCAGATCTCAAAGCCTATGTGCTCTCTTGACAGTGTTTATACGTCAGATCATAGAATCATACAACCACAGGACAGTTTGGGTTAGAAGGAACCTTACAACTCATTGAGTTCCAACCCCCTGCCCTTTCCAGCCGCGAAGAAGCTGGAAAGCAGAGGACTTGACAGGTCATTTTCTATCCCTCTATAGGTTCTTAGTCCTGATTCTGTCACCCTGTAGTGGAGACAGGCCAAAGCAACTGTATGCAACTATCCCAACTTGGTGGCCTGTGTACAATGGCTTAGGGCAGCCTATACACAGGTCAGAGCACCCCAGGTGCTCTCAGGAGTGAGGTTCTCAAGACTCACATATTAGAAACAGGTCCTCTGATTTGCAGAGGAGCACCACTGGCACTGTGAAGAGAAATTCCAGTTAATATCCTGAGCCTTCCTAACGAGGTTTTGCATGACCCCATCCCTTGAAGTGTTCAAGGATAGTCTGGATGGGGCCCTGAGTAACCTGATCTACTGAGTGGTATTCCTGCCCATGAGAGGGGGTTGAACCATATGTTCTTTAACTCCTTTCCAACCTAAACCATCCTGTGATTCTATGATTCTAAGTGGTTGTCACTTCTGTACCTGATCATTTCCACTGACTCTGGTTCAGTGGTTTCTCCACCCATCTGATGTCAGTTTCCCTCTGGAGACAAGAGGTGGCCAATGATCGATGAAACCCCATGGCTTCACCTCATGTGAAGTGTCCACCACTGTCTCCTAAGTGGAGTTTGAGCTCCTGTAACAGATCTCAGTCTTGAATAACAAAGGCTAAAACAAGTTAATTATCTCAATGTCTACAAAGAGAGTTCATTTCCCTGAGAGTGCCTTGCTCCTGAGTCACCCTCATCCACCCTCCTGCCTTGCCTCTTTATCAACTATCAGCACTTCCTAGGTAGAGAGGTGACTTGTATAGGATCACCTCCCACAAGGCAAATCCTCTAAAAACAGAGAGTGGAACATTTAATCACCTTCACAGCAATTCTCCTCCAAACACAAGAACCAGCTACCCCCTCCAAGCCTTTTTAATCCTTTTCCTCTAATATGAGATACCAGGCTGAGGAAAGTAACACCAGCAGTCCCAGTTCTTGGATGAGGTGTTCCTCAGAAGTTTCTGCAACTTTTCTAGCCATCAGCCAGGAGTTTGTCACACTCTGTGAGACTGGGCAGAAGAAAGCAAAGATATTTTCATACCAGGAAAAAGAATATAGAAATGAGAATTATATATTAACATCCCTTACAAAACAGCTTTAGAAGAAATTAAGGGCCCTGAGTAACCTGATCTAGTGAGTGGCATCCCTGCCCAGGGCAGGGGTTTGAAACTAGGTGATCTTAAAGGCCCATTCCATGATATTATGAAATAACCCTTCTCCAGGGCAGGGGACTCCCCAAAATGCTTTCAGAAAGCACAGATTGCAGCATGGTACCTGTAGGCAAATTAGGGAGTTTGGAGTGTTAAAGCTGTGGCAAATTATGCTGAAAACCAGTTTGCCTCTGGATATTTGCTGTAAAATACTTCCTCTTCACCTTTATTCCGACATTTTTATAAGACAATGTAAAAATGTTCACATTCAACAATGCTGTTCTGTTTATTTAAGTAACAGCAATTGAGCTTGCAGACATTTCCTGGAGAAAGCCTTCTGGTGAGGAACTTTCATGTTTTAACTGCTCATTAATCCTCCTGTGAACATCCTGGTTTGACACCATGGATATCGAGGCTGCTACACGATCATTGTTGTGACTATAATATGGTCACTTAGTGGTAGGTTGTTATTTCTTAGCACTTAATTATGGCAAGGTGCTTGTTGTGTGTTGTTAAAATTACCCCTGCATGAAAATTCCCATTCTTTACCCCCTGGTTCCCACCCATAATTCTTTTTATTTTCCCCTCTTTCTCCTCATTCTTTATGTTGAGTTCTGTGTGCAGGTGAATCACCTCTTTCTTGCTATTTTGCCCCAAAGATAATCCATTAACTTCTAAGCAGAGGGAGAGTGAAAGAGTAATAAAAGTAAAATGGGGCTTATTGTGAAAAAGAGACACTTTACGTGGTCACGAGGTTTCTGTGTGAGCTGAAAGGTTGAAAGGTGGTCTAAGGAGTTGGGTTATGTACAGCACCTCTCTGAGAGCATGTTGGTACTCCTCCATTGCTTCTGGGATCATCTTCCCAGCTCATCTCTCAAACACATTGTTCTTGTGACTCCATCCTTTCCTTGCCTCAGTTTGAGCCTGCATCAAACAAAGCACCTTCTTTGCAACTGTCACTCTGTTCTCCATACAGCTGCAGCCTTTCACATCTCCCAGAATCTGAAATGTTTGCCTTCTTTTTCTTTAAGCTGCTTCTCAATCTTGCCCGTGCACTGCCCCCCACAGTGCCTGGAAGGTCACCTCTTGCTGAAGTCTGCAAAAATCACAGCTCTTCAGTTCTATGCTCAGCATTTCTCTCACCTTATTTGCTTGGCTCCTCAATTGGTCAAGTCCTTCTTGTACTTAGTCCTGAAGTTCCTGCAGAAAATATTTTTTGCTTTGCTTGACATCCTGCACACCAAATCTCTGATCTCGGCTGAGGCCTTCTGAGGAAAGTCCCACCCTTTGGGACAGAGGCAACGATATCCATAAAATATCAAACAACCCTTAGCCCATGCAGCACTTCTGGCCTGGGGCAATGATGGTGTTTGAGGCTCCAGAAAGGCCAACACCTCTTACTATGCTGGAGCACAGTTCAGCCAAGGAATGCATTTTCTTGGCTCTCCCTGACTGTTCAGGACTCAAGCACAATGACTTCCAGTCTCCGCAGATCATTAGCAAACATGTTGGCCATATCAGCAGCTGAGGCTGTTCCTTCAAGGTGGGTATTAGTGCATGTGCCTATTTGTATATTTATCTATCAGTACCCAACACAAGCTGACTCACAGATTCCCAGATAAGGCTTCTATCCAATGTTATTTCTAAAACACACAGTCCTGTTGTAAAGATACCCCTGGGGTGTGTCTCATTGTGGAAGAGCCTGCTCTGTTTCCAATCTGCATTCTCAAACACAGCAGCAGCCAGTTTTGTGTGCTCAGGTAGATCCTTTCAGCAGAGTCTGCACAAGACAATTCCTCTTTTTCTAAACCAGCATTTCTTGTTCTGGCAGGTGTCTCATCATCTCCCTATAGTTGTGAACCTGCATGTGCAGTTGTGCTGAATTGAGGGTGGGTTTTTCCCATTCCTTTACCTCCCACCTTTCCTCCTTGTCTGTCTTTGCTCTGACTGGACACTCACATGGTCATGCTGAGGAGAGCTCAAAGCAGTGGAAGAAATGTCAAAAAACTTTTCTATATTTATTTAATAGATCACAACATTTTACATTTAAGCCACATTCATTTAAACTGGGGGAAAAAAAATGAAAGCTCTCCAGACCTTTCTGGATTATAATGAAAAACGGTTTCCTCCCAAGAGATTCCACAGCAATCTCCTTGAGACAAATGTTCTGCTTCCTTGAACATCTGCACAGGGTTTTTGCAGTAGCCATGACCCTAACTTGTGCCACAGAGCCAAGCTTTTCCAGCTCAGCCTGGGACCCCAGAGATATGAGACCCTCTGGGACTGTGAATGGGGTGGGAGTACAGTCAAAGTAAGAGAATGGAACCAAGATATAGGAAGTCAGCCTCCATGAGCTGATGATCCCTCCTTGTCTCTGATGCCATGAACTGTCATAATTCCTACACAAAACAGCTGTATGGTAGCATCTGTTTCCTACTTTGTTCACTTCTCTCTCCCTTTCCTCAAGACCTCTCTGCCCTTGCACCCAGATTTTGCAACGACTCACGCAGTGAGGCAAAGGCTGTTGCAGTTTGCTCCCAGCAGTTTATTCCTCCTCTCTGTGCCACCCAAAAACCATGCCCTGGTGGTAACTCCTGATGGAGTTACACTGTCTCTACCAAGGAAGGAAACAACATGCTTCCAAAATTGGTTAAACCCCTTGTTAAACCCTGTTAATATGTAGGCATCTGCAGCTGTACTGCAGTTAAGTTGCACGAAACTATTAATCCTGATTTAGTGCTCAGAGGTGGTGACTCGTCATGTATTTTCAAGCCCCAAATATTTCTCCAAGGTGGTTTGAGCTGCTTGGTGGAAGGGGAGAGGGTTGGAAGGGGAGATTTCTTCCAACTTCAGTTTTTCTATGATTCCACAGTTCTGCTTTCTTCATCCATAAGAATTCACTTCTGTATTTTGTGTGCTCTCTGTACGTCCATCCCCCTCTTTTAGGCATTTCCTACTCTCCAGTGCTATTCATGCAACCTCTAGCAGAATACGTGTTTCAACGCTGTTATTATCCTGGGCTCTTTGGCCCAGGATATATACTTTGGCCAACTATTTTGGAGAGGTGTTTGGAGAACTGGTTTCAGTGTAAAATCAGTAACTCTCTACTGGTTTGGCCTATTACGATAGGAGGAAGCAAAATGTGTTGATATAATCTGAAACCCAGGTTCCTTGTGTGCTGTTTCAATAGGCCACAGACCAGCCCCTGGGGAAGTTCCTCTCTTCCGCAGCTGGAGGCACCCGTTTAATTACACATCCATCCCCTTCCACAGAAAGTCAGTGAGACCAGTCATTCTCTTAATGATGAGTCCATGTATAAAAGTTTTGATAAAGTGTAGTTTCATAAACTTTCCATAGATGTGAGGCTCTGTATCCCAGAGATTCCATGGCTAAGGAAACTAATTTAGCCCAAGGTGGCTGGACAACAGGGTTTGTATATTTTCTGCCAACACAGTCCTCAGCCAGTTATTAAGTTGATTTAAACTAGCACAACTTCACCCAGGGAAGCCAGCAGCCTGCCCAGGTCACGCAGTACTGTATGCTGCTGCTCCAGTACTAATTTTACTTATAGAATCATAGAATCACAGATAATTCTTTTAATTGGAAGGGCCCTTAAAGACCATCACATTCCACCTCCTGCCATGGGCAGGGTCACCTTCCACTAGACCACATTGCTCCACGCACCATCAAACTTGGCCTTGAACACTTCCAGGGATGAGGCAGTGAAAGCTTCTGTGGGAATTTCTTCCTAATATCCCATCTAACCTGCTCTATGGCAGTGGGAATCTGTTTCCCTTTTTCAGTCACTCCAGGCCTTTTTTCAAAGTCCCACTCCATCTCTCTTGGAGCCCCTTAATTCACAGGATATTTGGAATTGGTCAGGTTGGAAGCAACTACAGTGGGTTATCTGGTCCAACTTCCCCGCTCTAAAAGGGTCATCCTAGAGTACATGGCACAGGATTGCATCCAGATGGTTCTTCAATAACTCCAGACACTGGAGGTGCCTCAAAGGTCTCCCTGGAGCTTTCTCATCTCCAGTCTGAACAATCCCAACTCTCGCAGCCTGTCTCCAGAGCAGAGGTGGAGTACTATACTATGAAAAGGAAGCAGCTCTCCTCTAGATGATGGTATTCGACTGGTATGAATCTGGAGCTCCCTTCAGGCAAGCTCTTCCAGAGCTGGGCAGACAATGCTCCTAATCTTAGAGCTTTAAGGTACTGGTGTGCAGTGCAGTTTGCAGACATCTCAAGGATGAGATATATGAAATGCAAGACAACATAATGTAAAACATAATTTCCATTCCTCAGCCATGAACATATAGATTCAATGCACTTCTGCTGCCACAGCTCTACTGTGTCTGGCTGTGAGCAAGCAAGCTGCAAGAAACTTCAGGGGCGTCACCACTGAGGGGTTTGTATGAAAAACAATAAGCTTTGAGAAGCAACATGCTACTGATGGAGTAGAGCCCCTGTTACATTCAGGCATTTCTCTTCTTGTAAATGTCAGGATGAGGGTATTTGTGCTTTCATACAATAAGAGAGTCATTAAGATTGGAAAAGTGCTCCAAGACCATTGAGTCCAACTGCCAGAGCACTGCCAGGTCCACCACTAAGCCATGGCCTCAAGTCCCACATCCACATGTCTTTTAAACCCCTCCAGGGATCGGACACTCTACCACTGCCCTGGGAAGCCTGTGCTAGGGCTGGACAACCCTTTCCATGAAGAAATTCTCCCTCATATCCAACTTGAACCTCCACTAGCACAGCTTGAGGTCACGTTTTCTTGTGCTGTCACTTGTTATTTGGGAAATGAACCCAATCCCCACCTGGCTGCCCCCTCCTGTCAGGGAGTTGCAGAGAGTGAGAATGTGCCCCCTGAGCCTCCTTTTGCCCAGTCTAAGCACCCCCAGCTCCCTCAGCTGCTCCACATCAGACATGCTCCAGATCCTTCCCCAGCTCTCTTCCTTTTCCTGGACGTGCTTTCTGAGTCTAACTTTTTGATGGTTTCTCTTTTCTACAGAATGAAGTTCATATTTCCAATAGCTCCTTCCAGTCCTGCTTGAGAGCTAACAGGAGAGCTTGTAGACCAGCAGCACAGCACAGCACTGAAAGGCCACCAGCCCGAGCTCTGTGGAGATGAGGAGCTCCACGGCTGTTTTTGTTGGGAACACTGAGGAATCAACCATAGAAAGGATTTTGCACTCACTGGCTTTTTAACAGCATGTTTTTGTGTATGGCCTCATCAGGTCTTTGTCAGGAGTGGCTCTCCTGAGACATGTTGTCTTGTTAGCTTCAGCCAAGAGGCAGGTGCCCAAGCAACCTCAGCCAGCCCTGCTTCATCCCCTGGCAAGAAGCAGGCGTACATTCCAGCAGAGATTTTTGACAGGGAGTCACCAAAACAGCCCTGGAGGCCAAGGTTGGTGTCTCCTGCCACTGTCATTTCCCTGTAGCCAGGGAAGGTGGTTAATGTTTCAAGCAGCTGAGAAAATGGAGCTCAGTATCTTCTCCTAGAAAGTGATCATCATTCCGATATCTCTCCCAAGAACTGGAAGGAAGCAACTTGACATGTGAGCCAGAGGGGGAAGAGAGAGAGAATTGGTAATGGAATGGCACCCAGCAGAAGTTGGATGTTGTATAGGGTCTGTCTGTGCTGCAGCTGGAAACACACCTGCATCCCTGGAGCGGTGCCTGACCTCCCCATAGCCCCTCTGATGGGGCCATGCCTGTTCCCAGGAAGTAAAAAATGCCACATGAAAAAGCAATACCGGGGCTGACTGAGGAAGGTGTTCCCACCCCAGATATGTGAGTCAGCCAGTGCTAGGCTGTGTGTCCAGGGCAGCAATCACATTTCCTTGTAGCTGCGTTGGTGAGGATTGGGCAGCGCTGCTCAACTCCCAACAGAAAGGGCTGAGGCAAGAAAGTGTTGCGCTTCTGGAGCCTCTGCAAATGACCTGGGGAAGAAGAGAGGCTGGGGAGGCACAAATGCAATAGCATGTCCTTCCCTTCCTCCTCTTCCTTGTCGGTAAATCTCTCTAAGGGAGGTGAGACCTCCTCCAACATATGCGGCACCATCTGCCTGCCTGTCTGCACCCTCACGATGGTGTTAGCAGGGGGAGTCTTGCACCCATCGTGGGGCTGCCAGGGCTCTTGCTCTACCAAACCACCATGGGCACCAGCTGGTCCCCCAGCCCCGACATCAGAGCAGGGAGTCACTGAGATTGGACACAGCAGAGTGAGAAAAGCAGAATGTCTAGTGCAGCCCTGAACAATGTGCAGCCCGTCTTCGCTGTTTTGTTTGGGGTTTGGTTTTAAATATACAAAACTGTTTTGCCTCCCTTTTTTCTGCCCAAGGACACCCTGAATAATGCCAGCAGCTCTTCTCTTTTCAGCCCCTTCCCCAAGAATGTGGGGATGGTCACCTTATCCCAGGCTCCGGCGGTGCCTCTGAATGCCTTTTATTATGCTCTTGCTGGGCTCTGTGCTGGAAGGAAGGAGGGAGACAGAGCTGTTTATATAGCATCCAGGCTCTCCCCTGACTGCATCTAACATGCTATTGTTGGTCAACGATCTTTCAATTACTTGCTGCACTTGGGACTTTGCTCCACGCTTGAAAAAAGGCTGATGAAGTTAACATGCTCCTTCCAGAGAGCAGGCTGAAACCTGAATGATTCCTCTATGCAGAAAACTTGCTTGCAACACAGCCTTTCTTTTTATAAATATAGGGGTTTGAGCATGTAGTTGGCTTTTTCCGTGCAGCAAATTTACTATTCTGTGTTAGTTTTCAAAAGATATCTGTCAGAGATGGCTCACTGAAATGTTTCTTCGGTTCCCAAGACATGCAAGTTACTTTCTTTTGACATTTTTTTTTTCCTTTCCCCTCTTTGTTCTTTATGTAATATTTTGATTTTCATTGTTAATGTGGAGATTATCTCAAAATATGCCAAGACTTTGGAGGAATGGTTTTACAGAGATTATGGCTCTGGGCTGGGAGCCACACTTCCCAGGTCTGGCCCTAACTTTAGTACCTGGTCTATATAAATCAACATTTTCCCAAACAGATACCTTGGTTTCATAGTTAACTAACTTGAGGCAATCAAATGCTGCTCTTCAGAGCCTACACATCTTCTCCCTAAAATCAGATAGAGATAAATGGGTCAAACCTTTCCATGAATCTCTTTCAAGACATGACCTCAAAATAGAAAATCTACAAGAAAGAGACAGAGAAGATACACTGCAAGTAATTTGGCCACTGAGATGCTTTTTGCTGAACCTGGATGGATCCAGCAGCCTTCCTGATTCTACATATTATCTTTAATGTCCCTTCCAACTTAAAACATTCTATGATCTATGAAATACTGTTTATTTTGAATTACATGGAAAACCAAACCCCAAACTTGTGTAATCACTAGAGTTCTTCCTGGGCCCTGCACATAACCCAAGTCCACATGCAGTTTTCAGAGCCTCACTAACCACCGTGTCCTCAGCAGCCTTGGAAGAGTGCACTGTTCTTCATTTTCTCTCCCAATTTCTGTGCTTCAATAAAGTTTTATTAATAGTTTTCCCCTATCCTAAAAATCTAAAGTAATTGTGCAGATGTAGTTATTATTCTGTTATTCATCATTATTGTGCCTGCAAATCTCTCAGACCTTTGTTCCCAGTAGCACTTGAGTTACTATATTTCTGCCCTTATTAAGCACTTTTTGAAAGGACCTTTGGCCATCCACATCTAAATAAAGGAAAAAGAGAGATCAAATTAGACCTCTAGCAAACTCTGAATTTATACCTAAATGTGCTTAATAATTGGATTTGTGTTGTCAAACATGCTCATAGCAGGATTTCTAGTTAGGTGGGTAGAAAATAGAGGGTTTCTCTGCTTACTCCTGCCATTCTGACATTTATATCAGCTTGGGAACTTGGGGTGGAAGAGCTCTTTGGTATGAGGGGGACTTGTACCAGTGTGAGGTCTGGGAGAGGGTCAAGGGAACTGAAACAAAACAAGGGTGAGTTGTTTGCAGGAAATATGGAGAGGGAAAAAAAAAAAAAAAAAAGAAAGAAACAAGTCCTTCAAATGACCCCGAGAGTATTTTGAAAGAAGAGCTGGGGTTGTTAGGTCTCCAGGGAGACCTTTGAGTGCCCTTCAGTGCCCAAAGGGGTTACCAGAGAGTTGGAGAGAAACCTTGAACAAGGACCTGGAATGACAAGACTAGGAGGAATGGCTTCCCACTGCCAGAGGGCAGGTTATAGCAGATATTAGCAAAAATTCTTCCCTGTGAGGATGGTGAGGCTTTTGTACGGCTTGTCTAGAGAGACTGTGGCTGCCCCATCTCTGGGAGTGTTCAAGGCCAGGTTGGACAGGGCTTGCAGCAGTCTGATCTAGTGGCCCTACCATGGCAGGGAGTGGAACAAGGTGGTCTTTAAGGTCCCTTTCAACCTAAATCATTCTGGGATTTTACAATAAGGCCACGTGGCAGTTTTTACGTGTAGAGTTGCCTCACATACCTCCACAAGCAGCAAACAAGCATCTTGAGTGAATACATTTTGGTTGGGCCTTGATTGTGTTTGGATTCAGACTTCACTGGTGCTGCAGAGGTGAAGCACTCAGAGGTGAAGGAAAGAGGAGTTTTGGGGAAAATTGAAGGACCTTCAAGAGGACAGGATGCAAGGTGCTGAGGATTTGGGAATGTGGGCAGAGGTTGTAATGGGAGGAAATAACAGGTTGGGTGAGGAGTAGAAAAACTGGTGATGCTGGGTTACAAGATAATTGGAGAGAATTGATTCCAGGCCCTTGGCTAGGGAGTTATTTCTGAAATTCAGGACTCATGAGATGTGAGGTCATCTCAACAGCAGACAAAAAGCCTGTACGATGCAGCATTATGCTTATGGTTTTATGTGATTTTTGACTGCTGATATCACCATGACTTGATCTATTTTGATAAACATACCATTGAACCAGCCTCCTAGGGAAGATCCATTGTTTACATGCCTGCGATACCCAGCTCAGCCATGACTCACAGCCATCAGCACTTATGTTCTGACCTTATTAATATCAATGTAAATCTTCTTCATGCAGACATAATTTCACCCCGGAGGCCAATTCATTAATTAGCATATCCTGCTATCCTGTCATTGGGCATATGAAGTGGGTAGTAACTTGGCTTATATACAGAGCAAATATGTGCTGTGTAAATATGGATTCAACTGCACACATAACGACAACAGATGGGGCCATAAATGTTTGGCAGTAAAAGTGAACAGAGGTGAGTGTAACTCCTCATTCCGGACCTAATTCAGTGCTGGTGGTACTTGCTTCTTTGCTTGAAGTTTGGTTGTTGCACTTGCTTGTTTATAGTTGTCTAAAATCAATGTCTATGGAAACGGTTGTTGAATTGATTGTTTATTTCACATACTTCATAAAGTTGTGTGAGTCAGAATATCATGGATAGAGTAGCCTGAGTGGAAAGGATCCACAAGGATCAGTGAGTCCAACCCCTGGCGCCACACAGGACACCCCAACAATCCCACCCTGTGCCTGAGAACATTGTCCAAATGCTTCTGGGGCTCTGGCAGCCCTGGAGCCACCACAAACCCTGGGCAGCCTGCTCAGTATCCAACCACCCTCTGGGAGAAGAATCTCTTCCTAAGAGTCACCTAAAACTTCCATGACACAGCTTCAGCCGTTCCCTTTGGTTCTGTCCCTGGTATCCAGAGAGCAGAGATCAGTCACTGAAGTGTTGCTTTGATGATGTTATGTTTTTAGCTGTGATACACAGGGCTCTTCCACCCCTCAAGGCAATCCCCTCCCTACGAGATATTTGCAAATACACCACTGTCCTGCTGTGCCTGTTGCCAGGAAAGGAGGTTTTAACCATTCTAGTACATCTATAATGAAATATTTTTGGTTTTTGAAATAAAAATAGCCCAGTCAGAACTCTGGGCTAACCTAACTCCTCTCCTTTCAAACAATAATTCATGTCAGCAAGTTGCCTGTGAGTAAAAAACATAACAACAAAAAAAAAAACCCACCAAAAACCAAACCAACCAACCAACCAACCAACCAACCAACCAACCAAAAAAACCTCCAACCAAAACCAAAACAAAACCCAACAAAAAACTCCAAAGCAAACAAACAAAAGAACACCTCCAAAAACACAACCAAGCAAAACAAAACAACAGCAACAACAAAAAAAACCCCAAAACATTTGTAACATTTTTTGCATGTTAAAATGAAACAGATTAAAGTTACTGTAACAGCAATTATCTCCTGCAGCTAGTATTTGATGCAGACAGTGCCAGGGAGGGCAGTGTGATCACTAACAAGATTATGAAAGGATTTCTTCTCTTGTGCAACACTCACAGATATTACGGCTCTCCCAAGTATTTGAGATTCACCACAGGCAGCTGATGAACACTCTGTTATCTGGGCTGTTGGTTTATTGTGATGCAAGAACTCTCTCTTCCTCTTTTTTTTCACTGGATGATCCTTCTTAACTCTTTTGTCAAGTGATTTAAAGTTTGCCTGATAAAAACCATCAACCACTGCACAGATCTAATAATTCCAGTTATCTGGTAAAAAAACTTTTGATTCCCCAACTGCAAAAACCTTTTGAATTGCTAATTTCCCAGGTTGCCCAGGAAAGTTGTGGCTGCCCTGTCCCTGGAAGTGTTCAAGGCTAGGTAGGACAGGACTTGGAGGAATCTGCTCTATGGGGTGGCGCCCCTGCCCATGTCAAGGGGTTAGAATGAGACAAGCTTTGAGATCCCTTCCAACCCAAACCATTTTGTGATTCTGTGATTCTATGATTTTACGACTTTTAAGGAAGTATTGTTGGGAAAAGGGTGGGGAGAGATCCAAGGATGGATGGCACCTTGTGCTTTATCTGCCTAGCTGGATAAAAACCCTGAGCACAGAAGCAGTTTGCTAAATCTGATACCAGTGAAGAGAAATTAAACTGCTATCTAGATGGGAATAATTTCTCCAAGTATATTCGCACCCTTACCTAGTGTTTTTACTTTTTGGCTTTTGTGCAACAGTGAGCTATGTTTGGCAAGAAATGGGGGAGCAGATGTTGTGAAAATATAAGTACTGTTATCACTGATAACTGCAAGTGAAAACAAACAGATGCAAGGAAAGACAAAGTAGAAGATGGGGATAATATGTGACAGTAGATGCCAACCCCAGCTCTGAGCTGGCTGTATCTGGCTAATCCATGCAGTGTTTTAGAGCCATGCAGAAACGCTTCCACTGGTTGGAACCTTTTGGCATCACTTGGTGGAAGCAACTTGTCCTGGCGGCACCTGTGTGACTGTGCTGGTTTTGGGTGACAAGGCTTTGATGCGAGAGTGGCTCCTGTGAGGAGGTGCTGGAGTTTCCCTCTGTGATTGATGGAGCCACAGAGGGCATGGGGATGCAGAGATCCACCTGCAGCTCAAGGACACCTTATGCCAGAGCATGGGGATACCTAAAGGAGGCTGTGACCCCTTGGGAAGCCCACGCTGGAGCAGAGGGAGAGGGTGAGAAGTCCAACCCCTGAGGAGGATGGAGCGACAGAGACAATGTGTGAGGGACTGACCACAGCCCCTTTCCCTGTCCCCCTGTACCACTTAGAAGGAGGAGGTAGAGAATATGAGGGAAATTGAGCCCGGGAAGAAAGGAGTGGTGGGGAAAAAGTGACTTAAGATTTAGGTTTATTTCTCATTGCTCTACTCTGATTTGATTGGTTAAACTGATTTCCTCAATCATTTTTGCCCATGACAGTAACTGGTGACTGATCTCTCCCTGCCCTTATCCCAACAATGAGCCTTTAATTGTATTTTATTTCCCTGCCTAGCTGAGGGGGGGGAGTGAGAGCAGTTTCAGAATCCCGGTGTCCAGACAGCGTCACCCCACCAGAGTGACAATCCAGACAGCAGTGTCATGCATTGCCTGTATCCTGAGCTGGCTGACTCTCAGAGCAGGACTGGCTTTTCTGGCAGTACCTTGGGAAATGACTAGGTATCTGAATCCACAGATTCAGGGCATGCTGGCAGTTGTCTGTGTCCCAGGAATATACATGTATGTAGAAATAGCCTCTCTATCCTCCATTTTTGCATAGACTACAAGGGATTTACAACCTCACTCACACTTCTCATCACTCACACCTTTCTAGTTTTATGTTGCCTTTGAATACCAGGTCAGCCCAGTCCAGCAGTGTCAAACTACAGCCAAGATTTCATCCTCCTTCTTGAGGCTTCAAGCAGAAAAGGTAAAATCTCTAAGCAATGATTCTGCTAAAGATAATTGACTGAGAAGAAAAAGCCAACCACTCTTTAGAATGTTTTCTTTCCTATCCGCTCAACATCCTTTATTATCCCAGTAACTCACACAGAAATCACTAAGGCTCCCACTGAGAACCTCCCTCAGAGAAGTAACTAACATTTGAATTTCTAAACAGAAATTAACTATTTAAATATGGTGAGTTGGCTATTTCCATCCAGTCTGCTCTGTCTATGCATCCTTTTGGAGAGAAAAATGTGAATAGTATCTTTTCCCCTTTTTTTTCTTTTAATAATAAATTCACAACTGTTGACATCTTTCCTCACTCAAAACAATTTTTTTTTAAGTCTGGACACAATCATACTGCTGGAGACAGACCAAAGGTAACAGTTACCCAAGAACTCCAAACACTGTCAACTTTCTCACACCTTTTTCACTCTGTTAAAAACTAAAGGTCTAAAATTTTCACTCTTTCTGCTGCAAAGGACATTCTTGCTGTGTGTCCAACAGAGTTTGCTGCTCTACCCACAAATTCAGCAGATGATGACTTTTAACTTCTTTATTCTTCCTTGCTCAGGCCTTTGCTGTTATAAATTAGGGCCCAGAAATCCTTGGAGATCATTAGCTTGTTTTCCAGGGTAGGGATCCTTTTTTCAGATCCTCTTTTTTCCTTTTTTCAGATCCTTTTTTTTTTTTTTACACAATTAGAATCATAAAATCCCATCCCATCCCATCCCATCCCATCCCATCCCATCCCATCCCATCCCATCCCATCCCATCCCATCCCATCCCATCCCATCCCATCCCATCCCTGCCATGGCTGGGACAGCTCCCACTGTCCAAGGCTGCTCCTAGCCCAGTGTCCAGCCTGGCCTAGGACATTTCCAGGGATTCAGGGGCAGCCCCAGCTGTTCTGGGCACCCTGTGCCAGGGCCTTACACCCTCTCAGGGAACAATCTCTTCCCATATTGCTTCCTAGGTTGCTCAGAGTCCCATTCAGCCTTGAACACTTCCTTTTCCCTCCCCTTCAGCCTCGAGGTCTCGCCATGCCTCAGGCCCACACTCACAGTGTCTGGAGTGGCTGGGGGGCATAACCCCACCTCTGAGGGGACGTTTCCGGGCTCACCTGGGGTACGGGATGCTGGTGGGACAGATCCCCGAGGAGCCAACCCCTCTCCATCGTCCATGGAGAGCAGCACGGGGCTGCTCCATCCCAGGGCAGTGCCTGGCCCCTGAGCTGGCACTGCCAGGGCACCTCCACTGGTGGGGACAGGCCCGAGGCCCGTCATTCAGCACGGGCATTAAGGGGCTGGAGCGTGCCTAGGGAAGGGAACAGAGTTGAGGAAGGCTCTGGAGCACTGAGAGTGGCTGAGAGAGCTCAGCCTGGAGAAAAGGAGGCTCAGGGGGGACCCTGTGGCTCTGCACAACTCCCTGCCAGGAGGGGACAGCCGGGGGGATTTGGGATCTGGGAACAGGGACAGGAGGAGAGGGAACAGCCTCGAGTTGTGGCAGGGGAGATTCAGCTTGGACATCAGAAGGAATTTCTTCATGGAAAGGGTTGTCAGGCACTGAAGGGGCTGGCCAGGGAGGTGGTGGAGTCCCCACTCCTGGAGGTGTCCGAGCAGCGACTTGTCCGTGGCGCTCGGTGTCCTGGGCTGTTTGACAAGGTGGTGCGGGGCCACAGCTCGGACTGGGTGATCCTGGAGGCCTTTTCCAATCCCAGTGATTCTGTGATTCTGTTACTCCAATTAGCCTTCCTCTAACTGGGGCAGTGCTCGTGCTGTATCTGTGCCAGCTGCTGCTTTCTCACCTGTAATATTTAACTAATGGGGAGCAGTAAAGGGGCTTTAATTTTACAGCTCAATTTTAAATCGACTCATTTCCCGGGAAATGCAATTTCACGGTTTGGGAATTGCCGTGTGTTTTAATCTCTGCTTGTTAAATTTGCTGAGGTGAGAAACTCGCCCTTAAATGAAGAGTTCTGCAGCTGTAGGACCTAACCAAGAACTGCTTCTACTCTTTCTAAACTAGGGACTGCAATCAGCGAACCGATCCTGTGACTCTGTGATTCCCTGATCCGCCCCCTCCCCGCCACCATGGCCGCGGGGTGACGTCACTGGCCCCGCCTCCCCAATTCCCCCACCTCGCGGCCACCGTAGCGGGATCGGCGGAGGCCCCGCGGCGGCCGATGGTCCGCGTTGTGCCGCCGCCCCCGCCCGCCCCGCTCCGAGCCGGCAGCGGCCGCAGATGGCGCGGCGGGGACCGGAAGGCGGGGCGGGAGGTCACCGGCACCGCCGCCGCCGCCGCCGCTGCTGGCTCTGCTGCTGCTGTTGGTGCTGGGCCCCGCCGCCGCCGCCGGCGAGGAAGTGGCGGTGTTCAAGGAATGCGACAAGCCGTGCGCCAACGGCGGGCGGTGCCAGCCGGGCACCGGGCAATGCGAGTGCCAGCCAGGCTGGGTGGGCGACCAGTGCCAGCACTGCGGGGGCCGCTTCAGGTGAGACCCCGCGGGGCGGGGGGCGGGGAGCGGGGACATGCCTTGGGGTGGAGGACGTAGCGCGGAGACGCGCGGGATCGGTGTGGACGGGGGTGGAGGGGCTGGTTCAGGGTTGGTTCGCGGTTCGGGACTGGTATGGGGGCGCGGGACTGGCTCAGGAGTGAGGGGTTAGGTTTAGGGTACGGGCATGAAAGGCTCGTTCGAGGGTGCAGGGCTGGTTTGAGTGAGGAGTTAGTTTGGACCATGGGGATCGGGCTACGGAAGGGGAGTGTGTGGCAGTCACGTCAGGGATGGGGTTGAGGGACAGGGCAAGGGAGGAAGGAGAGGACATAGCAGTGGCTTGGTGGCCCGGGTCTGGTTGCCCAAAGGAGCACTTAAGGGAAATAGGGGAGGTGGGTACGAGAAGCAGGTGTGGACACTCAGACGGGGTGGGAGGCTGAGGGGGGTCCAGGTATGATGAGTGAGGGCAGTAGGGTCGTGGTGCGAGGGGAAGGGCCGGCTGACAGCAGAGATGAGGGGCAGGACCAGGTGAGGTTAAAGGTGAGCGGCAGGTAGAAGTGACACTAAAGGTGAGTGGCAGGTCAAAGGATGATGAGGGACACAAAGGTGATGATAAAGATAAGAGGCAGGTCCAGGTGATAATAAAGGCGAGGGGCAGGTCCAGGTGACAGTAAGGATGGAGGTGTTAGGGCAGGATAGGATCGTGTTGTGGGGAGAACAGGAGCTGGGTCTCTGTGAGAGTGGGACTGATTCAGGGGGATGTGAGTGTGAAGGGATGAGCAGGAGCCGTGCAGGGGGACAGAGAGGATGTAGAGGGAGAGGTGGGTGTGTGGAAACAGGCTCGAGGGGTGATGGCAGTATGGGTGTGATGGGGTGACAGTGTGGAATGCTGGGTGTGGAGGTCCACAGAGTGGTTGAGGCTTCCTGGGAGGGTCTGGGAGCAATGGGATGTGGATGTTGAGTGCCTCAGTTGGTGAGTATGGGATGTTTGTAATGCAGAGAGGCACCCGTTAGGGGGCTGAATTTTTGGTGTTGCAGAGGCATAACTGGTGATCAGTTGGTGATCAGCCACTCTAAGGGGCTGTGTAGGAGCAGGGATGTGGTTGTAGGGCAGTGGGTCAGTGGAGTCTAGGTGTGATGTATTGCAGAGCCAGGAAAATGTTGAGGTTTAAGTATTAGTAGGTCTGGACAGAAAGTAAGGCTGGAGAGGAGTGTTAGGGGGATATTTTTTTGGCACCAGTGTTAGGTTTGGGGACTATATAAATGGAAGTCTAAGGATGGTGGGTGAATGGAGGTGGCTTTGTGTGTGGATGTGGCTGAAGTTGGAAGCAGATGGGAGCAGTGAGGAGCAGGACAGAGGAGGACAGCGTGGGTGTGGGGCCAGTTCCTGGGCGGGGAGAAGGACTAATGTGGAGATGGGACTAGATGAGACTGAGAACAGGTTGGAGGGGAAGGGCGTGCAAGTGGATGTTAGGGCTGGGTGGAGACTTTAGAGGTGTTTGAGGGGGCATTTAAGGAAGCTCCTCTTGGCACATCAGCAGGTGCTGGTTTTGGTTAAAGGTTATTTCAGGAGAGGTATGTGCAGGGGAGAGAAGCAATATCCTTATAGGAATAGTTGGCATTTGGGAGGCTCATCTTCTGGAACTGTAATGCTGCTGGCTCTTGGGAAGGGACAGTGGGAATAGCAGCCTGGTGGAAGAAAGCTCCTGGGCTTGTGGGGAGACAAGACTGGGAAGACTGAGGAGTGGGTGGGGATTGAACAGGCAGAGGGTATTGGGAGAGTCTTGCTGCTTCAAAGTTTGTTTTTTTTTTTTTTTTTTTTTTTGGTTTTTTTTCCTTTGAGAAAAAAAGGCTAAAGGAGGTCTCTGGGAGGCCAGAACCCCCTGACTCTGCCCTGGTCCAGGCCATGCACTAACAACTGTGTGTGGGAATGGGGGGGTGTCTGCACAGGATGCTGATTTTTGAGCTATATGATGATGGAAAGAGCATTTCTGTAGTGCTGGGGCCAATTATTTTAGTGTTGGGTTGTGTGTCTGAAGTGTATCCCACTGGAATAGAAAATGGAAATCTTCATGAGAATAGGCTGGGGATGCTCCCTGGCTTCTCTATTATGGCAAGGGTTTCTGTAAGATGGATTTGCCTTGGATTTGTCAGCTGTGGCAGTGAGAGAGCCAGTGTGTGCGTCTGCATGCGTTAGGTGAATTCCCTGGCAGAGCTGATTCCTGGAAAAGAAGGAAATGAGAAAAGGATGATTATCCTAGGCAGTGACTGCTTTCTTGGGGAGCTGCTGAAAGTACCAGGCACTCTTTGATGACATTCCTTATGGATTTGGGAGGAGGGTAACTGTCTGTATAACCTGAACTCATGAAAGAAAAATACTTTAATTTTTTTGCTCATACTCTTTGATGGTCTGTAGATGAGTATGTGTTGCAAACAGTTTGAAAGTGATTTTATGTAGAAACAATTCAGGTTAGCCAAGCCGTGGAAGTTAAACCTGCCTTTTTTGTGTCTTTTTGCCACTGTCATGATAAGCATTTTCTTGTATTTGGGAGAGAGCTTGAAGGAATAGCCTCATACCTGTTAGTTTCTTGGAGAAACTTAGGATATTTGTAATTTTAAGGGGACTGGATATGAGAGGCTTATTTTCCGTATGGTAATCCCAATTAAAAAAAAAAGAATTAGTGTGTATTCACTGCTAATAAAACCTCAATTTTTTATCCTCGTAGCTGTTTTGATAAAACTTATTTTTTCTTTCTTGCTTATAATTCTAGTCTAAAATTTTGCCTGAAAATATAATGTATGCTTTTCTCTGTAGATGGTTTATTTGTCTGTTTATTAGTTTATTAAGGAGTTGAAGTTTCTAGTAATGTTTTTAAACTTGGAGCTCTGAGAAGTGCAAACAAGCAGTGTTCAGAGTTTTGCAGTCATGTGTCTGCTTTCACATGCCTTGAGTTTTCTGTCTCCTGTCAGAATTGGCTCCACAGGAGGTTTGTTTTTGGTTCACAGTTGTCAAGTTTGGCTTTAAAGGACTTGTTATTAGATGCTGTAGGTACAAATGGGAAGTAGAAGAGCAGGTGAAAATTGTTTTCCAAGTGCAGCGTATTTTATGAGCTTATCTGCTGGACTGAGAGATGTAACTAAATTTGGCATATTAATCATCCTATCTTATCTAGATATATATAATGACTATTTTTGTGGCCTTGACTGTTTTCGTTAACGTTGTAAAGATACACCTTGTGCCTTGCTAACCTGATAATCTCTCACATCTTCTTGTGTTCGCAGTGAAGGATGAACATTGTAGCATTGAGTTGCAGTTTGCTAATATTCCATTTCCCTTTTTCCCTGGGAAATCTTTTTTCAGACTGCAGTTAAATATAAGAGTAACACACTCCAGATCAGTGGTGATCTTTAGAGGTAGAAGGCTGATTTAGGAAGGACTTCAGATGACCTTTTTAAGGTGTGGTACCAGCCACTTTTGTTGTTCAAAAATAAACATCTTGGTGTTAACGGAAGCTGAAATAGAAAACACAAAATGTGCGTGATAGGCTTTTGTCTTCAGTTTCAGTACCAACCTCCGGAGGGCTCTGGGCTGGCTCGAGGCTGTTGAGGGCTTTGAGCTGCCATCATATGGGCAGGAGAGGAGCTGCTGCTGGGAAGGATGAGAAATTTCCCAGTCACAGAGCTGCAGCAGCATCCTGAGATAACATTTGGAGCAATGGGAGCTTGGGAGCTCCAAACTTGGACAATGAAACTGGCAGCATTGATTATTGTACAATCAAAAAGATGCCGCACAGTTGGTTAACAGACTCTTCAGAGCACTATCTGCAGCTCAGTGACACAACCTCTTGTCCTGACTAAACTGAGTTGTCAGGCAGCTGCCTAATTAGCAGATGGAATTAAGGTTGGAAAAGCTCTTTAAGGTCATGGAGTCCAACTGACCTCCAGCACTGCCAAGATCACCACTAACCATGTCCACATGTTTTTGAACACTTCCAGGGATGGGAACTCAGCCACTTTCCTGGGCAGTCCATTCCAGTGCCTGACCAACCTTTCCATGAAGACATTTTCCCCGGTATCCAGTCTAACCCTCCACCACAAGTGCAACTTGAGGCCATTTCCTCTTGGTCCTGTCTCTTTCCCCTGGGAGGAGAGCCCAACTCCCCCTAGCTGCACCCTTCTGTCAGGGAGTTTTAGAGAGAGTAAGAATGAGCTCTTCTCATTCTAATGCCCTGAGTTTTTCCAGGCTGAGCCCCCTCTGCTTTCTCAGCTGCTCCTCACCATACAAGGCAGGTAAAGCACAGGGCAAGAAGTGACCTCTGGTTCACATGGATTTATTGTCCTGAGGTTATAAAGGGCTGGATTAACAAACTCAGGGTAATGATTGACTTCTTGAACAGTCAGCGTCTGTGGACTGTGTGTGTAGGCTCACTGATGGGCAGTTTGATGTATGGCGGTAGCTGAAAATAATATTTTGACTGTATAATGAAAGACCAAATAATTCCAGGAATATGGATTTTCTGTGTAAAGGCACTGCTGCTCCTTTCCTGGTAATGCTTTTTCTGTGGTGGGAGATGGCAAACGCTCAGCAGGACTTAACCATTCAGTCTGGCAGTTGGAGAGTAAAAAAAAGATTGGAGTGTATCCTTTAAACTCCCTTTTTATTAATATAATGGGAGCAGTTATGTGTTGCTGATTAAATGTTGTGAAGGACTTGGTGGTAATAGAGTGTCCTTGGCCAAAGGATATTACAGTGAAGAGGAATTTTTTCTCTAGATTTGTGTAAATCACAAGCTGAGAGAGTGTGAGCTGGAAAAGAGCTATCACAATTCTCTTTGTTAAAGAAATAGGAACTTATGGTCAAAAGCTTAAATACAAACTATTGTCTTTAAAAAGCTACCTGAGGCAGTATGTAGATTTAGGAAGGTCAGGAAGCTGCTTAATAGATCCAAGGATGTTGGCATTTTGAATCAAATCAGTTTAAGTGCTCAAATTAGATCTGGGGGCTGCATTTGTGCCTGATCCCCATTCTGTTTCTCCCTTTTCATTAGGATATTATTGTGCTTTAAAATTATTTTCTCTTCCATGCTGCTTAATGAAAGGCTTGCTCAAACACTATGCACTGGTGAAAAAGAATTAGCTATTCAGATAGGAAATACTTAAACATCATCAATTCTAATGAATACACTGAGAAAAAAAAGAACAATTATATGCTTTTATTTAGTTCTTGGAGGTATATGTGGATATCTTTATGCATGCATATCTATATTTCTGTCTATCCATACATGTATATAATATATAAATATATATTTTATGGCTTGAAGCAACCTGGTTTAGTGGAAGGTACCATGGCAGGGGCGTGAGACTAGATGGTCTTCAAGGTCCTTTCCCACCCAAACCATTCCATGATTATATTTAAATGGTCTGTTCATTGAGAAACTCATGGCTAATATTTAATCTGAATTCTGTGTTCTCTCACTGTCATATTGGATGATCTGATATTTTATTAGGACTGTTTTAAGAACAAAACTTCACCTGTGAAATTATTCAGTATTTTTGAAATATCCGAGTTGTTCTGCAGTTTTTACCGTGCACTAAACGAGCAGCATAAATATTTGACTTGCGGGAGGTTTTGTTAATGTTTGCAATAAGCTCACTGCCTATTTTCAGTCTGCTTGGTAGTAAGGAGGCAGTAGTGGAAAATTCAGAGCAGTCAGATAAAACAGCTCATGCTGGATCCTCCCCATCATCTCTGCTTCACACATATCCAGTGCCTTCCCTACTGGAGCTTTGGAATCCCTATTGGAATTGTTGGAATCACTGAACACTTTATGTGAGAGAGAGAGGAGTAAGTCCTGTCCTGTTCATGTCTTCCTGCTGAGCATGTCTGAGCTTGAGACCTCCTGAAACAGAGCAGATGAAGGATAACGTTCCTCTGCCTGCCAAATCCAGGGACATATCACTGACTTAGACTTACAAACACCTCCTTATCTGCAGTGGTCACCATTTCTGTCTCATTTCTCTGTTTCTATAAGTGTCAGGGAATACCTGCCTGAATCCCATAGCAGTTGTCTGACACTGCTCTAGATTTTTCCAGTATTTCAGTCTCAGTTGTTCCTTTCATTATGGATGCAAAATAATCACAGAATGGTTTGGGTTGGGAGGAACCTTAAAGGTCTTCCCATTCTGACCCCTGCAGTGGGCAGGGGCACCTTTCACTAGGCCAGGTTGCTCCAAACCCTATCCAACCTGATCTTGAACACTTCCAGGAATGGGGCAGCCACAGCCTCTCTTGGCAACTAATAAAATAAGCTCAGGTCCAACCAGGTGTTTGTTACCCTCTTAATCAATTTACATTTAACATAAATAGCTTACACTGAAATACCAAAAAAATTACTGACTATTTTCACAGAAAATAGTTGCTTTCTTTAATTAAAAAAAAAAAAAAAATCTAGGACCAGCAATCCTTTTGTCCTGTGTCTTGATACATTTAAATAATATTTGGAATGTATGTGATTTGGATTTGACTTTCCTGGCTTGTTCCTCTGAAGCTTTTGTGAGCAATCAGATTTCCAGCCCTAAGCTTCCTGTGCTTAACATGTCTATGAAATCCATATATTTATGAAATAAATGACAGTTTTATGAAAATCTTATATTTAGATAATGCTGCTGCTGACCAAGCTGTTGTCTTACTGTATTAATTTAGGATACCCTTGGGTCCTCTTTTCTTGAACAGTTTCCTTGAAGAATTTTTTTCTGATTTGAAGTTCTAAGCACAGCACTTGGAATTACCTTCTTGACCAGGTAGAGCTTTGCTTTTTTTTCCTGCACTCAAAATATTCCCAGCAAATAGGAGTTTTTAAATCACAACTTCTAAAGCATAGTGAAAAAACCAGAGTAAAACAGGCAGAAGATGGCATTGAGAATGATGTGATTTTGTAAGTGAAGTAATTTTTGGGGAAGGAGGGAGCTGCTCCAAATTGGAATTTACTCTAAGAAGGACCACAGCAGTTTTATGCCAGTGCTTTGTTCTTGCACAGCCATGTGTTCACATCTGCCCATTAAACCACTGCAGCATCTTGGAAGCAGGGCTGGAATATTTGGTAATCGATTTTACAGCAGTGAACAGAGATGATAATTTGCTTTTGTGCATGGTTTTGAATGAAATACTCGTTTAGTCACTGAAACACTGGAGCAGTAATGATGTTTGCTTTTTGTTTCCCGCTCACAACAGTTCCTTTAGATTTACTTGAGACTGTCACTTTTCCTCCTTTTGCTTAAAATAAATTTTTATTTGATGGAGAGGCAGGTTGCTTGCCAAGGTTTTGGTTAATGTGTGCTGCATACAGATGATTCCGGGCATGATTTGGGCTTAAGGAATGCAAAATGCTTGGGGTATTCAGAACATAAGGGCTCTGTCCTTATTGCAGAGTTGTGACATCATTAGGGTTGTTAAGAGGCCTTAATTGCACACAGAACAAGCTTTATGTAGCAATCTGATAACCTAGATTTGGGACATTGACGTAGTGGGGGATTTGGAGAATGATTTAAAGAAAATGGACTCTGAGTTTTGGGCTGATAATAATTATCGTAGTGCATCTTGCATGATGAAGAAGAATTTAAATGTTTTACTGACAAACTGAGCAATATTCCTGCTAAAGAGGAGCAGCTGATTTCCAGAACAGATTGTGAGAAGTACTTCTTGGACATCCCAGGATTTGGATAACATTCCAGGTTCTGGTTGTGGCTTCACTTGGTAAAGTAAGTTTCTTGCAGTATCATCAGATTCAGAGTTTTTAGTTCCCTGAAAATGCAGAAGTGGAATTAATCTGGTTTAGCAGACACCATGCTGACAGAAGTGGTCTGGGCATTCCAACAAAGGATTTTCCAATGTGTGAAGTAGCTTTTATTCTCTTCTGTGCCTGCTGGGCTCACGGCTGCAGAAGTAAAAGCATCGCTGTACACAAACTCATCTTGGGTGTGCTCAGCGCATGTTGCAAAAATTTAAATGGGGGTTGTTGCTTCGTGTAGGTACAGGTTGTTACACATCCTCTTTGGGGTGAAAATTATCCATCATGACCTTTATCATGAGACAATGCTGCTCAGCTTTGCATAGAGACTTACACAGGATGTACAAATACAGCTGTGAAAATCCCAGATTTTCTATTATTTGCCTTTGACCTCCATTTCCTGATTTTCAGAAACCTTTTTTGATTTGCTAGTTTCTGTAAGCTGAAAGGAAACAAAATAAGGAAAGTTATGCTAGGAAAACACTCTTTAGAAGACTTTCTTATTGGTGTTTGTATTGCTTGAAAATTTAATGTGTGTCTCCAAGGTGGTGCTTGTCTAGTCAAAGGATAAGCAGCTTCACACAGATGAATTAGCATTTTTTGTAAACTCCTTTTATAAACTTAGATACAGAAAGTGAGAGCTGTTTTTTCATTCAGAAAATTTAGATTGAGTTTAATATTATTTCATGGTAAAGAGAAGGAATAACCATGTCTTCAGTTGCTTTGTGATTAAAAGCTGTTTAGTTTCCAGTCATTGCAATGAAAAAAATTACTCTGGCAATGGATTAGCTGTGTATTGAGTGGTTTTAGTGTTTTTTTGTCCTTCGGTTTCTTTGTGCTTGTGTCATTATCTCTTTTCTTCCACAGTTTGGTCATTTTGCACATGTTGGTGTCTTGGCAGTGCTCCCAGGTATTTTGACTGTAATTGCCCTATCTAGGGAAAATCTGTGATTCAGGTTTACCCTGAGCACAGCTTTTAAATTTCTTTGCTTGTCACCATCAAGAATGTATTTGAGTTCCTCTAAAATAAACTTTTCAAGGTGGTTTTGTGAAGGCTTTTTGCAGCAAGGTGCAGCATGTTTCCTGCCAGAGTTGTGCACCTGCCTGTTTAATGATTAATTTACACAGTCAATCTCCCATTAATCCAGAGTGGAGAGCGTCACTTGAATTTTATAGTGGTTTTAGAGCTTAGATCTCTCTAGCGTGTGCTTGCTACATACTTTGATCTTGTGTGAAATCATCAAAGGTGATGCTGCTAAGATTTCTAACCTTTGCAAGACCTGAGTTGCAGAGGAGTGTAGAACAGAGGTGTTGACTGGACAGGCCAGTGCTACAAGAAAAAAAAAAACAAACAAAAACCGAAACCAACAAAAACCACAAAAAACAAAAACCAACAACAACGCCCCCAATAACAAAACCCCAAAAACCACAGGGAAAACTCCAGCATTGTTTCCTATTAAGGATTTTTGTGCAGCTAGAAAAAAGTATACTACTGTATTCAAATTGTGAGCATACATTGAAGTTGCTGGCTTGCTGAAAGGAAAGTATTGAATTCCAACGAATATGTTGAGAAATAAGTAGTTTAGAGGTCACTGGTGATTTAAATTTTTTCAAGGGAATATCAGGAACAGGCAGAATTGTAGGGTGAGTAGCTTTTAGTTTTGTTGAAAAAGTTGAAATTTATTGTCGTTCAGGATAGACTCTATTTGCATCTGCATTTATACTTGCTGCCTCCTTGTTTGATAGTGCATTAGTGCACTTTCATTAAGGGATTGATTTATTACACTGAAGCATGACAGGCAGGTCTGTAAATTTGGTCAGTCGGTGTCTTTCTCACAAGCACAGGTTGCAGTGACTCTTTAAAATTACTGGTTTTCATTTTGGGAATAGTAATGGGTGTTTAAGTATGCCCTCGTTCAACTTCTGGAGGATGAATCATTTTGAGGAGGTGTTGATGTGGTTCAAAGTCAAAACCAGGACTTGATTTCCTGCCTATGCACATTTTTTCTGAAACATCCGTACTAATATTGCTGGAATTTTAAATTTTCTTGTGGTTACTGCTCATGGTCTGTTAACTTGTTTTATCTGAATTTGTGTGATGAGCCCAAAGAAAACTCAGTTACTGAAAACATGTTAAACCAGTAATTTCCAGCGTTTCTCAGTACCTGAGCTGATGGGAATTTCTGGGACAGCAGGCAAATGCCAGTACCATCAGAATTCTCTTATGTGAATGGTACAATAACAATTTCTATGCAAGTTGGATGCTTGAATGTGAGAGGATGGGGACTTGGATTTCTGGTAGAAACAGGAATGTGTGGTCTGGCTGGAAAAGCTGAAATGACTTTATAGCCTCTAACTTTACTGTTCCCTGGAGAACAGATGATCACAGACTTCAGGAATCAATACAGTTCATCATCTAATCTCCTTGGTTCACTTTCCCTATCAATGAATTATGACAAATTATTTATATGGTTTAAAGATGTTATGATGATGACTATTTACATAGGAATTTGGAGGTTTGAAAACATATTTTAATGACAGTTTTGCATGGCAACTTGTATTCAGTTGTCTATTCTGAGAATAATACTGCCATACAGAACAAATGTGGTTAATGTTACTATAAATATGCCTAAACTATCTTCACTGAAGCTGGTGAAAAAGGATATTGTGTGTTAAAAGTGATGAAGTTTAAATGTGATCTTAATTTCTCTATTCAGCACTTATGGGAATTTGTCATGTGATATGGAAAGACAAGAAATCACAATGTGAAAATTGTGTTATCAGATCAAAGCTGGTTGAGGCATCAGAGTGGCTTGTCTGCCTGAGCTTTGCTTGCTTGCAGTACAAGATGTGTGTGCATTTGATAGACATGATGCTGGAGGAGACACGTGCTTTGCTATATTCCCACTGTCTAAATCCCACTGATTTTCCAGTATCCCAAGGCACGTAGGATTGAAACATGAGTGCAGACAGGAAGGTCTGGTGACTCACTGTATGTAATTGTAGACCTGGGCTCCTCAAGCAGTGACCTGTGGTAAGACAGGTTCTACATGAGGTTCCCCAGTGCCAGTGAGGTTGGGCACTATGGCTGGACTGGAGGTTATCCTAGGAACATGGAGGGAGGTCTTTCCTGTTTTCTTGTAGATTGATGTAACTTCATACATCTTCATGGAAACACAGACTGGTTTGGGTTGGAAGGGACCTTGGCGCCCCATTCTGTTCTACCCTTTGCCAAGGGCAGAGGCACCTTCCACTATCCCAAGTTTCTCCAAGCCCCATCCAGCCTGGCCTTGGACACTTCCAGGGGTGGGGCAGCCATAGCTTCTCTTGGCAACCTGTGCCAGGGCCTGCCCACACTCACAGTATTCCTTCCCAGTACCCCATCTAACCCTGCCCACAGTTAGTGGGACAGCATTCCCCCTTGTCCTGTCGTTTTATGTCCTTGTCCCTAGTCTCTCTCCAGCTCTCTTGGAGCCATTTTAGGTACTGCAAGGTGCTGGAATTTCTTTTTGGAGCCTCCTCCAGGTTTAACCAACCCCAGCTCTCTCAGCCTGTGTCTATAAAGTTTCTTGCTTATACCTGTGGATTAGAAGAAGAAATTCTGTAGGAGACAATCATGTGTATGTCTATTGATTTTTGTTTGCACTTGAATTTTTCATACATTTTGTATTGATTTAAAGTTACAAATTTGCAGAAGCCTGAGCCTTTCATGGCTGGGCTTTGTGGGGCTCTCTGGGCATCAAGGCTCTCTTGCTTTTCCGTAGTAAGTTCAATAAATAAGAAGTCAACTTCTGTCATTCACTGAAGGAAATTTTTATGTTCAGGTTTAGGGAGATTAACAGGATTCTACAGACGCAACTGAAATTGATGTTTCCTTAGTGTCTTGTAACGTAAGGATTTTTTGACTGATGTGACTAGAAGGAGCAAATTCACACTGAAAGTATGAAAGTAGGTGGATGAGGGCCACTACCCATCGATGCTGGAGGAGATAAACTACTTTGGATGATCTCTGTGGTGACTGTCATATCTGATGTAGAAAAAGCAACCATTCTGAGGTCAGAAAACATTGTGGAAAGTTTTCAAATTCTCCCAACTTAATCATGTGATAAAAGCAGTTAAAAGGTGCCGTGCCTGATGGTTGGAAGCCCTTTGACAGGCTGGGCTGTTGATCTGAAGATTAACAGCAGGTCAGGACTGTGACATGGCGTGAGATGCTTTCCCTTTAATCTCCAATTAAATTTAAAAAGTGCCAGATAGCGGTAATTTTAATGGAGTAAAATATATACACATGCATATATTTTTCTCTCAGCCATGACTGACTCATATTTCAACAAAGGTTCTCCTCTACCAACCTCGATCTTTTTGTAAGCTTTTTTTATAAGTTGTACATGTTCATTATTAGGTCTTTAAAAACAAACTCTGGAAAAGTTTGGCCCCAGTGAGTTGTGTGTCACAGTAACTTCTGCAAGGACTGAAAATAGTAGGAATGGTAAGTTTCTATGTTTTCTTTTGGCAGCTACTTCTGTAAATAGTTTGTATTAAACATTTATAGTGTAGGTAATGCTCTATGATTTCTGAGATGTGCAGTCAAAATAATAATTATGTATATGTTCCTTAATATATAGTATTCTATGTAAGTAATGGAGCTAAGGAGAAAAGAGGACAGGTCAGCAGAGTAAAATAGTGGTACAAAGTAGTTTTGATATATGTAATATGAAGTGTATTTATTCTATATTGTCTCATCCTGATCTTGGTAGCCAAGGTATTACTGATTATGCAATAAAATATCTTAAAACATTACTGGTGCTGATACTGTTTGAGATATTCCCTGACACGTAATCAGGTGTGGGATTTTGGAATTGAACCCTGCTTAGGATCTTAAAATGTAAATCTGTAGCAAACTAGTTGCAGCAAACTGCAGCAGGGCTGAAAATGGGGAAGGGGAATTGCTGTGCATCACTTGGTCTGGTTTGGAGGTTTTTTGGGGTTTTGTTTTTTTCTAGTCATGGTTTGTATTTCAACTTGTTTTTGTTGAAGTTTCAGTTCAGAAGGATATGGCACACTTCCCTCTCCAAGTGAATTGATAGAGGATAGAATTACAGGACTGACTTATGAAGTGGATAACAGCTGTCATACTGGATTGATTGGGTACAAGGAGGTACTTTTCAGCCCCTGCAGACACAGAGGCTGGGCACCGTCAGACTGATGCCATCAGAGTCTTACCTGCCAATCTGAACGTGCTTTTAAGAATTGTTTCCACACCAAGCTTTTTGTAGTCCTTTCCCAAGCTGACTTTTAAACTGCAGACCCTATCCCGAGCACTGGAAGTGGGAATGTGAGACACATGTATACATATTGTGTTACGTACGTGCACTGAAGGGAGTGTGTAGGGCTCCTAGTCAGAACATTTGCATTGTGTTGCCCCTAAAATAATCCATGTTGGTCTTTGTCCTAATTATTTGTATACTGATGGCATGCATGTTCACTGGTTCAAATGAGATTTTCGGCCTTTTTCATTGCTACTCTTTTAATCTTAGTGCTTTGATTAGATTTTCAGAAGTTTTATTGTATCCTCTATATCCTTAATTCACTTTTAAAACCTTCTCTTCTTCTAATTATAATTGAATTTTGCCTTTGAGCAGGTATATGGATAATCTTTTAAGAGCAGTTTTAAAAATAGGATGAAGAAGGTGAAGAGCTAGTCATAGAAAGTAACATTAGTTGAGTCTTTGGTTTGTGAAATAGTGATTAAAAGAAATGGAGGGAAAGGTATCTGCTATCTTCAGACCCATCAGTCTGACCTTGAGATGAAAATTTAAGAATGCATTAAAGGAAAGAATGATAGTACACAGACAGAAATTGCTATATCGATTTGCCATTTGTAAGTGATACTGTTTAAAATACAATGTGTGTTTTGGATGTTTTATAAGCATCGTTTAGGATGCTTAGATGTTTAGAAGGCACCTGTAAGAGATAAATAACTGCAATCTAGGCTTTGGAAGCCTCTGATTCTATGGCACCACCCAGAGCTGGACTGCACTGCATGACCTATGAAGAGCTTTTCACCTCAGGTGTGGCAGTCAGGAAATCCAGAAAGCTTATCTTCCATTCTGCAATTTCTATTGATAGGGAATTTATCAGGCTCCTTCTCATATTACAGGTATGGAAGGGGAGCACTTGGTGAGATGTTAAATAGGAGGATAAGAGTTAAAAGAGGGGCCAAGGGAGGGAATTCTGTCCTGCTCAGGTGAGACCTCACCTGCAGAGCTGCCTCCAGCTCTGGGCCCCCAGCACAGGAAAGACCTGGAGCTTTTGGAGTGAGTCGAGAGCAGGCACCTGGATGATCAGAGGGATGGAGCAGCTCTGCTGGGAGGAAAGACTGAGAGAATTGGAATTGTTCAGCCAGGAGAAGACAAGGCTCTGGGGTGACCTAATTGTGGCCTTCTAGTAACTGAATGGAGCTGACAAGAAAGATGTAAGGAGATTTTGGACAAGGACTTGGAGAGACAGGACAAGGGGCAATGGCTTCAAAGAGGCAATGTTGACTTAGATGACATGTACGGAAAAAGCTTTTTATGATGAGAGTGGTGACAGGCTGCCCAGAGAAGCACATCTCTGGAAGTGTCCAAGGTCAGGTTGGATGGAGCTGGGAGCGACCTGGAATAGTGGAAGGTGTCCCTGTCCATGGTGGGGGTTTGAAATTGGATGAGCTTTTAAGGTTCCTTCCAACCTGAACCATTTCATGATTCTATTGTGAGAGATAAAAATAGTGTTTTGTTTCAGCCATGAGACTGGATACTAATGTCACATAGGCAAAGATGTAGCTAGCATGAAGCTGGCCTTGGGAGGGAGCATGGCAGGGAGGAAAAGGGGAGAGTTAACTGATGTTTGTCACAAGGGAGAGAAAGGGGAGAGAGAAGGATGTGCTGGCTTGAGTGCAGTAGGTGATCAGAAAGAATGTAAGTTCCTGAGTACCCAGCCAGGGGGAAAGGGGACAGGAATGCCCCTGGCCAGGGAAGAGCATAAAGGTTTGTGTGTTTTAGGGGAGATGTGCCTCCTCAGTGAGATGCACCTGACTCAGCTGCTGTGTCTATATTAATAAATAGTTTTGCTTCAATGACTTTGATCTCTTTCAACTTTATTGGTGAGTGAGTGTTTTTCACACTGTGAAAGAAAGGGAGAGGGTAGGAAGTTGGAGCTGGAGCCTGGTTTGGTATTTTCATTTGTGACCCTGGGCAAAGTGTAGAGATACGCACTTCTTTCATCACTGATGATGTTGTTGTAGAGCAGAGCTCACACCACATCTGGGCAGAGCAGGGGGGATGAAGTGACAGAATGGGACTGAGGTGGCATCGCACTCACAGGGATTTACAAAAAAAGCCTGTTAAAATGAAGTTATATTAAAAAAAAAAAGAACCAGAAACAGTAATTGGTTCTTTGAATGGTTGTTACTTGTTAGCATGTTGCATTTGGGAAGACAAAGGAAAAAAGCAGAGAGGAGAAGGAGGAAAAATGACACTGTGGTTCAAGGCCCTGGTAGGAGTGTCTCCTGCGTAATAGCATCACTCTCTGATCAGTTGGTTTCCTTTCAATTATGTGTTTGCAAAGAGGATTTTTCTGGTTTTGTGTCTAGGGGCTCTGGCTGTCATTTCTCATGAAGTTTTTTATGTCTGTTCATCAGCAAATGCTCTTGGCCTGCAGCTGTTTCCTACCAGTGTAAGAACCTGGTGCTGTTCATTCCACAGTGCTTCATGGGTGCTAAACAGAAATTACTATTTCAATTACTGAAGATAATTTTAAATGGAACTAGTCCTCATGTTTAATCCAGAGACGTAGATGATTCAGTCCAGCCCCAGTCATTGCACGATCATTTGCATCTCTCCCTCTACAACCCAGTGACATCTACTCAGATTAGAAACTAGAAGTCAGTAACTGTAGAACGTTTTGTCATGCCATTTTCCCTTTAAAAACCTATAAAGTCGTTTTAGAAATATTTTTTATTATTTTTGTTACATGTTGCTCTCTAGCTCACTGGGAACAGGTGGCTACTTTATTTCTTAATTGTCACCATGTCAGCTTTTTTCTCAAATGGAAAAAATACTTTTATATTAAAATTTAACTAGATATATAAAGGCTTGTCACACCCTTGTGGCTCTGCACGACTCCCTGACAGGAGGGGACAGCCAGAGGTGGTTGGGCTCTGGGAACAGGGAGCAGGAACAGGAGGAGAGGGAATGACCTCAGGCTGGGCCAGGGGAACCTCAGGGTGGATTTTAGGGAGTTCCTTCCTGGAAAGGGCTGTCCTGCCCTGGCACAGCTGCCCAAGGCAGTGGTGCAGTCCCCATCCCTGCAGGGATTTCAGAGCCCTGTGGATGTGACACTTGGGGACATGGCAGTGCTGGCCTGGGCTGTGCTGGGGAACAGTTGGACTTCATGGCCTTAGAGGGCTTTTCCAACCTAAACAATGCCATGATTCTGTGGTAATTTATGACTCCAATGCAGAAATCAGACACCAGAAAATATGGAGAGGCATCAAATACCACTTGTCTTTGCTAACTTGGTGAAGTGTGTGGCTGCTACACAAGAAATGCTGAAATGCTGCCTTACTACCTGAGTGTTACATCTCCTGCTCTGCAAGAAGCAGCTGCTACACCCTAAAAAAACAGTAAATCAGGTCCTGTACTACAATACTGACAAGGCTCTAAACTACAACATCAACTTTAAAACTTCCAGGGTAGAAAAAACACCTGCAAGGATATTCACAAAGCTCAGATTAAAAAAATATGTAAGTGTACATCATACATACATTGTATACATGCATATACACACAATACTTAAGGCTTATTTCAGACGTCACTGTTCACAACAGTGTTGTGTACAGTAATTTTTTTATGGATTTCCAAGTGGACTGCAATATATAAGAACCAAAGGAACCAAGGGAGTTGAACCTACAGCCCACGTATTTAAAGAGCTCCAGCCTTGAGTCCTGCCTATACCAGGTCTTTTAAAGAAAAAGACAAAAGGGAAGCAATGACAAGGATGAAGATTTAAGGAAAAAGAACTTCAAAGAGAAATATTTTATGCAAAAAGATTCTCTATATTTAAATATTCTCCACTCATTCTGGGAGCCCCTGAAAAGCACAAAACCCACACAAAATCAGGCAGCAGTCAGTCCTATCTCCTGGGTAAACAGCCAAAGCTGATACTGGAAATCACCAACATATCCGTGGTTTCTTTAATAATACGAGTAATACTAGCAATGTATATTTTTCAAATACAAATTAGTATGCACTGAGAAAATTCCTCAGATAAGCAGGAACTGCACAATAAGGCAAAGCCTCAAAGCTGTTGACTACTATCTAATAAATCTAAAGCAAGCCTGTTGCTAGTGTGTACAAAAACTCACAAGAAGTACCTTAGAATTTAGGATTAAATAACTTTGCAACACTTACTTCAAAGCATTGTAGGCCCTTAAAGGTACATTATATGCTGGCAACAGGGTTTTGAATATATTTATTTTCATCAGAAGTATTAATAGAGAAAAATGCAGCTTGCATTTCCTTTGTTATCTCCAGAAAAGGTAAGCAGGCTGGTTTGGTTTATAAAACATGTTAAAATTTAACCTCTAAGTGGTCATCACTGGATCTCAAAACCAACCAAAAAAACCAAAACAAACCAATCAAAGAAAAACAACAAAACCTAAACAAACAAGCAAAACAAACCCCAAAGCCCCTTGTCCATCATAATTTTGAAGTTATTAAATCTAGGGACTAGCAAGCAATGAGTTTTCCTCCTTTATCTCTCCTCCTTCCCAAGTGCTCAAGCACTTCACAATTAAAAGTCATTGTTTTGGGTGTATTTGGAATTGAAGGCACAAAGGGCTGTTACAGCCTCTTACCAGAAACAAAAGCTTTCTATCCTAAATTGATTAATAATTTTGTTCATGTTCTTAGTAAAAGCACTGAGGTTAAAGAGCATATATTATACGCAAATGCTTTAATTTGTAGGCATGGAATAGTGATCAGGCACATGGGGGATAAGAGAAGCAGATAAACAATCCATGCAGCTATTTCATGAATTTCTAATGTAGAACAGCTACATTCCTTCTTCTGCCACCTCAGTTCCACACCACAGGTAAAGCTGGGAAGATGTACTTTATTACAGGCTAGGTCTCACTGATGAAGGTAATGACATTATTGCAAAATCCACTTTGATAAGGATTTTACCTATGCAGCAACAGGTACCTAAAACAAAGAACTACTCCAGGTATCCAGAGAATTCTCTCCTTCTCTCTTGTTCTCGTACATAATCTCCCTGAGATAAGTCCTCAAGATGAGCAAACTCATGCAAAAGTCACTGCTGTAGCATAATCATGGAAAACCAAATGTTTTAGGTTGGGAGGGACCTTGAAGTTCATCTCATTCAACCCCCTGTTACATTATCCTAGAGTTCTCCAAAGCCTATCCAGCCTGGCCTTGGACACTTCCAGGGATCCAGACACAACCGCAATTTCTCTGGGCACGCTCTGCCAGGTCCTTCCCACCCTCACAGGGAAGAACTTTTTCCTCACTGTAAAGATTTTTATCCTAGTAATTAAAATGCATAAATTAAAAAAATGAATTATAAAAATAATTAAAATTACCTAACCTCAAGACTAAGACAACAGAAACTATGAAGGAAAAGCTGATTTCCCTCCTCCAACTCCATTTTTCCACATCAGAAGCACTGAAAAAAGCCCCCAGAACTGTGCTGGATCCCAGATGACACCAGCACTTCCCACTGCTCCAAACCATCGTCTATAGATGCTGCCTTGTGGTCCTACTGCGTTTGCCACCCCAGAAACACACTAGAGCTCTACTCTTGTTTGTGCCTCTAAGTTTTAAATTCAAACTGAAAACACCCCAAATTTAGGTTCCTGCATATTCTCCTATTTCTTTATTCCCAGCCTTGTCTCATAGGCCACAAAGCAGCATTTATTCGCTGCATAACCTTAGCTTTATCTCTGCAGAACCAATCAGCCAAGCTGCACTGTAAATGTCAACATTACTGTGTACATTTACAACAGATTTTTCCCCCATTCAAACTTAGCAGGTAAAACAAAGACTAAAATATTGTTATTGTTATTGTTACACTGAAGGGGTGGGTTCTTCACACAAGCAGCACATTTTGTGCTGTTTGTCAGCACATTTTTCTGTGGCATCATTCTGTTATCTCTATATTATCTCTGATCTCTGCTTTCACACTGTGAGAACTCCAGTCTTAGCACTCTTGTTTCTTTGAACACCTTCCCCAGTGCCTGTGTGTTATGCAGAAACGTTACTGTGACAAAAGGCCAATTCATGAGGTCCCCTTGAAGGCCACCCATACCACTCATACCTGAGACACTGGCCATGCAGATGATGGACGCTACAATAGCTGTCTGTTCATCTAATCCAACATTGAACTCTGCTTTCCCCACCTGTTCCCAAATCCACTTACTAGATCTTGGCCTAGTTCTTTGAAATAAAGATAATTTAGCTGAAAGTGTTTGTAATGCCCAGAAAAATGGGAGTCTCATCCTTCACTGGTGGTCCTAAAATCCTCTTGGGGTTTGTGGTAGGGAGTTATCTTATTCACCCCAGGCCAAAGGAGACAACAGAGCACAGTGGAAGCAACTGTATCTCACATAAACCATCTCACTACAGCAGAAAAAGAATATATCAATCCCTCTCTTTCCCTGGCATGCAATGAACCCCTAAAACCTTGGGGCAAGAGTCCTTGCAAGTGTCCAAAACTTAACCTCCTTCAAGACAAAAGGACAAAGAAACAACATTATTGCAGTGGTCAAAGTGAATTGTCACAGGCTTATGCACACAGGGTCTATAAGATGATTTTTCATCCCTTTTCCAAAACGAGAAATACTCAGTTATTCAGTGGATCTCAAGCACCTGTACAATCACTTAAGTTGCAGTACAGCACACCTGTGACCCTTGTAAATAATGCCTCATAATTAAAATTCTTTAGAGCCCACATGCTCAGAATTGACGGACATCAATCTTCTCCTCCAGCTGGAGAGCCCTTCGCTTTGATAAGCTTTCAAGTTGTCAGGCCTACATTTAAGACCAGGAAAACCATTCATTGGCAGAATATGTGTTGTATTGTGAATGAAAAGAGGTTAAGCAACTGATTTAACCTTCAGGCCAGCAGGAATCAGAATAAGTGGAGTTTAAGGCCATCCCTGTGGAGCAGAGGGCCTGCTGCACTTTCTCAGACTAATGCAAACCCACCAAGTTTCTACAAGAAACATGAAAGCAGCTGCAGCAATCCCTTCTGCTTTCCAATGCTGCGTATGAAACTGCTGCCCTATTCTTCCTAAATGCTAAACCCCAAAATAATCCATTGAACTCTCAAGAAGCCTATTTAGACTCTGATTTAGCTCCAAACCTGCCATCTGCTGATTTTGGGGCAAATGCAGAGCTCAGAACTTGGTAGTCATCCTTACAGAAAAGCACAAACCAAGGATCAGTCAGTGTTGCAACAAAAATGAAAATATTGAGACATTCTATAAATAAACATCACAGCCTGACCCACTTTCCTCACACAGATAGAAATAATGCCTTTCATTTCCTTCCTGACATTCAAAAATTTTAAGCTACTACACAACAGTGCTACCTGCTGGGAAAACTGATTAGTAAAAAAATAAAAGTAGTTAGGAAAAAGATTGCTGTCAACTTCTGTTTGGTCTAGGCCTCAAAACCAGATTTTGACACAGATCCTCAGATACAGATCCCTGAAATAGTCATAGAACATCCCAAAATCCAGAGGGGCATTTGAGAATGACAAGTCCTCGACTTTTTAAAGCAAGTCATTGGCTGAAACAACACCAAAGGAACATGCAAAGAGCAGGGAATTGATAATGAAAGTACTGTATTTATTAATGAAACAAATTTTCAGCCAACATAATAATTTAATGATGCCTTGATCAACTAATAAGGAAGATGTTCTCAAGGATGCCACAAGTAGTAAAACTAATACAACAGCAAAGGAGCCTTTTAAGCATCAAATATTAAACCTGAGAGAATGATAGAAGTGTGGTCCCCCAGAAAAAAAGTCTGTATGTATATAAGATACAAGGATGTGCTGTCTGTCCCAAAAATATCATTGTCCTCACATGTATTACTGTAAAGAATGAAAGACATGTAAATATTTGTCTTGAAGGAGGGGACAGAGAAGAATTTTATTGAGAAGCCCACAGAGCACCAATAATAAAATAAACCAACAATTTACCACTACAGTCTCTGAAAATCTATTTAGATTGTTCTATTTTCTACCTCATTTCAGTGAATACAGACATACTCCCTTCAGGCACAGGAGCTCTCTCTCCTAGCAGTCCCTCCAGCACACCCACCTGAAGGATTTTGGACAGGCACCTCAAGCAGGACTGTGGTCGCTGGCTCAGGCAGCAGAGCCCAGGTCAGTGCCAGTGCTGGCCCCAGAATCCAGCTGAGTTTCCAACTCTGTTCCCTCCCACAGACAGGTGATGACACCAAGCTGAGTGGTGAGGGTGACATGCCTGAGGGATGGAATGGCACCCAAAGGGAGCTGGACAGGCTGGAGAGGTGGAACAGTGTAAAACTCACGAGGGTCAACAAGGCCAAGTGCAAAGTCCTGCACCAGCGTCAGGGCAGTGCCTGGTCTCAGAACAGTCTGAGGGTGGAGAGATGGAGAGCAGCCCTTCGGAGAAGGACTTGGTGATGTTGGTGGGTAAGAGACTGGACATGGCCCAGCCCAGAACCCCCCACCCCTGGGCTGATCCCAGCGTGGGCAGCAGGAAAGGTGGGAATTGTGCCCCCATGCCCCACCTGCTGAGCTGCCCCAACCCTGGATCCCAAATTCAGGAGCACCTGGAGCTGCTGCAGAGAGTCCAGAGGAGGTCATGGAAATGCTTCCAGGATTCTGGAGCCCCTCTGCTCTGGAGCCAGGCTGGGAGAGCTGGGAATGTTCCCCTGGAGAAGGGGAGGCTCCAGGGAGAGCTCAGAGCCCCTTGCGGGGCCTGGAGGGGCTCCAGGAGAGCTGGAGAGGGGCTGGGGACAAGGCAGGGAGGGACAGGACACAGGGAATGGCTTCCAAGAGGGTAGAGATGGATGGGATATTGGGAATTGGGAATTCCTGGCATAGCTGTGGCTGCCCCTGGATCCCTGGCAGTGTCCAAGGCCAGACTGGATGGGACTTGGAGCACCCTTGGATAGTGGACAGGGTCTCTGCCCATGGTAGGAGGTTTGGAATTAGATGTCTTTAAGGTCCCTTCAACCCAAATAATTCCAGGACTCTGTCTTTTAGCACCTCCAGAAACAATTGCAAATGAGCACCCAACTAACTTCACAACATAAACAAGAAACACGTATGTTTGCCAAAATCCAAGAGAAAGAAAGACAGGAACAAAATAGCTGTCTCCTAATTTTTGGTTTTACAGGAACTTCTCATTTCCATATACATATTGGTACAGAATTGTAAACACTTCCAAAAACACTTATAAGTTCTTCTCCATTCTCTTTTCCAGTTCAAGCCAGCTGTTCCTCTCTCCCACAGACTGTTGTGCTAAATTCGTTATCACAGCAAGAAAAATAATGATTTTCAACCCCTTGCAGAAATGCACGAGTGGCATTTTCCCCAAACGACTCACGTTAATGAAAGCACTACACAGAAAAAAAAGGAGTTAAATACCAAACACTTTGAGTATTTAATGAAGACAGGTGTACACAGTTGGCTTCCTTGAGAAGTTCTCCTTTGTTAGTAAAACAAAACTCAAAAATAAGGAATAATCCAGATGATTTGAATTTAGGCAGGACTACATCAACATGCGAAAAATGTGAATACCAAGCAGTCGTCCAGCTGCGTGTTCTCATTCACACCTATGGGGTGGGAAGTCACCTGCAGCACTTTATGCTCACACAGGCAAAATCTTGGTTTAGCAAATGGAGAAAAGGCCAGACTTCATGTAGCTTTGATTAAATCATCTTAATCCCTTCAATGAAAACTTTCTACTGCTGGCACAGGTCACTTTAACCACACAGACTACTCCACCAGCCAGCCTAAGTTTTTTCACCAGCTCCTGGGAAGAATGAAATAAAGCCACAGTACTCAAACCATCCCAGTGTTTGTTTAAGAGCCCGAGCAAATAAACCAAGTGTGAAAGTAATCCAGTAACTCAACAGCTCCAAACTCCAGGAGGTGAAGAGTTGGAGGGGCTTGCAAATGCCAGAGTGTGTTTGTTAGCCTCACTGTGAGTGTTCTAAATCCCTTAGGGAATGGGGTGTGTTTAGGCACTATAGACTGCTATGCCTTATTAAATGTATCTGCACAATAGACTTGTGGTCCAGATCAGGTATTGCCTAACCCATCAACAGAAATTCTTGCCTGTTAAAATACTTGATTACTTACCAGGGCAGATGATGCAGTGAGAAGAGTTGGTTTTGGGAAAAAAAATCCTTCTACAAAACAGGCTGGGAGAGCTGGGAATGTTCCCCTGGAGAAGGGGAGGCTCCAGGGAGAGCTCAGAGCCCCTTGCGGGGCCTGGAGGGGCTCCAGGAGAGCTGGAGAGGGGCTGGGGACAAGGCAGGGAGGGACAGGACACAGGGAATGGCTCCCACGGCCAGAGGGCAGGGCTGGGTGGGATTTGGGCAGGAATTGTTCCCTGGCAGGGTGGGCAGGGCTGGCACAGGGTGCCCAGAGCATCTGGGGCTGCCCCTGGATCCCTGGCAGTGCCCAAGGCCAGGCTGGACACTGGGGCTGGAGCACGTGGGACAGTGGAAGTGTCCCTGCCATGGCAGGGGCTCGCACTGGATGGGCTTTTTTAAGGTTCCTTCCAACCTGAAACATCCTGGGATTCTATGACTATTTAAACACACTTTAATCAAGCAAAGACTGCATGAAGCCATTTTGGTTTTGGAGCAAACTTTGAAAATACACAAACAACACAGTCATTGGCACATTACACAGAATTTGTGGTTTGTGCCAATGCTGCATTAGTAACAGTCTTGCTACAATATCTTTATAATCCAAGACCTGTTAGCATTTCTTTCTAGGATAAGTAGCTCTGGAGTGCTTGTCTGTGAAACACTCTTGGTTCAGGGAAGGTCACAGTGCAGCCTCCCAATTCCTTAGCTGCAGAGGCAGATGTTCCTGCATGGGGGAGGGTATATTTTCTTGTAGTAAGACAGTGTCTAAAATGCAGATTTCTTGATAATCACTACTAAGAAACTCTTCCTTCAAAAAATCAAGAACACAAAATAACAAATCCAACAAACAAATGGACCAATCAAAAAAATACCACAATTGTGGGCATCCACCCCAGCCGGCAAAGAGCTAAACTTCCTAAGGGGAGACGTAGCTGCAAAAATCATTGCTTACATCCCTACCTATGGATAGGTATGCACCTATCCTATTGCCTCCAAAATGACTTTGAAAGGAGTTATTCTGGGGTGGTAGTGGGAAAAAATGAAGTTCCATCTGCTCGCAACAGATTCGTGACAATAAAAACAAAGACAGTGGGTCAACACTAGTTATGCAAAGTTTTGAAATAACCCCTCACTTTGCTACCAAGCTGAATATGACTGACAGGCCACCTCTCTACTAAACAACTCCAAAAAAAGTCTCCACTTCTTATTTAGGGTTCAGTCACCACCAATACTTCCTCACTCTGGTAACATCCTTAGGAAATGGCCCTCGGATGAGGGAGGGTTTAGATTAGATGCAAGGAAGAAATTGTTCTCTATAGGAGAGATGAGGCCCTGGCATGGGTTGCCCAGAGCAGCAGTGGTTGCCCACCCCCTGGAAGTCTTCAAGACCAGGCTTGGAGCAGCCTGGGACAGTGCAAGGTGTTCCCGCTAATAGCAGGGCAATAGAACAATATGATCTTTAAATACCCTTCTAACCCAAACTATCCCATGATTCTAAAAGTCTGTTTGCACTAACAAGGAATTGTGCACAAAGTACTGCTGTGCTTGCCTAAGTTTATTAAGAAAAACAGGAAAGGAGAAAGTTTTGCCTTGTTCCACTTTCCCATTTAGCTTCCTACATTTTCATTTCATTATCTCTATTCATAACCAAGATGGCTTAAAATATTATTTATAAGAGAAACACTGATCACCTGCAGTCCAACCCTTAAACCTGTAAGGAAAAGTTCATTCCTGCCTTCAAATTGCTTAAACAAAGAAATGATACCTCACTGCAGCTTATGACGGAGCAGTAGGAGAAGCATTTACGTGGAGTTGTCCAGAGCAGAAACCCACAAGGCACTTCCCATGGAGTGAATGTTCCCTCTGGCACGCTCCAACACCGCTGCACCGTCCGCACTCCCAAGAATTTCAAGCTGTTGATGTGACTCGGGTCTACCAGGCTTTTTTCCTCTTGGATATATTTTTTTTCCAGCCCCAAAGCAATTCTTTGCCCTACTGTGGGGCTGAAGAGCACACACAGGTGTAGCACAGGTGTAACGCTGAGGGCAATCTTGGTGTCAGCCCTTATTTCAGATATTTAACACAATAAATACCAAACTTCAGGTCAAAGGAGGAAATGCCAGCTGAATGTTACCCAGACCTAACCACAGATGCATCAATGCACCATAAGGTCAGTACTTCCTCACATCTCCTCTGCTTTAAATTAATCTGTCAGAGGTAATTTATAGCACACAGAGTAAGAAGTGAAGCAATCATGGAGATAAATTCCTCTTAGACATATGAAAAATCCAAAGGTACCAAGCACTGGACAACAGCTTTCAGGAACCATTTTGTTCTCATGCTAAAATTATCTATGCAAATGTACAAATAAAAATTCATAGTTTAATGACAAAAATAATTTAAAATATGTCTGCACAATGTTTCCTAGGAAATTTAAAAAATTCCACATCCAATTACAGAGTCCATCCGAGTATCCCAAGTATATGGACACAAGTGCTTGACCAGGTGAATTTCCCTCAGCCCAGGTCATGTCAAACACCTGTTACATGTGAACACACAGAGCTGAAACCTCAAAAAGCAAACATCATTCACAGAGCAGAGGCAAAAGTGGTGCCCAACTCTCAGGAGTGTCGCTGGCTGAGATGAGCTCTGGGAAGAAGGTGAGCTGTCACAGTAGTCTGCAATAGGGACAAGCAAGAGCAGGTTGGAGACCTAATTTTTTTTCTCCTTCATCCCACCCACAGGAACAGCTGCTTTCCTGCTTGCCAAGAGCTCTGCAGTACTATTTTGAGCTTTTTGCATCTCATTATTTAATTTGTTTATTAAAGCCTGATAGGGGAACAGGGAGGCAAAACTTGCTCAAAGCATTTGAGTTTTATTTAGATTAAGACAGGCTGTTCAAACTGGCTCAGAATCAAATGGTTCCACTAATTACAATCCCTAGTTTAGAAAGAGTAGAAGCAGTTCTTGGTTAGGTCCTACAGCTGCAGAACTCTTCATTTAGGGGCGAGTTTCTCACCTCAGCAAGTTTAACAAGCAGAGATTAAAACACACGGCAATTCCCAAACTGTGAAATTGCATTTCCCGGGAAATGAGTTGATTTAAAATTGAGCTGTAAAATTAAAGCCCCTTTACTGCTCCCCATTAGTTAAATATTACAGGTGAGAAAGCAGCAGCTGGCACAGATACAGCACGAGCACTGCCCCAGTTAGAGGAAGGCTAATTGGAGTAACAGAATCACAGAATCACTGGGATTGGAAAAGGCCTCCAGGATCACCCAGTCCGAGCTGTGGCCCCGCACCACCTTGTCAAACAGCCCAGGACACCGAGCGCCACGGACAAGTCGCTGCTCGGACACCTCCAGGAGTGGGGACTCCACCACCTCCCTGGCCAGCCCCTTCAGTGCCTGACAACCCTTTCCATGAAGAAATTCCTTCTGATGTCCAAGCTGAATCTCCCCTGCCACAACTCGAGGCTGTTCCCTCTCCTCCTGTCCCTGTTCCCAGATCCCAAATCCCCCCGGCTGTCCCCTCCTGGCAGGGAGTTGTGCAGAGCCACAGGGTCCCCCCTGAGCCTCCTTTTCTCCAGGCTGAGCCCCTTCCCAGCTCCCTCAGGAATTCTCCAGCCCCTTCCCAGCTCTGTTCCCTTCCCTGGACTCGCTCCAGTCCCTCCAGGGCTCTCAGAGCTGCCCCAGCAGGGCCAGCACAGGGGACAAGGGCACTGCCCTGGCACTGCTGTCACCCCAGAGCTGGCACAGCCCAGGGGCCTCTGGTGGCCTCTTGCCCACCTGGGCACATCTCGGCACACCTAGGCTTGTGTCCAGCTGCTGTCACAGCACCCCCAGGGCCTTTCCCAGCCCCTGTGCCCCAGCCTGGAGCTGCAGGGGTTGCTGTGAGCCAGGTTCAGGACCTGGTACTTGGCCATGTCACAAATATGGTCGAAGCATTCCGGGGCCAAGGACCCTGATACTGGTGCTGTTGGTGACAGGTTATGTGGGGTAGGAGCCTTCTATATGAGAGTGCCCTGATGTATGTCAGGAAGACTGCGTACCCAGGTCCCTCATTCCTGGAGTGTTTTTCCTTCTTGAGTTACTCATGTGTTCCCTTCCCAAGTCTTTGCTCGCAGAACAAAGCCAAAACTCTGTGTAGGACATGTCCCAGTTACTCAAAGCCCCAGCCCTGTGTCATGTATGGCACAGGCAGCAGTGAGCATGAGGAGCAGGCTGTTTGCTTTTTTACTGCAGCTTGGAGCTCAGTTGAGCTTTCTGTACAGAATGGAAGGATGCAATTCTAATTTCAGTTTGCTTTTGTGCTGAAGATTTATTTCTTTCTGGGAAAGTTTTATAGAAGAACATGGATGCTGCTGCCCTGCTCTAGCCAGGCAGTGCAGACAGTGAGAACTTAATTCCTATTTATTTTCCTTTCAGAGATGTCAACTCTGATTTATTATAAATTTTTAATATCCCTCATTTGTCTATAATGGCAGGAAGTTTATTAAGCAGTCTGAGAAACTTACAGATACGTTTTTACTAATAGTGTATCAAAGAAGTTTGACTTATATTTTTAAAACTAAATCCAGTGTTTTGCCAAAACTTCATTGAATTACATTGATGTTGAAATGCTCTTTTTATTTTTCCCCCTCCTGAGATGTGACATGCCTGGGACTACAGTATTAACAGGATAATTTTATTTTGTTTTTCTATCACTCTTGGTAACATTTCTGTGGTGAACGAATTAGTAATTAATCCAGATAAAATTGTTGCAAGAGTCCTCTGAGTAGAAGCTCTCTGAGAGCTTGCCACACAGCATGAGATTGCTTTTAGCTTGAGACTTGCTCAAGTTTTCAGAAGCTCTGCTCTTGGCTGCAGGTGGAGTTCTATCACTGTTGATACTGTTTGGTTCATGGATTTTCCTTGGACATTATATTCAAAAGGATGAATTTTTAGACAAAAAGACTAGATGTTACTACCTCCGCTTGGAAATTTCATTTGGTTTTGTACATTCTTGGTTGGTAGACAAGTGGTTTGAATTCTCAAAGATTTTGAAGTTTTAGAAGAAATATAAATCACATAATCATGAAATGATTTGTGTTGGAAGGGACCTCAAAGCCCACCCAGTGTCATCCCTGCCATGGCAGGGACAGCTCCCACTGTCCCAGGTGCCCCCAGCCCCAGTGTCCAGCCTGGCCCTGGGCACTGCCAGGGATCCAGGGGCAGCCCCAGCTGCTCTGGGCACCCTGTGCCAGCCCTGCCCACCCTGCCAGGGAACAATTCCTGCCCAATATGCAGCCTAAATCTATACCATCTGTATGTGTATTTCTTTTTAATCTAATCTCTGTTTATGCCTACATCTGTGTCTCCATAGAAGGCCCAGATGCTTCTTGTACTTCCAAAAATCTGAAATTTTTTCTTCACTTGCTTGAATGTCCATTTCTTGCAGAAGTTCAATAATCGGGTTTTAAAAATCTTCAGCTCAATTTCTCAGGTTGAAAAGTATTATCATAAATTCATTTATAGACAGAGGAAGGTGGTTTCTAAAAATCTGAGGGTTATGCTTTTTTAAATTTAAATCAGCGATCAACCTTAAAAAAGTTTAATGGAACAGAGTTTGGAAAATAATTTTTGACACAGCCAAAATATTTAGAAAAGTGAGATGGTAACATTAACAGATCACTGGGGAAAGGCACAGAAAAGGTTCCAAGATACCGGTTTGGGGAACTTCTGGTCTTGCTTGCTTCTCTTTTTGCCAAGTTTAAATTTAGAGTGTTTTTATTTTAAAGCTGTGTTGTAAGTAGGACAGTTGAATTTTGCCAGGGGGCTGTAATTTGCTCCAGCCATGTGCTGATGATGGAGTTTATAACTTGCTTAGGAAGGAATCCTGTTTTGGGTGCCACTACCAGAGCAGGGTGTTTGGGTACCTTCAGGTGCTGCTGCTGCCTTTTTGCTGCCATTCTTCCCTGTCATTTATTAGAATTCATTAGAACTCGTCTGGAATATTTTGACTAATTCATATGAGATAGGAATATGTATCCTCATGGTTTGGCTCTTGGTTTTGTCTTTTGCTGGTGTAGAATTTGCACCATGCAGCATTTGCAGATGTTGACAGCAATGTAGAATCACAGAATTGTTGGGGTGGAAGGGATCTTAAAACCCGTCTCATTCCACCCCATGCCACAGGCAGGGACACCTTCCTTTAGACCAGGTTGCTCCAAGCCCTGTCCAACCTGGCCTTGACTTCCAGGGATGGGGCTTGGGGATCAGTCCTCCATTCAGGAGGTTGTCAAGGAGTTTGTGGAGAGTCAGATGCAGAATGAGTGAGAGGCTGCACCATGGACTTCATCTGAACTGTATGCAAGAATGGTGCAGTTTGTGTAAATAAATAGTTTAGGAATAATTTTAGCTTCTTTTGGGAATTCCTTCTGGTAATTAGGTGGTATATCCATACATACAGGTTTGGCACCATAACATCAATCTGATAGAGAAACCATCACTCTTGAAGTGATGTCCTTCAGGATGCCATTCTTGAAGAACAGTCATCAGAAGGCCTGCACAGAGAGTTCAACAGGAGACTCCCAGCTGGGTTTTGTTGTGCTGTAGTCGATTTGTTTATAATGGCTCTTAAGTAAATAATAATCTAATGATGGATCTTCAGAATTTAGGGAATCCTTTCTGAGTGTTTAAAACCACTGGACACTAATGCTTGTCTTTGTGTTTTTGTTTGCAGACTCACTGAACCTTCAGGATATGTCACAGATGGGCCTGGAAATTACAAGTACAAGACAAAATGCACCTGGCTCATTGAAGGAAGGTGAGTATTGGAAGTAGCTTGGGATTTTGTGTTGCTTATTGGGACTTTTAGGTGAGTTTTATCTGCACTGAATATTTTTAAGTCTCACAATACTTTCTGGCTATTCTAAAAGCTAGATCGGGCAACACTTAATTGTTCATAGTACAGAAGTTTTTATGCAACTGAGCCCTCCAAACTGACTTCTGATTAAGAGGTTTGTGTTGAAACAGCATGTGGTAAACAAAAATCAGTGCACTTCTGTAAATAATGAAGGATTATGAATTACTTAACTGATACCATAGTGGGTCATTCAGATGATGGGATTCATGGGATTTTTCAGTAGTATGAGAAACAAGAGAAAGCTCTGAAAGCTTTTATTGATGAAGAATAATTTTCTTAGTGATGGACTGTAGCTGCTGGGGCTAGGGTGGTTGTAGCCCCCAGCTGCTAGGGAGGCCAGATAGCTCCGAGGGCTCCCCAGGCAGAGTGCCAGATACACACCAGCAAGAGACAGAGACTCCGGGACTTGCCGCAGAGGTTCCCAAGGGAGTTTATTTCTCCGAAGGGGTTCCACTAGCAAATCCGGTTACATAGCATAGCAAGGGGTCTTTATAGGTTTCAAAGGGCTTGAAATTCTAACCAGTAAAATTATGAGTTAAGAAACTATCCAATTACTTTAAGATTCTAGGTAAGAAAAAGACCAATCATCTAGTAAAGTTAAAACCCAGTAGAAATCCTAAATGGTAACAGGGAGTTTGGCAGGGGGGGGGACATTCCTCATGAAAGGTTCTGTTGTCTCAGGGCACAAAATCCCAAGGGCCATTTTCAGGCACCGTTGTATCATCCACAATGGACTTCAGATATTTCTTTACTCACTGAGCCATGAGGACTTCAGAGGAGCCAGTGACCTTTCATTGCAAAGGTTTTCTAAACTGGGAGAAGTCCCTCAGATCTCTCCCCTCACTTTGCTGTCCTTCCTGTATTTGATTGTTACATTGCTTACAATTTCTTGCACAGGTTTTTAGGAGTAGCGTATTTAATGTCTATCCTCTGTCACCTGATTGATGGCAGCAGTTCATTGCATGTCACTGTCCTGGTTTCTAGGACAGGTGCCTGCCAACAAAAGGCAGAAGTTCCCCTTTGAAATAGAGAATTTAATTTCGCCCCCTCTAAGTGTTATAATTGTTTGAAATCAAGGACTCAAGGCAGACATAAGGGGTAGAAGTAACAACTCTTTTACTACTATATCTAACCGCACAGGTAGAAAAGTAACAGCAGTTATTAAAATTACCGACAAAAACAGAAGAAAATAACCCAGTTCCAGTCCTTTCTTTAGCCACGGACACACTCCGACCATGGCCATTCCTGGGGATGTAACGTGTGCAGCGCTGGCACCGCTGCGGGAGCAGGCGGGAGCGAGGGGGTGGAGGGGAGCAGCCGCGGCCGGGCTGGGCTCAGGTGGGAGCCGGCTCCCCGCTCAGCGTTGCATCCAGAGACCAGCTGTATTCCCAGGGGTAGGAGGCTGAGCAGGACAGATGCAGGGAAGTTGACACAGGCGTCCGGCTCTCCTGCCTCCTGGCCACGTGCGGAGCAGACTGGGGTCCCTCCTCTCAGCTCCCTTGCTGGAAACACGAGTGCCCCTCCGGCAGCCCGCCTGCTCTTCTGAGTAGCCCCGCTCCCACCTGGGGCCCCCGCTCCATCCAGGGCCATCAAAGACCCTGGGCGCAGCCGGCAGGTTTTGTTAGCATCACAACGGGAAAAATTCTCAAAACTCACGTAGTAAAGGAGCAAAAACCCAACACCAACAGTCTCTTGTTGAAGTATATTTTTGATAGTACCAAGCTGGTGCCAGGACTGAAAGACCCATTTGTTTTAGTCTCAAAGTTTCCATGGTCATATATGACGCTGTGTGATGACATCTGTGTGTTCAGTCACATTCCATGTTGTTCCCTGAATATGCAGGTAGAGAGATCTGGGAATTGGCATGAGTCATGTGTAGTGTGAAATTGTACTGGACACTGCAAACTCCAAGAGGCCTCTTGGCATCTTGGAGGATGAGAATTTGCTACAGTCCCAGAAGGCACTTTTCCTTAGTCTTCTCCTTGTGTTTAACATATCTGTTGCTGACATACACAGTGGGATCAAGGCACCCTGAGCAAATTTGCCAATGGACACCAGGCCATATGGTGTGGTCAAGATGCTGAAGGGAAGAAATGGCATCAAAGGGGAGCTGGACAGACTGGAGACATGGGACTGTGTGAATCTCATGAAGTTCAACAAGGCCAAGTGCAAGGGCCTGCAGCAGGGGTGGAGCAAGGCAGAGCCCAAACTCAGGATGGGTGGGGAATGGCTGGAGAGCAGCCCTGGGCAAAAGGACTTGGGTTGCTGCTGGGTGAGAGCTGGACATGGCCCAGCCCAGAACCCCCCAGCCTGGGCTGATCCCAGCGTGGGCAGCAGGAAAGGTGGGAATTGTGTCCCTGTGCCCTCATGCTCAGGTGAGACCCCACTTGTTGAGCTGCCCCAGCCCTGGATCCCAAATTCAGGAGCACCTGGAGCTGCAGGAGAGAGTCCAGAGGAGGTCATGGAAATGCTTCCAGGATTCTGGAGCCCCTCTGCTCTGGAGCCAGGCTGGGAGAGCTGGGAATGTTCCCCTGGAGAAGGGGAGGCTCCAGGGAGAGCTCAGAGCCCCTTGCAGGGCCTGGAGGGGCTCCAGGAGAGCTGGAGAGGGGCTGGGGACAAGGCAGGGAGGGACAGGACACAGGGAATGGCTCCCACTGGGAAAGGGGAGATTGGGCTGGGATCTTGGGATCTGGGATCTAGGAGGGTGGGCAGGGGCTGGGCTGGAATTCCCAGATTTGCTGTGGCTGCCCCTGGATCCCTGGCAGTGTCCAAGGCCAGACTGGATGGGACTTGGAGCAACCTGTCCATGGCAGGGGTGGAGCGAGATGGTGGTGAAAGTCCCTTCCAACACGAACCACACTATGGTTCTTTGTTTGGGAGGTCTGATGAGTTAGGAGGAATTATTCATTATATTTCCATCAGACATGTAATTGAGTTGAGGAAGTTTAAATCCTAAGCTCCTAAGATACTCAAAACTGAGGGCTAAGCTGTTCCATAGAACCATCTAGAATGATGAAATTGAGAGGCAACCACTCACTATTAACTTTATAAGGAGCCCAGTTGTTTGAGGTGGTTAAGAGCAGAAGTTGGATGCTCCAAGTGGCTACACCTTTTAATGTGTGTAGGTTATAAGAATACAGCTGCAGACAGTTTGCAATTACAAATAATTAAAAAATGTTTCACAAGAGCATCATTGCAGACAAACTAGCCTCAGCAATCTGAGCATAGCCAGCTTAACCCTCATAACTTCTGTTTTTAAAGGATATTGTGACTCATATTTTTATCAGAAGCGAAGTGTTTCTCTTGAGTCCTCAGTAATGTCACCAAAGCTGCTCCTCCAGCCTATAATTACTACTACTGAGAGGCTTCCTAGGGAACCACCACTTTGTGGGGTTTGAAGTGAGATCTTTCTTGCTGGAAAGGCAGAAATGTTCCTCCCTATTCAGCAGCCAGGCATTTAGGTTAGAATCCTTTTCCTGCCTGTGAGTGTTTATACCCTGCTGTCAGGACATGGTGGTAAACAGAAAAGAGATAATCACACTGATTAAACCAGCTGAAATATGCAGCCATGTGAAAAGAGTCCAAGCTCACTGCCAGAAGTGAAATTCCCAGAGATCTGGAAAGCAGCGCCTGCAAAGCTGTTCAGTTCTGAGTGCCCTCACCTCGCTGCTGCCATTCTCTTGTGCAGAGGGTTTGAGGTTAGCAGGGAGGGGTACAAGCCGAGTGAGCTGTTGAGGACACTGGAGAAGTTCAGATATGGAATCAGCCATGTGTTCCTTAGTGTTCTTATTTCCTTCTGCACTGTTTCTGATTTTTCTTGGCTGGTGTCTGTGCTGTGTTCTCATCCCAGGGGAGTCCTTTTTACTTTTCCCAGGAGTGTGAACAAGGCAGATGAGCTCCCTGGAGCCTTAGGACCATGTGATTGTGCAGATGAGAGCTGCCTGCTAACGGTTGTTGGCTGTTGCGAAGAGACTCTTCCTTTTTGTTTGTGGTCTGAGCCTTTATTGATTGACAATTTCTTTCTGCTCTACAGCTGTCAGGCTATTCAAGTAGAAGCAAACCTTCATGACTCCATAGGCTGCTCAGTTATGAAGTCATAGGTACTCTTTATACCTTTTCTTTAAGCAGGATATTATCCTTGAGTTCTACCTGCTGCTTTTTTCCAAAGGCCAGAGTAGATTGTTGTACCTATCAAAAAAATGGTCACTTTGCAGAATAACTCCCTAGAAACTTCCCCTCCTGTGGGAAGGAAGGACTCTATGGCAAGCTGTCATTTCAAAAATTCATTTGATTAGGATGAACAGGGATTTAATATGGATTCAAGGGCGATGCTGTTGGGGAGATCCTAAATGCTTGTGTCTGGCCTTTCAACAGCTCCAGCTGTGGGTGGGAGCAAGCACTGCTGATACAGATTAATTTTCTATTTGTTTCAGGTCCAAGCACAATGTTAGTGGTATTTGCACCTTCCTGGAGCAGAGCCCAAAATTAAATATTTGCTGTGGTTTCTCTGTGACTGTAATTAGGTGTATCTTTTTATATTAGCCATGAAACAAATGGTATCTTACCATGCTGAAAACCTGGACATGCCCCAGCCATGGCCCCCAGAAGCCTCCCTGTGCCCTGGGCTGATCCCAGCGTGGGCATCAGAGGAGGGGAGGATTCTGTCCCTGTGCCCGCAGGCTCAGGTGAGACCCCACCTGCTGAGCTGCCCCAGCCCTGGATCCCAAATTCAGGAGAACGTGGAGCTGCTGCAGAGAGTCCAGAGGAGGCCCCAGAGCTGCTGCAGGGCTGGAGCCTCTCTGCTCTGGAGCCAGACTGGGAGAGCTGGGAATGTTCCCCTGGAGAAGGGGAGGCTCCAGGGAGAGCTCAGAGCCCCTTGCAGGGCCTGGAGGGGCTCCAGGAGAGCTGGAGAGGGACTTTTGGCTTGTTTGAGCAGTGGCTGAGGTCACTTGGTTTGTTCAGCTTGGAGAAGACTGAAGGGAAACCTCATCACAGTCTGCAGCTTCCTTCTGAGGCAAAGGGAAGGGGCTGACACTGATCTCTCTGTAGCCAGGGCCAGGACCCAAAGGAATGGCTTGCAGTTGTGTTAGGGGAGGCTTAGCTTAGATATCAGGAAAAGGTTCTTCCCCCAGAGGGTGGTCAGACACTGCCCAGGCTCCCCAAGGAATGGTCCCAAGGCTGCCAGAACTCCAGGAGCATTTGGGCAATGCTCTCAGGCACAGGGTGGGATTGTTGGGGTGTCCTGTGCAGAGCCAGGGCTTGGACTTGATGATCCTTGTCAGTCCCTTCCAACTCAGCATATTCTGTGGTTCTGTGATCTGTTCTGCACAACGGAACAGAGTTTTCTGGCCATAAAGAATTTTTTGGTTAATACCAGGAGAGCTGCACACCAAAAAAAAAAAAAAAAAAATCCTCAGCCACAGCACGTTTAATGCACCTACAGTTACTCCAAGGCACTCAGTTTTAGTCTTGTCTAGACCAGAGCTTCACACTGGAGGAGTGCGTTGAAGGGATTTTGCCCTGTGTGTTGAGTGGCTAATTACAAATCTTTTATTTATTTTTTTTTTTTGCCTTTACAGGCCAAACACAATCCTCAGGCTTCGATTCAATCACTTTGCCACAGAGTGCAGCTGGGACCACTTGTATGTGTATGATGGAGACTCAATTTATGCTCCCTTACTGGCAGCTTTTAGGTAAGTTCTCCTTGGTGAGACTCAGCTGTAGCCAGTGGTATTTTCTTAACTTAGAACCTTTCTTAAATGTGACTTCTGACACTGTAAATATGATCCAGTAATCCAATTGTATAATACTGCAAGTGCAGCACATATAGCCAGTGTCCTTTTGTGCACTGTTCATCAGTGTAAACAATTAAGGAGTTGTTTTTCGCTTTTACAATGAATAAGTCATGTCACTGCACTCTAGCATGTAAGTATTATGTTTTCATTTCCAAATCTTGATTCTTTGAGAGACAAAAAAATTATTGTCTTCTGTCTGGGCTGGAGATGATTTGGTGTGCAATGTCCTTTGAGAGGTGAAAATGCCCCATTTATTGGTTTGAACATGATTTATGAGTTAAACTTGTAGTTCTGTCAATGCAGATGGCCAAAAGCCAGCTAATGTTATAGACATGGAAGTCTCATAGAATTATGTCTATCTTTTATGTACTTTAAACTTCAAATATTTTAGTTATTTGGAGCATGTTCAGGAAGAGCAATGATGGCTCAACATAGTTCTTGTAAAAACATAGAATCACAGGATGGTTTGGGTTGGGAGGGATCTTAAAGCTCATCCAGCCCCACCCCTGCCATGGCAGGGACACTTCCACTGTCCCACGTGCTCCCAGCCCCAGTGTCCAGCCTGGCCTTGGGCACTGCCAGGGATCCAGGGGCAGCCCCAGCTGCTCTGGGCACCCTGTGCCAGCCCTGCCCACCCTGCCAGGGAACAATTCCTGCCCAAATCCCACCCAGCCCTGCATCTGGCAGTGGGAGCCATTCCCTGTGTGCTGTCCCTCCATGCCTTGTCCCCAGTCCCTCTCCAGCTCTACATGTGTACATGTATCCATTCTTTTATCCGTTTTTTTATCTTGACCAGTAGGTTTCAGGTATTTGGCTCGTCCATGTTGTGAGAGATCAGTGTGGATGCTGGTGAGCAATTGACATTTCATGCTGAGACCTTAGCATAACTTGTGCTTTTCTGTATTTCAGTCTCACAGTGACACCACCACCTTACGCTTTTTATTCTTTAAACTAGAATTAGGGAAATAATCCCAAGTTATGTATGGAAAAAAATTAATGGTTCCCCTGGCACTCTGCTTGTTCCAAGTGGCTGTGTAACTATTTCCAGAATTAACCTTCTGCTGGGCTTCCTCTCATTTGTGAAATGAAGGTCTAAAAATACTTCGTGTTTGTTCTAGAAAATCCTTTTAATATCTGTGAGAGAAGATTAGAAGAACAAAAGTTTATAAAATTTAAACCACCCTATGTGTTTTTTTTGGTCTTCAGCTGCAAATGTAGAGTTGTTTTGGATTGAAGGAATGTTTCCTGTAAAGCTTCAGACTAATGTGAGGTCAAAAAAAGACACCTCATTTGAAGAAGAAACAACCTTTTTCTTCTAAAAACCTCCAAAAACATGGCAATGCCACCTAGAAGTGCTCTCCTGGTATCATGCCCTGATTGATGGGGAAGAAGAGGAGGAAATGTCATCTTGACCCAATGTCATTTTGTTCTAATCAAGCTATTTTTTAATACACTGGTGAAAAGGTGAAATGATGATTTGTGCCTGCCATTTCTTGTGTGTTTTCAAAAAATTAATAGCCTTTTAAAATTGAAGTTGTAAGTGGTTTACAGCATTATCAGTTATAGTTCAGACTGGGAAATCTTCCCTAAATCAGGAAGCCTGGGCCTAAGGACAAGCAAAAATGAGCTTAGTACAGTAATGTTTTTGAGGTAGGGAAAAAAACCAGTTTTTTAAAAAATATCTTCTTTAGATGATATTTGAATTTAACTTCATTAGCAGTGAGCTGGGGTGTTCAGTAATCCAAGTTCAGGAAATGGCAGATGCTTCTCATTTTGGTGAAGTACCAGAAAGCATCTGTTGAAAAATGCCTTTCTCTGGAAAAGAGAAATTAATTGTAATTTTTTAAGAGCAATGTTTATATTTTCTCAATTTACTTGGGTTATATTAAATTTATTATTGCCATAACATATTTCCTTGTTCATTATTTTTGCACCCTTCCAGGAGACTTGCAAGACTGAGCTTTGGACTCTGTAAGCTTTCTAGAAATTCCTTTCTTTCTGAACTCAGTTTTTGTTCCCTCCCTGGCTTTTTACAGCAGTTCCTTGAACCTTCACTTCCTTCACTGCTCACATTTTGTTTTCTTGACCTTCTGATGCTCATTTATTTTTGTTCACAAGATAATATTTATCCTGAAATATGTATATATGTGTATATATATATATATATATATATATATATATCTTATATATATATATTGTATATATATAACATGATCTTGGGAATCCTCAGCACTGGACCATAGGGAAGCTTTAAATTGGTTTTATCAATTTTTAGAAGCAATAAATATTTGCTTAATGCCAGCATTTACATAGTTCCAGTGTGTGCATAGACTAAACTGTTTGCAGTCTGAGAGCCCCCAGAGCTGTCTGGTCCTGCACATTAAGCTTTTTTTATTAAACAGTGTTAAAAATATCTTTGCTGGTTTATATTTGTGACCACAGGCACAGTGAGACTGTGTAAATGTGCTGCTTCAAAAATGCAGTAAAAGAACATGGAAAACAAATGCAGCATGTTTGTCAGAACTGATGAAGAAATCCGAATTAGATAAACTGTACTCAGCACCTGTGAGCTTTGTTGGTTTTGTGAACTTTACTCCACATTCAACATTTACCAGAGCTGGTTTTGCACCTTTATTTTCATTTTGCTCTGGTTGGCAGGGGTGTTTGCCTCATGAAACCCAGTTGTTCCTCTGCAAGATTTTTGGCAATGGCCCAGAAGCTCCTGGTGGTTGCTATCAGCTGCCACATGGATGGTCATGTGTGCCCGTGTTCCTCAGGCACCAGGATCAGCTCACCATCCTTTCTCCTTTGCACTTGAGCACCCAAATCTGAGCCTAGGGTGAGTTGGGTTGGAAGGGTCTGGTGCCTCTCTCAAAACAGGGCCACCATCAGAGCCCTGTGCCCAAGACTTAGTCCAGTCAAGGTGTGAATATATCTTTAGGATGGAGATCTCATTGAACCTCTGGGTCAGGGGCCCAGAGATTGGTGTTAAAATAATGATAAAAAATGAATCTAATACTAATGTCTAGCCACAATCTCTTGCTGCAACCTGTGTGTGTTACCTCCTGTCCTCTTATTGTGAACCTCTGATATTCCCATCTCAAATCTCTCCTGAGGTAACTGAGGTCAAAAATTGGGTTTCACCCTTGTTCAGCTGTATCTCCTTGAAGTTAAAGAAACCTCACTCCTTCTACATCTTCTGGTACATAGATTATATGACTCCCCTCTATTTTTTCCTTCTATTCCTTCAATTCTTTGCCAGAAGTTGTAATTGACCTTGCTGTCAATGGGAACGTGTATCCAGCTCAGGGGCTTCCAGCAGCAGGAGGATGTGGAGCTGCCAGAGCAAGTCCAGAGGAGGCCACAGTGATGCCAAGGGCTGGGGATTCCCTGCTCTGGAGCCAGGCTGGGAGAGCTGGGAATGTTCCCCTGGAGAAGGGGAGGCTCCAGGGAGAGCTCAGAGCCCCTTGCAGGGCCTGGAGGGGCTCCAGGAGAGCTGGAGAGGGGCTGGGGACAAGGCAGGGAAGGACAGGACACAGGGAATGGCTCCCAGTGCCAGAGGGCAGGGCTGGGTGGGATTTGGGCAGGAATTGTTCCCTGGCAGGGTGGGCAGGGCTGGCACAGGGTGCCCAGAGCATCTGGGGCTGCCCCTGGATCCCTGGCAGTGCCCAAGGCCAGGCTGGACACTGGGGCTGGAGCAGCTGGGACAGTGGGAGTGTCCCTGCCATGGCAGGGGTGGAATGAGATGATCTTTAAAGGTTCTTTCAACTCAGGCCATGCTATGTTTCATTGATTCTCTGATACTGTTTTACTTTCTCCCACTGACTTCACCAATCCACTTACACAAAATAGATGTTATTTCAGTCTGAAGCAGAGGTTTGCCTTTCCCTGGCTGTTACTGGGCAGCTGAGCTGAGTAGGAGTGTTTATTTGTTTTGGAGTAGAGATAGTTGCAAAATGTTTTGAAACCTTATGAAAGGAAATAAAAGCAGCGTGTTGTGAAACGTGCTAATCTTGGCCAGAGTTGAGTTGCTCAGAGATTCTGGATCATAATTTAAAGGAAGTTTTGCATGTTCCTTTATCATTCTTATTCTGCATATTGGATTATTTTTCATTGCAGATGTAAATTCTGTTTGTGCTTCTGTTTATTCCATATGATGCTGGGAACAGGCTGATTTATTCACTGTTTTTGAGATTGAACCTTTCAGGGATCTGATTGTTCCCACTGTGTTGTGGTCTTCATGGCTTTCTCTGAAAGAAATTGAAATGCTCCATCCCTGGAAATGTTCAAGGCCAGGTTGGATGGGCCTTAGTGCATCCTGGTCTGGTGGAAGCTCTTTCTGCCCATGGCAGGGGTGTTTGACTAGATGACATTTAAGGTCCCTTCTAACCCAGACAATTCTATGACTAAGTTTCCTTAGACTGTTTTAAATTTATCTAGGTGGGATAACATCCTCTTTAGTTATTTACACATGAATCATCAGAAAAAGATGGGAAATAAGGGAGTAAGTGGGATGCAAGAATTGTTTTGGAGGTACCTGTGTTCTTATCAAACGAATCCCAAATTCAAGATTTGTATGAGAAAACAAAGAATTGTCTAGTGATAGTCCTTTTATTAGGAAAGATTACTGAGGGGAATTTTTTGTCTTGCCTTCCACTTATTTTGCCCTGTGATATCAGTGATAAGTGCTGAAGAAGAAACCAGAACACAGCAATTTTTTTCTTGTCCCTGATCTGCAGTTTGCCTTACCCAAATTATTTTCAAATCTTTGTTTTCCTGTGGTGGAGACATACTGTCCTACAGGGTCCATTACAAAGGAATATTATGAACCAAACAAGAATTTTGTTAGGTTTTTTGTTCTTTGGTTTTGTGGGAGATGGTCTTTTGGGAGAGATAAACTTCAGAAGTCTCAAATGTTGAGAACGAAACAAGGCACCTCTTCCAGAGAGATGAAAAGGGAATTAATTTTGCTGTTTAATCCCATATCATTGAGCAGTGGTGGGAAATTTAGCTTTCTCATAAGGAAATATTTATTGAAATGTATATCAGAAGATGTGCTGGAGTTGTTTAGCCAAAACATGGGATCAGGTTCCAGTGATTTTTATGGTGTGTTGGTAAAATGAAGGATATCTTTTTGTTCACCATAAGACCTGTAGGGCAGGAAGGGCTGTTGTGCAGTTTGCAGTGTGATCCCACTGTAGATAACTCGTTCATCTATATTTTTGGTGCAAATACTCCAAAATCTGTAGCAAACAGGATCTGGGTGTCTGTTCTGTTCTTGGAGCACACCATTGTATTGTATCACGGGGACAGAAAAATTCAGGTCACAAAAATGAGCTTTTCAGGTGGTATTAATGGGTGCTATGGATAGCTGGGAGTAATTTCCTTGAGTGGATAAACTCATTTACTCTGTCCTAGGAAACCGTCTTGAACTGCATTTATTTTCTATTCTAAATAGATGTGAAAAGAGGAAAAGTAAGTTCTTCTCAGGGAGGGAGATTCTTTTCATCATTGCTTTTTAGTTGATGGTGGCCTTGGATACTCGGGAGTCGCAGGGCACGGGACAAGATTGGGCTGTGTTCCCAGGAGAGGGCTGGAGCTGCCTCTAGCTCCCTGCCCCACACCCTCTGCTCTGTGACCCTCTGCTTGTCACAAAGCTTTGACTTTGCCTTTGAAAGTAGGAGTGAGTCTGGGGAAAGATGAATCTGTACAGGAAAATAGCAGCTGACTGTGACCATGGGGTGGTAGACAATGTGTTGTACATGGATAAAAGCTTTTAAAAACATAAATTCAATAGACTTTGAATTTGTGCCCACTTTGATGCCTTTTGTATGAGGGAGGAATCAACTTTTTGTTTTTGTCAGGCTTCTGATAAATGAAGAATAAACATTCCCTCTCAGATACAAAGAATTTAGTGCAAAAGGGAAATAAGTAGTAGTTACTTTTTTCAAAGCTCATTTTAGTTTGTCAGTTTGATCCAATTATTTTGACAAACCATTATATAAATCTGGAGTGTGTATGGAATACTGTAGAGAGTCTTGCCCACCATCTTTGCTTCTCTTTGCCAGTCCTGGAAAAGTAAAAGGCTGGATCTCAGAGAACCTGGAAGGGTGAGAGAAACAGCCAAAGGCATCCAGAAGTCTGAAGCAAAGAATGAGGTGGGAGTTGAGAATGTGACAGGCTGCTATGATAGAAAAGACAACAGATGGATGTGATGAGTCAGGTGGAGCTTATAAAAGAAGGGATGATGGGAAGATGTGGTGCAGTTGAGATGCTTGAAGGATGAGATGGGATCCAGAGGGACCTGGACAGGCCCAAGGAGTGGCACTTAGGAACCTCATGAGATTCAACAAGGTCAAGTGCAAGGTCCTGCATCAGATTGGAGCAGTCCTGAGTATGAGAACAGACTGTGGGATGGAGGGATGGAGAGCAGCCCTGGGGAGAAGGACTTGGGGATGTTGGTGGTTAAGAGACTGGACATGCCCTGGCCTCGTGAGCTGGGACCCAGAACACCTCCCAGCCCTGGGCTGATCCCAATGTGGGCAGCAGGAAGGTTGAGAATTGTGTCCCTGTGCCCCGTGCTCAGGTGAGACCCCACCTGCTGAGCTGCCCCAGCCCTGGATCCCAAATTCAGGAGCACCTGGAGCTGCCGGAGAGGATCCAGAAGTGGCCCCAGAGCTGCTGCAGGGCTGGAGCCCCTCTGCTCTGGAGCCAGACTGGGAGAGCTGGGAATGTTCCCCTGGAGAAGGGGAGGCTCCAGGGAGAGCTCAGAGCCCCTTGCAGGGCCTGGAGGGGCTCCAGGAGAGCTGGAGAGGGGCTGGGGACAAGGCAGGGAGGGACAGGACACAGGGAATGGCTTCCACTGGGAAAGGGGAGATTGGGCTGGGATCTTGGGAAGGAATTCCTGGCTGGGCTGGAATTCCCAGATTTGCTGTGGCTGCCCCTGGATCCCTGGCAGTGCCCAGGGCCAGGCTGGACATTGGGGCTTGGAGCAGCCTGGGATAACAGAAGATGTCCCTGCCCATGGCAGGGCGTGGGATGAGATGAGCTTGAAGTCTCTGATTTAAGCTTCTAGTGCAAAGCTCTCTGTGCTTCTATGGCTGACTGTTCATATTTCTCATAGAAAAGGAACCCAAGAGACAGCAAGTCAAAAATAAGTAGAATAATCCTTTCTCTGCTGTTGTGGAGTTAAATTGTTAACCTCACTGCTGCACATTTTTTCAGGTGAAAAGGATATAAATGATTAGAAAGGAATTGGATAGAAGCATGGATGAGTAGTTTATTTAAGTGTGCTAACTTGGGTGCATTCTCCAGGTCTACGCATCTGAACTGGATGTCTGGAAGTTGGATTACACATCACCAAAATGCTCTGTACTTGCTTGATATGTCAAAGCCTTTTGCAATCATTTTTGTAGCCCACAGTCAGCAAAAGACCTGGGCTCAGTAGACCTTTAGTTTGACTTCGTAATACAGATTTTATTCTTTTGGGACTCATTAATTTCTGTTTCTAAACATGCTGCCTTGTTTCATGAATGGGACCTACTTAATTAATTGCTGAACAGCAAGGGAGGGAAAGGTTTTTGATAAGGATAACTAACATTCTCAGGTTAAATACTTTCAATATACATTTATTTATGATTCCACAAGTTCATTATACTTCAAATAATGGAAATACAACAAGTTTAAATTGTTTTATTGAAATTCACTTATTTTATTGAAAGTACTGGTGCATTTACTCTTGTTGCTTTGCTCCCTTTTATTTCACTTCTAATATTGTTCTTTTACTTTTCCAGTGGTCTTATTGTTCCTGAGAAAGACAGCAATGAAACAGTACCTGAAGTTGTAGCTACTTCTGGATATGCTCTTCTACATTTCTTCAGTGATGCTGCCTATAATCTGACAGGGTTTAACATCACCTATAAGTAAGTGGCACCACTCCACAGTGATGCTGCAAGTTGAGCAAAAGGAGTTTTCCCCTTTTCTCACTTTTGTCTTGAAATAAGCAATTGCCATTGAAGTGTGTAATTATGAGCAGACACCTGAAATTAGATTATCTTTATTGTACCCTTGCAACAGCTAATAAGTGGCATGTGCTCAGTGTTACGACTTGCCTGTTGTAAGCGTGGACAAACGTTTGCTGAGTTTGATTATATCAAATCAACAAGAATTGATATGTTTTGTGCACATCTGTGCTCGTGGATGTTCTGCAGAGATACTTCTGCTCAAACACACTTTTCCATCAGCCACACATTTCACTTGAGACACTGGACTGTAGCTGTTCTTGAGGATCCTCATCCTTGGGATATGCTTTCTTATTCAATCCCTGGATTTAATCCCTTAATCTGTCTTCTTTTTGTTCTGGACTGGTTTTATATTCTTTCATTCATATTCTAAACAGATGGGTGCTTTCTGTTCACTCACGTGTATTTAGTCCTTGTTGATGAGCTTTTGAAAAGCAATTATGTGTGCTCCCTAATTCATCAACTGCTTTTAGAAAGGTTTTGTCTTGAGGTAAATGTGTGGACATAGAGAGATGGAAGGTTTTGACTCTGTAGGGTTTGTGAGTGTTGAATTTTTTTGCTCCTACAGATGCACGTTATGTTTGTGCTGCATTGGGAGATTTAATTTGGGAGTAACCTGCAGAAGGTCTCATCTCTTTCAGAAAAAAAAGCTGGAAAAACTTCAGTAACAGCTAACTTCTTGGAAAAATTTAATTTCTCTTAAAATGAGGAGCTTAGTTTTTGAATATCAAGTTTCAGTGCTTTCATCCTTAGTAAGAACATAAATATGTCCTTAATAATCCACATAATAGTGAATTCTTTAAAAAGAGGGGCACCCAGCACCCCTTGAAAGCACTCGAAGAAGATGAGGAGCCTTTGCAAAGTTACTTTGCAATCAGAGGAGCTGAAGAGGCAGCATTTTCCAAGTCTGGCTGATTGCATAAACCAGGACTCCATCTACTGCCAGCTGTTGGATTTGCACCATTGCAATGAAATACTCTCTTCAAGAAAAATATTCTTTTAATTCTTCACTTTCTTTATAACTTCAAACAATTTCAAGTGCTGTTTTGTGTTCTGGTTCTTAGGTTTCCTCATAACGCTTTTGCAGTAAATAGATTAAGTGGTACATAACAGTCTTCGTAGTCTTCATAGTTACTACTGGGTGGAGGTGCTCAACAAACACCTGTAAAATTATGTCTTGGAGCCAGTGACAGTGAGAGCAATGGGTAGTAATTTCTATCTGTGAGTTATTCTGGTTGATACACCAGCAAAAAATGGAGTCAGGAAATTGATATAATCTCAAAATTTGAACCTTTACGAAGGATGTATCTGGTTTTACCTCAGCTACATTGCAGATATTATAAAATCAGAAATCATTCAAACCAGGCATGTCTTCAGCTTGGGTTTCATCTCCAGTTGTTCTTTTGGTAAGCAGATCCCAGAATAGCCCCCAATTGTGAGCAGTTTAAGTATAAATTGCACAGACACCACAGCAGCCTTATACTCTGAATAAAGTCCTCACTTACTGTTTTAAGTGTTTTAAGGCAGGTAATTTGCTTTACAAATTGATAAAATCATATTGATAATTTTCTCAGAGGAGCCGAGAGTTTAAGTTGTGGAATGAAGCATTTTATAGGAATAGAGTACAAATCTCTACAGGTCCATCATACCAGGTAGCAGATGACTGTCTCTTGGTTTGTAATGATTTGTATTAACTTTGTTCAGCGTCACTCTTGCCTTTGTTAATAATTCAAGGGAATCTGCTCCCTTTCTGATGAGCTGCTCTGTGCTCTGTCCCCAGTTTCAATATGTGTCCCAATAACTGCTCTGGCCAAGGGGAGTGCAGGCTCAACAGCAGCAGCATGGCCCTGCAGTGTGAGTGTGCCGAGCGCTGGAAGGGAGAGGCCTGTGACATTCCCTCCTGCCCGGAGAACTGCGGGGCGCCTGAGCGAGGCCAGTGCAACCTCAATGGCTCTAAAGCGTGCTCCTGCTCTGCAGGATGGCAAGGTGGGTCTCCTGTGGATAGACAGAACCTCAGGGATGAATTTTCTATGTATGGAACTGGCAGTTGAATTGGGAGTATGTGGGAATGTTCTGCATGACAAGTATTAGGATTTTGACTAGGAGTACAGTATCTGCTTTTTAAATATATAAGATCAGACTTCATTTGGAAGGATGGATATTCTGGAGAGGAGGCCACAGAGTGGTTCCAAGGGCTGGAACCTCTCAGCTCTGGAGACAGTTAGGGAGAGCTAGGGATGTTCACCTGGAGAAGAGGAGGCTCCAGGGAGACCTCAGAGCCACTTCCGGTGCCCAAATGGTCTCCATGAGACCTGAAGAACGACTTTGGACAAGAGCCTGGAGTGCCAGGACAAAGGGGAATGACTTTAAATTGAAACTGAGTTGTTTTAGATTAGATATAAAGAAGAAGTTTTTTGCAATGAGAGTGATGACACCCTGGCACAGGGTGCCCAGAGAAGCTGTGGCTGCCCCATTCCTGGAAGTGTCCAGGTTGGACAGGGCTTGGAGCAAACTGGGATACTGGAAGGTTTCCCTGCCCATGGCAGGGCGGTGGAAGGGGATCTTTCCAACCCATCCCAGTCTGTGATTCTGTGTTTTTTACGATTGCTTCTAAAAGTAACTTTGTCACCATCCAAAGTGGGACCAACCTGTGGTGTGCAGGCATCCCTTCAAACCTCATTCCTATGCAGCAAATTTGAGCCTGGTTGCCATAGTTGACCTGTGTGAAGATGTAAAATGCTTTGTTCAAATGTCCAGCTGAGCTGATCATTCACATCCAACTTGGCAGTGATTTGGCCTGAACATACCTTTTGCCTTTGCAAAGACCTACTGACATGTAAGAATCACTCTCATATTGAATACAGTCAGCTATAGCAGTAGCAGGAGATTGACCTTCAGCTGAAATACAGCTTTGGAAAAAAAAACATTTTAAACCTTCTTTTTCCAGGTCCTGGCTGTTCAATTCCTCTTCCTGCAAACCAGTCGTTTTGGACCCGGGAGGAATACACACTTCCAAAACTTCCTAGAGCATCTCACAAAACCGTCATCCATGACAATAAAATGTGGATTGTTGGAGGCTATGTCTTCAATCATTCTGACTCTCAGAAGGTTTTAGCGTGAGTATAAACCTTGATAATAAAAACTGAAGAGAGGAACTTAGATTTGAGAGTTATTTTTAGGAAATGCCACCTGACATGCTTTGCTTTGGTCTATGCTTCATCTCCAAGGGAAAACAACCGTAATAAAAAGTCATGCTCACGTTTGAGATGGGGGAAAATCTTGCTAAAGGCTGCTAATTTTGGAAAAGAAAAGCATAAGGTTTCTGATGTTCAGTGAGTTTTTGATTCATCTGTGTCTGACAGATTTTAACTATTCTCTGAATATTTCTGGGCCAGCTCCTAAATTATATCTAGCCTCATACTCAAAGAGGATAGTTTTGTTTCAGTGTTTTTAGCCCTTCCCTATGTTGTGTCTGTGTGACTTGAGTCTTTGGCTCCTTAATTAACACATACTTATTACTCTGGATGGTTATTCACAGTGGATGGGATACCAAATAAGGAGTGACATTAGGATGAGGACATTTATGCAATTGTTTGAGGAGATTCAACAGTAACTAAAATACCAAGTAATAATTGTGTACTTCATGGAAATTCTCCGTTTAAAAAAACCCAGCTTTTGTATTGCATTAGGGCAGATGTGAGGATCCCACATACCTCACTTTGATGGACCTAAGTGAGAGCTGTGTATTCTGCACTCACATCCTGAGGTAATAGTTATTCTAGGGGAAGAGGAGCTGAAAACACTAATTTAAATGTAGAACTGTTGCTAGTTGCACCCACAATTTACTCCTCCAAAGTCACACCTCGTTTTTTAATAGGATAGCCTGTGCCTTTGTTGAATGCTTTCTCTCAGAGGTGATTTTATCTCACAAGGCCCTAAGCCTGGCAAATATAGTGCCTTACTTTGAATAAGAAGCTACAAGCCATTTTCAGGGCAGAGGGTTTATGTTATTTTAAGCATGAATGGCAAAGACATAATTAAAAAGTGCTTTTAAGCACTGGCAGAGTTTTTTTAATCAAGCAGCTGGAAATTACCTCAGTTTAGTGTAAAGTTTTCCTGCTTTTTTGAGGGAGAGGTGGTGTAGGTTGTCACAGCTCAATAGGCGATGCATTAGGTCTTGGGTTTGTATGGAAAAGAAAACAGGGCAAGGGAAATCCATACATAGATGTTGAGTAAGAGAGCAGGCTCAGCTGGATTTTTTTAACCCATAAGTAGTTTGTGTGCTTTGTGCATGCTGTAATCATGGCAGGATATATTATTTCAGTAAATAATTATATCTAACATATTATATTGGTAAATATTTTCCCCCAAATCTTAGAAAAGGCAAGCAGTCATATTCTCAGCTTTAATGCCTATTCCTTGGAAAATAATTCAGTTTTTATTATTCAGGTATGATCTTATTTCTGAAGAGTGGCTTCCACTGAACAACTCTGTGAACTCAGTTGAGATGAGATATGGTCATTCGTTGGCATTGCACAAGGTAAGTTCAGTGTTCCAGACTCACTCCCAGCTGGTTTCCCTTTCCCTCCTGCTTCCCACTCCTTCTCCCAGATCAGTCTTGCTTTGAGAGAAGCGTTCCTCATTCAGAGGCTTGTCCATGCTTAGCCCAGGCTGCACACTTATGCTTAGGGAATCTTTGGGTGGGTGTCCTAGGAAGTCTGTAGTGTCTCTGCCTGTGTGTTCCTTCTTTGCTCTTTTTCCAGAGACTTTGAGGATGACTGAGGTCAGTGAGTCCGTTATTTCCTTCTTTCATTCTGTGCTGACAAGACATGCCTGAGGCTGAGTTTGCTGGAGCTCAGCTGATTCCCCAGCTGCCTTTTATGTAGATCATGTAAATAGTTTTATGAGCTCTGCTGTCCAAGACACCAAAGCAGATCTGGGGGATTACGGATTTTTGTTACTTTCTCTGCAAGTAAACTTGTGAATCTGGTCTTTCAGCATCTGACACAGCAAGTGGATTTGACTGTTTTTACCTCCTTTATTGTGTGCCTTGCTGTGAGTGCAGGCCATGTGAGAGCCAGATGGCAAAGTCTTTGGAAAGGAAACGAGCTGATCCTTTATTGACCTTTGGGTTTTGGAATGCTATTTAGTGCAAACAGTGCAGGCCTGTGCAAAACTTAATCATACTCAAAAAACTGCACACACTGTCGTTCACAAACAGAGCACTTGAGGAACCTCAAAGCATGGAAATTCATTATGGAATCACAAAATGGTTTGGGTTGGAAGGGACCTTAAAGATCATCTGGTCCCAGTCCCCTGCCATAGGCAGAGACCTTCCACTATCCCAGGGTGCTGCAAGCCCCATCCAACCTGGCCTTGGACATCCAGAGATGGGGCAGCTGCTCTGGGCACCCTGTGCCAGGGCCTGCCCACCCTCACTGTTCCTTCCCAGGATCCCATCCATCCCTGCCCTTTGGCAGTGAGAAGCCATTCCCTGCGTCCTGTCCCTTCAGGCCCTTGCCCACAGCCCCTCTCCAGGGGACTTTATTAAGTAACTTCAGAGCAGTAGCTTCATTCCTTACCAAATAGCTGTTTCCCAGATGCTGGCCTCCTTGGCCTCACTTTATCTGACTCCTTTCAGGACAACATCTACATGTACGGTGGTAAGATCGATGGGACGGGGAACGTGAGCAGCCAGCTGTGGGTGTTGCACATCCCGCGGCAGAGCTGGGCCGCCGTCACTCCGCAGGCCAAGGAGCAGTACGCTGTGGTGGGGCACTCGGCACACATCGTCACCCTGCGGGACAACAGCACCGTCATGCTCGTGCTCTTTGGGCACTGCCCGCTCTACGGCTACATCAGCAACGTGCAGGAGTACAACCTGGGTGAGTGAGGGAGGCCCTCCTGCCAGTCACTCCAGCTGAAAGGGCTGGCTTGAAAGTTACTTAAACGACTCACGTTCAGATAGCAAAGCACGGGCACATGTGTTCTCCTCCTCCTGTTTGTATTTACAAGAAGTTGAACCTAACGTATTGGTATAACCCAATGAGCAGGCAGCCACATGCCTCCAGCTTTATACACAGTGTTAGGTCCCAAAGACATAAAGCTGTAATTGAGAGGTAAAAATAAACACTTCAGAAATTATTTTGGAATTCTGCAATTATAATAATGGCTGCAACAAATCAGACCAAATATCTGCTTAACCTGGCACCCACGTCCCCTGCAGCAGATGCTATAGGAAACAGGTGCTGAATTTCTGGATTCCCATATCTGTGATAGCATCTGACCCCCATATCCTGGTCCAGGCTCTGATTTTAGGATCCAGAGATTTCTAGTATCACCAGTAGAGAAGCACAGGAAGCTTTCCAGGTAAACTGAACTTCTACCTAACCCAGAAAGGGAGGCATGTTCCTGGCTCCATAGGCCATGTAGAGATCGTAGTTAAGCACAGGAAGTCCACAGCAGGAATGTGCATGTTATTCTCAGGGGTAGTGGCCCTGTCTGCACTTTGGACCTGTTATCTTTGTCCTCCAGTCATGCTGATCCAAGGGATCTGCTGCAGCCTGATTCTCTGGAGTCCATGTGAGCGAGATTCCTTCCTCTAGGATAAATCCAGAGAGAACCAGGGCGTGTGGGGCAGTGATTTGTTTCTGCCATGTGTGATCTGGCAGATTGTTCAATTCTTTTGCCTTTTGTGTGCCTGCTCTGGCCTGGAGTTGGGAAGCTTGTATAGGGTTTCATTCAGCACTTACTACAGAGGTTTGGTGTGTAATGTGGTATTTTTATTTCAGTTGCCATTATAATATGTCTAAAGTGCTTCAGACCAATGTTGTTTTAGTGAGTGAGATATAGGATCATGAATCACATATTAGTTTTTAACTGCAGTGTTCTTCACAGTCAGGCTTGGCTTCAGTGCTGTCTGGGTTTATATATATATTTATATATATATAAAAAGTTAAAGTGCTCTTGAGTCCCATTCCAAATCAAGTCACAGTGCTGGCATTTTCGTGTCATGAAATGCAATCTATTATTTGTCTACTTTTTATTTCACATTTAATCAGCTTGTCTGCAAAACTTATAAATGACTGTGGAAGAGCTATTTCTGCTCTAATTAAAAATACCTGGTAATACTTCTTGACAACAGGCTTCTTGAAGGAGAATATTTTTGGGTTAGAAGTGGTAGAGACAGTGTCTAGATCTGAGCCAGGGGAATCCCAGTGTATTTCACCATGTTGTTGATGAATTATTAATGGGCAGAAATTAACCATGCTTTGTCACTCATTTTTCAGTGACAAATACCTGGAGCATCTTACAGACAAGCGGAGCTCTGGTGCAAGGAGGATATGGTCACAGCAGTGTTTATGATCCAAATACAAGATCAATCTATATCCATGGGGGTTACAAAGCATTCAGTGCCAACAAGTACAGGCTGGCAGATGATCTGTACAAGTATGAAGTTGATTCCCGTATGTGGTAAGTGGCTCTTCTTCTGTCTTTTTCCTGTTTACTACCCTGTCAGTTTTGTTTGTAGTGAACAAGAGGATGGATATTTGATAAGGGTACAGTGAATTCGGGATAGATGCTGTCCTCTTGGATCTCTTGTTTTTATGTCCCCTTATGAATAGAGAATGATATAATCAATATAATCAAGACTGTGAACAAGCCAAGAAATCAGTTTTAATCTATTGTTTGACTAGCCATACAGCCTGTGCATATGAGTGCAGTTATTGCAGTCATGTGAGTAATAATCCATTCTGCAGTTAAGACTGTAAAAGAATTCCTATTATAACCCTATTTTCTTCTGGCCCTGTAACTGCTTGGAATGTTCATTTCTTAAGCTGAAATCTTCTGTGATTTGTTTCTGCCCAAAGGTTAGTTTTATTAAAAAGCTATAGCCACACTCTACAGTGTGAAGCAAGAGGTGAAATACATTTTCCTTAATTCTGTGTTTTTCTTAATGTTGGTTCTAAAGGCTCCTGACAAAAAGGAGACTGTCTTTTGGGTTAACACATGTAAATTTGACTCAATACATCTCTTACTGGGTGTTAAAATAGCTTGTGTTTCTGCAACATCTGTTTGTGAGTCTGTAGTGATGAGGAAGGTAATGAGCGACTAATTTCCAACCTCCCTCCTTCCCACTCAGTTGTACACACAGAAATAACCCCACTTCTGTGGGATGATAGTTTGTGAGGATAGTGCAGAAGGCAATTTTCCTCAATGAATTACAGCTGTACTGATTGTTGAGCAGTGCAAACAGCCTTGCCTGCCCAGTGAGTATAGGTGTTATAAAAGAGTGGGCTGGCTGGTCCAGAGTGTGCTGGAGTTTGGGGTGGAGTGTGCTGGGAGGGAGAAGGGACGTATGGTCCTGCAAGGGACAGGCAGGGTAAGGAGATGCTGTGTGAGGGGCAGGCAGGGTTAGGTGGTGGGGTAAGGGACAGCTTGGGGTTAGCCAGTCATGCAGAAGGAAGAAGGAAACTTGGAGAGAGAAGGAGCCAGTGCTGTGTGGAGCTGACTGTGAGAAAAGCAGTCAGAGTTGCTGAGAGAAGTCCACTGCAGGGCTCATCACTTCCACTGAGTGAAGGCACAAACACAGCAATTAGAATTTTTAGTTGTGAACAACAGATGCTGCCCAGTGTGAAAGAATTCTTTGGGCTGCTATAAAAGGAGCGTTACTGCAAAATATTGGCATCTTCCTAGACCGACTATATTCAAAAGACAGGCTAGCGTGAAAACTTGAGAATCCCTAGGGAAAAAAAAATGATGATTTGAAGATCTATAGCTTTAGAAAGAGGCTCTCATAGATATTTCTCCTACAAATTGGCAAAGCAAATTGAAAGATGAGAATGGAATTACAGGTGGAATTGAACAGTGTGGAATGTAATTGTTAAGCACCTCATTAGGAAAAGTAAGTAGTTAGATACTATCACCGTCTTCCCTGCACCCTCAAAATGTTCTTCAGCTTGGATTTATGGAGTGTTTTGCCTTTGCCAGGTACTTAGCAGTCTCATTAATACATATATTTTTATTTCTGAAGGACTATTCTGAAGGACAGCCGATTTTTCCGCTACTTGCACACAGCTGTGATAGTGAGTGGGACCATGCTGGTGTTTGGAGGAAACACTCACAATGACACTTCCATGAGCCATGGAGCCAAGTGCTTTTCTTCAGATTTTATGGCCTATGATATTGGTAAGTTCTTGCAGGAGTAATAACAACCCCCCAAATACTTGGCTATTCCCAGGGAGCTGTCATCAGTTTGTCTCCAGGATGACTGGTTTATGTGTGGATGTATTATCCCAAATTATGCTGGTCACAGGGATGTGCAATCAGGAGAGGCTCATTAGCTTGTTATAGAATTCCAAGCAAATGAGCTGCAGTGATTTCCAGTTAGAGACAGCAGCAGTTCCTTTGTCAACAGTCTATACACTACCTTGGGCATTAAATATTTCCTGCTATCTAATCTGCATGTTGTCTGGCCCAACTTGATGCTGTTCCCTGTCCTGCTATCTCAGCCATAAATCTATTCTGATATTTTGAATGTGTTTTAATCTGTGATTGATCAAAAATTCAAGTTCTTAGGACAGTTACAAGCACTAGACCCTGCTGAAACTCAGCCTGTACTGCTCTTGTTTTAACTGCTCTTTTCAATAATAAAGCCAGATTATTAGATTGGATTTTATGAGTTTCAATAGCCAGGAGAGGGCAGCATTTATTCATGGATTTGGATTCCAGAGATGGTGAGTTTAAGAACAAGGAAGAAGAGGTGAAATTACATAAAAGAAGGTACATACACACGCAGATAATTCACACTGGGGAAAAACACCAGTCTCTACTCTGACATTCACCTTTTGCTCTCAGAATTGCCCTAAATGTGGCTTCTCTGAAATAATCCTGTAAATCTGAAATCTCAGAGTGACTGTCCACTGAGACCTCATCCCTGGTTTGAGAGGAAAATGCAGGTGAATACTTGGGTCATCAGGATTTGGTATCCTTGTGCCCTATGGCTCTCTGTTACAGCAATTATTCCATTCTGCCTCCTGTGATTTCTAGTCACATCCCTCTGGAATCATTGTGTGCTCCTAGCCAGCTTTTTTTTTTTTTTTTTTTTTTTTTTTAAATTGAAGAGTTAAAATGAGGTATTTGACCAGGTTGGATGGGGCTTGGAGCAGCCTGGTCTAGTGGAAGGTGTTCCTGTCCATGGCTCAGAGCTGAAATGAGATTGTTTTAAGGTGCCATCCAGCCCAGAGTGTTTTGGCATTCTGTGGCAGTCATGAACAGTTTGACTTTTTTCAAACTGGTAGCAGCAGTGATAGATTTTTCTTTCTGCTGTCTGCCGTGATCTTTTGAACTCTGCTAGGTATAAAACACAAATTGCATTAATTTGACAAAATATGATGTTCATTTTGATTCACTTTAGGTAACATATCTTCATGTTACAAGATATGAGTGATGCAGTCAACATTCCCAGTTCTTACCAGATATACACTGACTTGTGAAGCTTACACTGATTTTACCTCACATGATGGATGAGGGGTGTTCTTGAGTCTGTCTGAAAAGAGCAGCTTTTTTTTTTTCAGAAATAAGACCACTTCTTCTGTTCCCTTCATTGCAGGAACCATTGTGCATGATTTTCCTTATCCCAGTGTGACTAGAAACACATTAGGGTGATGGTTCATCATTTGTGTTACAGCAAAAACACCTTTTCAGTGGTTCTTCATGCATGATCTCTGCAGTAATTAATTACCCTGGTCATGCTCCCATTGGTCTCCATGGGAATAAGCCCCCATATCCCCCCTGTTATCTATCCCTTGATGTTCCCTAGTCACAAGTTACCCAGGAGAAAATCAAACAAAGTCAGTTGATACTGAGAGCCTTCCATGGAGAGGCTTAATAATTGTCTTTATTCCCTACTTTTATAGTATGCTGTCTGGCTGGTTTACTCATTTTTTACATTTTGTTGATTAGCCATTGTCATTGATTAATGATCACAGTGATGGTTGGGAGACTGGAGAGGAGTGGAATTAAACCAGTCTGAAACAAATGCTTTAAACTCAGGTCTTCTCCTTAACCTTTGCCATTAAAACTTTTTTTGGTGATAAATAATTTTTTTTACATCATCAAATTTTTCCGGTTTTTCCTCCTCAAATTTCCAAGTAATTGGAGCACATGCATTGAGTATTGGGAGGACTTAAAATCTTTTTTCTGTGTGGGGCAATGCTAACAGCTTGCATCGAGATGTGTGCTGGGGGTGAGCAATAAAATTCTTGAACGTTTCTTATCCTTTATCCTCTACTTGATTAGGTTGGGGCATATTCAGTCCAACTTGTCTGGATGCTGCCTAGTTTGGGAAGGTTGCAGGATAACAGTCCAGCTGTGTGCATGTGTTATTCTCCATTCTCAGGACAAGCCTTTAGATTGTTGACATTTGGGTTGGGCGAGCACTTGGGCAGAGCTGTCTCACAGTATTTTCTGTATTTTCTGCACACTGAAATGGCCAGGTAGCTCCTCTTCTATCACCAAAATTAGTCTCTCTGGCCTATGTCAAAAGGTTTCCTGCTCTGCAGCAGCTTTGGGTGGAAAAATACCTCACTTAACCTTCCACCTGCTACTTTTGTAAAGGTGCTGCTTTTGAATTGATCTTTTCTCCCCACAGAAGAAAAACTAAAACTCTTCTATTTACCCCATCAAAATTCTGATGACAAACACAGGGAGAGGCTGGATGTCTTTGTAGCTGACATGTTCTGTTTGAACAGTACATTTAATAAATCCTGGCATTGTAAGTTTTAGGTTAAGTCAGAAAGGAGAAGATTCTTTGTAGTCCCAGAATTACTTCTGTTTTTCCTTGATCTCTGGTTAAAAATGGGAAAGAAGCTTAGAAAGCAAAATATTCCTGGCCTTCTATTAATCTAGAAAAACATGTTTCTGGGCCTCACATAACACACAACTTGAGGGCTAAAAACTTGCAAATTGCTTTCCGACTTTTCTGATGTTTCCTGTTAAAAATTGGAACTGTCATGCTTGGCTTGGGAGTGAGGCTGGGTTAGGTTAAATTCTTTGAAAATGGAACAAATGACATATAAAAATAAAATTCAAAATCACAGTTTATCAAAGTACTAAAGCTATGTCTTCTCTCTTTTCTTTATCAGCACTCTTGAACAAAATTGCTCTGCATCTGTTGTTTTATCCAACAGTTCTCCAATTAAATTTAGTAAAAAATTAAAACTTCGTTTTTCTTTCCCCTTTTAGTTTATCCATGGACTAGTTTGGTTTGTGGTTTTTTTTTGTTGGGTTGTTTTTTTTTTGTTTGTTTGTTTTTTGGTTTTTTTTCCCCAGAGGGGCCAGTCCATGACATAATGGTTTTGTCTCATATTAAAGAATCTTAGGAGTATTTGAGGGCTCTGTAGATCTTTACAGAAGATTGACTTTTCTGTCTTAATTGCATAAATTGCATCCAAGTGCCTCTAGGGTATTTGCCCCCAAGGTGATCCATTCCCTTTATGAAGTTTAAGTTTTATGAATTGGACTGACTTTTCCTACTTTTGTTCCTTTGCTCAGTGGGTTAGTGGTTTCTTAATTTGTTTTTTTTTTTCTCTCGTGCTACCCAAAGGAAAATATTACCTGAGAAACCAAATAAAAAATTAGGCAGAACTTATAAATTTTATGCTAATAGAAAAGATGGCATAATCTAACATTGTATTAAAAGAGAAAAACAGCCACAAATCCTTAAGCTATGATGAGTGAAAAATATTTTTAAAGACATGGATATCTGCCCTCTAGGAACATAATGGCAATGGAAAAAATAAAAAAAGATAAGCCTCTGTTCTAAGTCATACTGGTTTGAGGCAAAACTGCAGAGAATTCATGTATAAACAGATAAAACCAGAATTTGTTACATTGTGAAAAATCCTACTAGTAAAGGAGGAAAAGCAACTTCTTGTCCTGTTCCCAGATCCCAAATCCCCTCTGGCTGTCCCCTCCTGGCAGGGAGTTGTGCAGAGCCACAAGGTCCCCCCTGAGCCTCCTTTTCTCCAGCCTGAGCCCCTTCCCATCTCCCTCAGGAATTCTCCAGCCCCTTCCCATTTCCCTCAGGAATTCTCCATCCCATTCCCAGCTCCCTCAGGAATTCTCCAGCCCCTTCCCATCTCCCTCAGGAATTCTCCAGCCCCTTCCCATCTCCCTCAGGAATTCTCCAGCCCCTTCCCATCTCCCTCAGGAATTCTCCATCCCATTCCCAGCTCCCTCAGGAATTCTCCAGCCCCTTCCCATTTCCCTCAGGAATTCTCCAGCCCCTTCCCATCTCCCTCAGGAATTCTCCTGCCCTTTCCTTCCCCTTCCCTTCCCCGCTCCAGCCCCTCGGGGTTTTCCCGGAGCATCGCGGGCGCTCTCCGGGCTCGTTCTGGCGGAGCCGTGCTGTGGGGCTGGGCTCGTTCATTATGCAGATGAACGCTTCTGATGGGGTTTTTTCCCTGCAGCCTGCGATCGCTGGTCGGTGCTGCCTCGGCCGGCCCTGCAGCACGATGTGAACAGGTTTGGGCACTCAGCCGTGCTGTACAACAGGTAAGGGCACACGGTTCGGGCACAGGGCTCCTCATCCACAGAGGTCGGGGCTGCCCCATCCCTGCAGGCACCCAAGGCCACCAAGGATGGGCTTTGGAGCAGCCTGCTCTAGTGGAAGGTGTCCTTGCCCATGACAGGGCAATGAGGAGGGATTTAAGGTTCCTTCCTGCCCAAACAATTCTGTGAATCTCTGAAAGCTTTCATATCTTCATTCTTGTAATGTCTTCAGTAGTTTCCATCAGCCCTTCTTCACTTGGCTAAAGTGTCTCAGCTCACTTAGTTTTTTCAATAATTTGATTTTTTTTTAAATTTTTATAAATATTTATATTTTTTATTTATTTCGTACATAATTGTGTATTTCACATTTATTTTTTAGCTGCACTGGCAACATTTATTTCCAAATCTGAATTTCACTCATGCTTTTTAAAATTTGTCCATGTTTCACTTTACACACCTTATCCTATGGGGCTGCTCTTCCCCAGGCACATGATGTCCAGTATTTAGGTGAATTCTTAGGTGAGATTTTGGCTGTTAAGCCTTACAGATTGTAGTGATATCCAAATCTTCCAAATGGATCAGCTGTTAGTGAATCAGTGCAACCAAGTTTGAGAAATTAATTTCATAAGAGGTCTAAAATGGAATGAAAATCATAATAAAAATACTTATTCACCCAAAACTTCTGTTTTCAGTTGCCTTGGCCTTTCTTCACTGTATTTTTAAAAGTGCATTGACAGACACAGATGCATGGAGAATTTTTGTGTGACATTTTTGTTTAACTACTAAAATTTAAAATTTTGCCTGGCGCAGCTGTGATACTGAAGGAGGTTTGAAAGTCTCTACTCCTCCCCCTACAAAATATTTTTTGTTTTGGGAGTTGTTTCCGGTTTTTTAGTTGACACAATGACTCTGCTCAGTTGTTACTGGCTGTGCAAAGTGTGGTTTTCCTACAGAGGAGCAGAGAGAGTGACAGCACCAAATTGTTTTGTCACAGTTTCTGACCTCTTGTTTAATGCTATGATCCCATCTCCAATTTTTAGCCTTCCTCTGTCTCTTGCCAGCGCAGATTACAGGAGGATCCCACATTTTGCAGAATTTTATGTATAGTCATGTTTATCAGGTCCCCACAAAGTTTTGGCTGAAGGGGAAGATCAGTTGATGACCTTGAATAGCTTTGACTCTGTGTTGAGTCTCTCAGGCTCTCTGAAATAGTGAAATTTGTCTGACCTTTTCTTTAGTGCCTCCTTTAACCGAGAGCTATTTATTTGGATTTATATATGCTGGCATGTAATAAAACACTTCCCTCAGCCCTTAAATCCCATTTACCTGGAGCAGTACCCTGTCCATGAAAACAGCTGCGTTTTTCTCTCTTCACTTCCATGTTGTCCAGCACCATGTATGTATTTGGAGGCTTCAACAGCCTCCTCCTGAGTGACATCCTGAAGTTCACACCTGAGAGATGTGAGGCTTTTGACAACGAGGCGTCCTGTGTGCGGGCAGGTCCTGGTGTCAGGTGTGTGTGGGCTCTGAGCCCGGCTCGCTGCATCCCCTGGGAAAATGCAACAGTGCAGCAGCAGCAAAAGGTCTTTGAGGAGTGTCCTCCCAAGCCAGGTATGTGTCACATTCTTCCTGCTCCCTCTCGTGATCCCCCTACTAGTGAAACACAACAATTCCCTTTTCTGAAAGGCTTGCAGGCTCTTTTTCTGTTCCAAAGCCTATCCCGTGTTAATTGTATGCCATTGCAAGGTCAGGTTTTAGATGGGTGCCTGCAGTTGTGTGTCCGTCTGTCCTGGGGGCCCTTCCTCTGGCCAAGGCTCATGGAGATGTGGAGGTGTTTCTATCTCCAACTCCTGAAGCTGCTTGTTCATGAGATCTTTTTCCTACCCTGCTTTTTGGATTTACTTTTCTATCTCTAACAAGCATTGCCAGCCAGGAATTGAGCCTGGACCATCATTCTGTAAATATTTGCTCCAAGAATTGACCTTGTGAGAGCCAAGAATTTGCTGAAGAGTGCCACAGGGCAAGGAAGGGCATCTGGATCTGGTAGAGTTATTCTGTACTCTTCAAAAGAGACAGCAGGAACACTGCTTTAGGAAAAGTTACTTTATTTTTTTGGAAGGGAGTTGGTACTAGATGATATTTAAGGTCCCTTCCAACCCAAACCATTCTGGAATTCTATGATTCTTTGTATAGAGGCAGATAAAATGAATTAATGTTTTAAGGTCTGATTCCTGTATTTCCTCTTAGGATATTTTTAAACAACTTTATCCTGATACATTCATTGCTCTGAATTGATTATACAACCCTTGATTCTGTAACAGATGTGCAGCCTTTAATTATTTTATAGAAACTGATGTTAGGGGACATTGCCTTGCTGGGCTCTCAATGTACAATAAACTTTCACAAAACAATAAATAATTGGAAAGTAATAATTGGAAAATAATTTCCAATAAATAATTGGAAAGATGAATGAAAAGTTCAAGCTTCACGTGGAAATGCTCCACTTGAAAGCCAGGCTTGCAGGAAGATGGGCCTGTGGTGGAGGATGGCAACTGTCCTTATGGAATACCTCTCGCATAATTTCCCTGAGCAATAATGTATCTTAGTTCATGTGCTTCTATGTCTTGGTACATTATTTTCTGGTGGTGTGTTTTAGGACTCCTTGGGCACTAAAAATGATTGCTGTTGTAAATAAAAGCAATTTTCTATCAGTTCAAACACGTGAAAGTACCTGATTTCAGTTGCTAACAGAAAATCTACAGGCACTGCTGTTTGGTTGTGTCTTTTGCTGTAACTAATCAAGTTCTTAGAGCTCTGTCAGGAAATGCCTGTTTTTGGTCATGCAGGTTTTTTTCTTTAATAGTTGTAGACAATGAAAAATGTGATCAGATTACAGACTGCTACAGCTGCACAGCCAACACAAACAGCTGTCAGTGGTGTTCTGACCAGTGTATCCCAGCACACAACAACTGCACAGAGGAACAGGTAATGGCTCTTAGCACTTTCTTAGTTTAAATTTGCCCTTTGGAATGGCAAATGTCCACATTTTCATCTGTTGATGTTATGATCCCTGTTTTGTTATTCCCAGTGCATGTTTAGCTCAAAAGTGCTACATGCTTGGATTTTTTCAATTTGCTCCAAGGGTTTTTGCATGGAATTTTTCAATGACTTTAGGAGGATAGCTGTGGCAGGAGAAGAGGTGGAGATTTCACCTGGTATGATTATTCATTAATCACATTTTGGGTTTGATATCAATAGGGCTTTTCCTAGAAAAAAAACAAAATAAAAAGCTTTAGTATGGAAAACATGACAGGTGTTGTTTTGGGAAAATATCTTGGATAACCAGTTCAGGCTGTGCCCAGTTTCACAGCTTTTGGATATATAAATTGCTCTGGAGAGCTGAACTGTGTTATGTGGTGTTGTAATCATTGGCTGTTGTAAACCCACATGGCTTGGATGTTGAAAAAAGCCTCACGTATGCTATTTATTTTAGGTTCCTGTTACTCTCTATGACAATTGTCCTAAGGATAATCCTGCCTACTACTGTAACAAAAAGACAAGTTGTAAAAGCTGTGCCATGGATCAAAACTGTCAGTGGGAACCTAGGAATCAGGAGTGCATTGCTTTGCCAGGTAGGTACTGGTGGCATAACACAAATTCACACACTCCAAAAGATTTTGAGGATTTTTAAGACTTTTTCTTGGTATTATCCCCAAATCTGTAAGTTTTAGTGTTTATAATGGGGCAAATAGTGTTGTTTAATCATACTAGCTTTGGTATGAAATTTAATTTGTAGTAAATCCAGCAAGTCTGCTGGAATATTTTTCAGTCCCAGTTGTCTGAAGAGGACAATGATCATTCATGTAATTATTAGACTGTATTTCATCTCTCCCTTTTCATTTGATAAAAGCTGTTGATAATAGGCTTCTGCAAGATATTAGATTTAATAATGCATGCTATTTAATTTAGGAACTAAAATTGTTCAAAAGCATAATGGCACATACTGGACAAATGAGGCAAGTAACACCTGAAGTGTTTAAGGAAAATTCTCCTATTACAGTGTTTCCAGTGGAGCCCACAGGAGCTGGTTATTAGTTCCCTTGCAGTAATTTTTTTTTAACCCAATGACTGGGAGAGAACTACAGGATCTTTAGTGATTAGCATTTGTAGGTAATAAAATATAGAAAAAGAGGAAAAAGCCCATTAGAACAGGGCATTTTAATGGACATGGAAAGCCTTCCCCTAGGAAACAGTAGGTCTGGACATGTCCAGGTCTGGTGTTTGCCAGTCTGCAACAGTTTAAAATTGAGGAGACTTTGAAGAAGATCAGTAAAAGTGAGAAAAACATATTTTAGTGAGATGGATTAAGAGCTTGGTCTGTTTTATTTGATGTAGAAAAGGAGGTGACCTGATCATGTGTGTAAAAAGCTCTTCTGAAAAATTGACACTTGAGAGCTTTTCCATCTGTTAAGTCTGAATTCACACTGGAAATGCCCATCAGGGTTTTTTTCTGTGAGGGAAATAGTTAATCACAAAGTGTAAGGAGTTCTTAAGTAGTGGGGTTGTGCTCAAGTTGAAGCAGGGATTAATTCTGGAAGTTTGTGCTGTAGACAGGATTAGCACAGCAACCCTCTCCTGCCAAAAGGTCCCCTGACAGCTGTGGGTGAATAAGTGGCTTCAAGATATCAACAAAATACAAATTTGCATTTTTTTCCTCTTCTTCCTACGACAGTTTTACTATTGAACATTGTAGTAAGTGCTTTGATTATGGACTGCAGATAACCAAATGCTGATGTTGGACTTCAGCTCCCCTAAACAGATTTCCTTCTCCTCCAATATTATTGTGGATCAGCATTTCTGAGCACACCTCTAAGTCACACTGGTTTGGGATGGGGCTGTATGTATTGCTTAGTGGAAGGGTTCACAGAATCTTAAAGGCTGGAAAATATCTCCAAGATCATCATCATCATCAAGTTAACCCTCTGTCCCAACCTCACCATGGCACTAAGCCACAGCACTAAGGGCCATGTCTGCTCATTTTCTGAACATTTCCAGGGGTGGAGACTCCACCACTGACCTGGCCAGCCCTTTCCAATGCTTGGCAACACTTTCAGGGAAGAAATTTTCCCTGTTAGGCAACCTAAACCTTTCCTGGCACAACTTGAGGGCATTTCCCCTTGTTCCTTGGGAGCAGAGCCAGACCCCCCGGCTGTCCCCTCCTGGCAGGGAGTTGTGCAGAGCCACAAGGTCCCCCCTGAGCCTCCTTTTCTCCAGGCTGAGCCCCTTCCCATTTCCCTCAGGAATTCTCCAGCCCCTTCCCAGCTCCCTCAGGAATTCTCCAGCCCCTTCCCATTTCCCTCAGGAATTCTCCAGCCCCTTCCCAGCTCTGTTCCCTTCCCTGGACTCGCTCCAGTCCCTCCAGGGCTCTCAGAGCTGCCCCAGCAGGGCCAGCACAGGGGACAAGGGCACTGCCCTGGCCCTGCTGTCACCCCAGAGCTGGCACAGCCCAGGGGCCATCAGCCCCTTGCCTACCTGGGCTCATGTTTTTTCATAGTTCTTCTGCTACCTTGGTTGTTGGGATGGTCATCTGCATCTCTGGGTTTACTTTCTTTGCCCCCCTTGTCTCCCAGAAAATATCTGCGGAACGAACTGGCATTTGGTTGGCAACTCCTGCCTGAAGATCACCAACGCCAAGGAGAATTATGATCATGCCAAGCTGTCCTGCAGGTCCAACGGTGCTTTACTGGCTTCTCTCACCACCCAGAAGAAGGTGGAGTTTGTTCTGAAGGAGCTGCAGAAGTTTCAGTCTTCGGTGAGTGCTTCTCTTGTAGGTCCCTTGCTGATAAAGCTGTGGCTGTGGAGAAGTCCTTGCTGAAGTATTCTATGCTCTGTACACAATGGAACTGCCTCTTAACCAAAACCAACTGATTTTCTTTTGAAATTCAGTGTACCCTCTGGGTGCTTCTGAGCTGAAACTGTAGACAATGTTAATGGGAAAGATAAATATAAACATACACAATGCCTTAGAGATATCATTTTTTGTACTGGAATCACACCTGCATTTCCTCAGTGGAATACAGGACGGCAGCAGGAGCCCTCTAGTGACCTGTGCACAATATTTTATAAATAAAAGTTCCTTTGAGGTACTGGAGGTGTAAATAACTGGAGTTATTTACTCCACTCAGAAAAGCAGCTGTTTAAAATGTCGCCTTCACACTCCACAGGGCTGCTTGGCTTATTTGACATTATTTGTGTGTGATTTAGTGGCAGGTGCTTTTCTCTCAGACCCAGGGAGAAGTGAATTGGAGTTTTTCCCTCTTCATGCATCAGTGAAATGCATATTTTTTTCCAGTCCCTGGGAGAAGAAGGGAGATGTTCAGGGCAGGTTGTGTAGGTGGTGCTGCAGCCCTGACAAAAAGCAATGCTGTGCATCTCTTCTAAAATCCTGGATTAGCCTGGAAAGCTGCTGTGGCCTGATGCCACATCAGAATAACAACTCCTGGGTCCCAGAGGCCACTCTGGGAAGCATTTTCTCTAGGAAAAATGAGGCTGGAGGCAATAGGATTGCTTTCTTTCAAGGGACAATGGGCTTCAGTACTGAAGAGAAATATTCCCCTGTTAAAATAAGAACTGCCATTTCTGTTTTGTCTGGGGAATGCCCATTCCATTCATTCCCTGCCTTGATTGCCTTTGTAATTTTTTTTAGAGGGGAGTCAATTTAGCCAAAGAAAGATAGGCTGCAGTTTAAGCAAGATAGTTTGTTAAATCTTTTGTAAAATGGGGAAGCCAAGCCTGGGATACTGTAAAAATACATGATTCTGACATCTCCAGGTGTTTCTGGATATTCTAGTAGCTGAGTGCAGATTAAATTCCTAAAGGCACACAGTAACCCTTCCTTCCTAGTGTTTAAATCTTTACACTGTGTAAAGAAGTTTTACACGTCTTAAAACTGTAAAAAAATTTTTAATTTACGGGGTTTCCTTCCACCTGCAGAGTCCTTTGAAAAGTGAGCCTAAAGAGACTAGGAGCTTGTTTTAATGGATATTAGTATAGAATGCTTGTAAGGTAGGAAACTGTATCCTGAGCTGATCCCAGCATGGGCAGCAGGAAAGGTGGGAATTGTGTCCCTGTGCCCCGTGCTCAGGTGAGACCCCACCTGCTGAGCTGCCCCAGCCCTGGATCCCAAATTCAGGAGCACCTGGAGCTGCTGGAGAGAATCCAGCGGAGGTCATGGAAATGCTTCCAGGATTCTGGAGCCCCTCTGCTCTGGAGCCAGGCTGGGAGAGCTGGGAATGCTCCCCTGGAGAAGGGGAGGCTCCAGGGAGAGCTCAGAGCCCCTTGCAGGGCCTGGAGGGGCTCCAGGAGAGCTGGAGAGGGACTGGGGACAAGGCAGGGAGGGACAGGACACAGGGAATGGCTCCCAGTGCCAGAGGGCAGGGCTGGGTGGGATTTGGGCAGGAATTGTTCCCTGGCAGGGTGGGCAGGGCTGGCACAGGGTGCCCAGAGCAGCTGGGGCTGCCCCTGGATTGGGGCTTGGAGCAGCCTGGGATAGTGGCAGGTGTCTCTCCACATGGCAGGGAAGTGGAATGAGATGAGTTTTAAGGTCCCTTCCAATCCAAACTATTCCATGATTCTAGGAAAATCTCTCAGGAGCAAGAAGCACCTTTCCTCACATCTGCACCTCTCACAGCTGGGTTCTGTTTCCGTGGCTGCCCCTGGATCTGTGGCAGTGCCCAAGGACAGATTGTATGGGACTTGGGGCACTGGTGGCTGTGCTGGGGGAGGCTCTGCTTTGCAGATCTTTCAAGTAAACTGTATGTAGATGTTTAGTAATAACAAGAAAATGTGTTGGTATTGGCATGATATACTTTGTAACCCTGTTGCTGTTGGAAGCTGCAGCTCTAGGGTATAAAAGTGCATAAAATCACTTTGAAGTAGGTGATGTTTACTTATTTTAGCAGTAAAACCACATATTATACCAACAGAGCTCAAATGCTCCTCCCCAGAATGAAAGTGTGCCAAAAAATAAATTGCCAGTAGAAATAGTTGTCTCATATGATCTTTATATTAAGAAGTTTATGGCCAACAACACTAATTGAGATTTGACTTGCTCCTTTATTTCTAGCCCAAAACTTTGACTCCGTGGGTTGGACTGAGGAAAATCAATGTGTCCTATTGGTGCTGGGAAGACATGTCTCCCTTCACCAACACCCTTGTCCAGTGGCTTCCCAATGAACCAAGTGATGCTGGATTTTGTGGGTATTTGGCTGAGCCTTTCCAACAGGGATTGAAGGCAGCAACGTGTATCAACGAGGTCAATGGCACTGTCTGTGAAAGGCCAGGTAACCCCAGCTGTCTGCTTGATTTATATTTCCTAGACAGTAAAGAGAATGCGATTTACTACATTTTAAACCAGCTGCATCATGACTTTGCCAAAGAAAAGTACTTCTGAATCAGTGTCTTGTGTACATATTTCATTCAGGAAATAGAAATTTTAAAAATAGCTCAACATCTACACTGTTAACTGTAAAATATTCGAAGTACATAATTTTAATTATTTTTTTTCTCGATTGCATAACTACATGTGACATTTAGGGTAGTTATGATATGGAGCAATCTCCTGTTTCAAAAAAACAAAAAAATAAAAGTCACTTTCTGATTGAATTCCCCTTTCCCCCCTCCCCTGCTATGTAGCCAGAGGAGGATTTTATCAAAGTTTGAAATTAATTGGCCAAGTCACTTTGGAGATATGAGAACTTTGAAAAAATAGAAGCTATTTGCTTTTGGGAAAAAGTCTTCCAGCTTTGTTAAAACTGCATATCTTTTCAGATGGCTTGGTCTGTTAATTCTCCATTGTAGCTGATTATTTCTGAATACCAATTAGTGTCCCTTTAAGTATTAGGGAAGTTGGTTGATTAAATAAAAAATTTAACTACACTGCACCAATTGAAGTCATTCTTTGTGGAAGGGCAGGATGGGAATCCTGAATATGCAACCTGAAGTCAAAATTCCGTATGTTTTCACTTGCAGTGCTTGGGTTTAAGCTGTACCCTGGTTTTTGTGGTCTGAGAACAGTCACTTGAAGCAAAACTTAAAGCATTTGCTCATATTGCAGACTGCTGAGTTAGTTCTGCTTTCAGTGCTTGTTTGGTGTCTGGAGCTGATCAAATCACTTAAAACACGTCCCGGCCTGCTCATATGAAACAGGGTTCTACCCTGCACTCTGCTGGGGAGGGTAACTAAGGAATAGCTCAGCAGAGCTGCAGAGAAGGAGGCCACAGTCACAGCACTATTCGCAGAGCAGCTGTGGCTGCCCCTGCATCCCGCGCAGTGCCCAGGGCCAGGGGACACTGGGATGGGAGCAGCCTGGGATGGTGGGAGGTGTCCCTGCCATGGCAGGGCTGGGCTGGGGTGGGGTGGGCTTTAGGGTCCCTTCCCAGCCGAGGCGTCCCATGGTTGTTTGTGGAAGGGAACTGATGCCTGTCCTCCCCCTCAGCCAACCACAGCGCCAAGCAGTGCCGCACGCCCTGCGCGCTGCGCGCCGCCTGCGCCGAGTGCACCAGCGGCAGCTCCGAGTGCATGTGGTGCAGCAACATGAAGCAGTGCGTGGACTCCAACGCCTACGTGGCCTCCTTCCCCTACGGGCAGTGCATGGAGTGGTACACCATGAGCAGCTGTCCACGTGAGTCACCGCTCCTGCTTGCGGCTGGGCACCGCCACCCAAACCTGGGTGGGCTGTGCTGGAAATCCCCTGGGCCAGAGGAACACAGCTGGGTGGGCTTTGGAGCAGCTCTGGATCAAAGGAACACAGCCAGGCTGGTGGGCTTTGGAGCAGCTCTGGGCCAGAGGAACATGGCCAGGCTGGTGGGCTTTGGAGCAGCTCTGGGCCAGAGGAACACAGCTGGGTGGGCTTTGGAGCAGCTCTGGATCAAAGGAACACAGCCAGGCTGGTGGGCTTTGGAGCAGCTCTGGATCAAAGGAACACAGCCAGGCTGGTGGGCTTTGGAGCAGCTCTGGATCAAAGGAACACAACCAGTCTGGTGGGCTTTGGAGCAGCTCTGGGCCAGAGGAACATGGCCAGGCTGGTGGGCTTTGGAGCAGCTCTGGGCCAGAGGAACACAGCCATGCTGGTGGGGTTTGGAGCACCCCTGGTCTAGTGGAAGGTCTCCTGCCCATGGCAGGGGGTGGAACGACACAATCTCTAAGGTCCTTTCCAACCCAAACCATTCTGTGCTTGCCTGATTATCAAATCCAATTAGGGTTTGCATGAGTGTTTTATTCTGAAGCATTGTCTCCTTAGAGACAGTAGTAGGAACTCCTTCCTCATTTTGAATAAATGATATACCTTTTTTTGCCCCTTTTAGGTAGATATGACCAAACTGCAAAAGCTTCATCGCACTTTGGAATAGTGTGTATTCTTTTGAAACTGGGGTAAAAGAGCCTAAAAACTTAAAACAAGCGAAGATGTAGAGATTAATTATTTATGTTGAATTCTTTATGAGCTGGGTGTGAGCAGGGGCATCACAGGTAGCTCAAAGTGTTGCAAAATAAGAGATGAAGAAAATTAATTCAAGGAACACGAGAGTATGAACTTCCCATATTGCCAGAGGTCAAAAGTTGGAGGAAGCATTAGGCAGGAGATGAGTAAGCTGAAATAATGGAAAACAAACTTTTTTTTTTTTTTTAAAGGCAAACATTGTCTGTTTAAGCATCAAAATAGAAAGTCTGCTCATCTTGTAACACTGAGAATCCAGAAAATTTTTTCAAGATGGTCTGGGGAAAAGAATAGAAAAAATTTTCTGTATGTAAGGAGTTTGTCACCCCTAAAATTCAATCCCATTGGAGAAAGGCAGGGCTAAAGGGTGGAATCTTATCTCCTACTTGTATTCTGTGGTTTTTGGACTCAGATAAGTACTTGAAATAATAGCATGTAATACTGAAACGTGGTAGGAAGAGGCCCAGAGTGACTGAACTGCCTGGTTTTTAGCCTTTGCTTCCAGATGGCTCATCTGATCATCTGGTCTATTTTAAATCAATCAAATGTTTTGTAGAGGGAACATTAACCTCTGGTGTTAGAGGCTGGCGAGTAATGGTTTGAAAATTTTTGTGTGTGTTGTGCTGTTTTGTAACTCATTGATTATTGGAACCTTTGTTGATAGTTATCTTAGATTCTGGAATAAATATGCTAGGAATTAATATGTTACTGTGAATATCAGAATAAATATTTCTAGATTTGATGAGATAAATATTTTGGTGAGATAAAAATACAGTTCCCAGAATACATCCTGCATTTTTTGTTGCCCATGTCTGAGATAGCGATTTATTCCACAATTTCATGGTTTGGTTTTTTTGTAGCTGAAAACTGCTCAGGCTACTGCACATGTGCTCAGTGCTTGGAACAGCCAGGCTGTGGATGGTGCACGGACCCGAGCAACACCGGGAAGGGCAAGTGCATTGAAGGCTCTTACCGGGGTCCTGTCAAGATGCCAACCCCATCCACGCCAGGGAAGCACAGCTTGGAGCCTGTCCTCAATGTCAGCATGTGTCCAATGGAGAACAGCTATAACTGGTCCTTTATTCAGTGTCCAGGTAAATGAGCAGCATTTAATTGTCCAACGTTTCAATTAAATGCAAGGGGAGAGAGTTTTTAAGACTACAGTGGTGTCTTGTGTTCCCTCCTGTTAATGGAGGGAGGAGAAGAGTGTGGAATATAAATGGGAATTACACACTTGGAGATGGAAGGAGCTGTGAAGCAGCTGAACTGCATGAAGACATTATTTATTTCTTGGGAGAATTTTTTTCTTTCCCCACAGACTTTTGCTTTAACTTTAGTTTCCTTATTTATTTTAAGGCTGTTTAAAAGAAAGGCAGATCTTCCTTTGAAGGTTAATAATGCTTAGGATGATTTTTAACTAATGTTTTTTACAGGAAGTCAATACTCCCCTCCCCATTCCTTGCAAATCCATCCCACCAGCAGCTTCCAGTCCAAGGTGCACATAATGTTGCATGGTTCAGTTTTCCGTGTGTTGCTTTAAATTTTGTTTTGTGATATACACCTGTCTTTGGGTCTGTGTATCGCTAGCAAGAGACAAGAACCTCTTGGGAAGGTGCATGAAAGGTTTCATTTGTCCTCTGCACAACGCAGACCCCTGAGGGTCTCTGGGAGCTGTATTTGAGCACCAGTACTCACAGTTTTCCTGTTTTCCACAGCCTGTCAGTGTAACGGGCACAGCAGGTGTGTAAACGAGAGCATCTGTGAGAAGTGTGAGAACCTGACCACGGGCAGGCACTGTGAGACGTGCATCTCTGGCTACTACGGGGATCCCACCAACGGGGGCACGTGCCAGCGTAAGTGCTGCCTCTCAGCTCCCTGCACTGACTCCTCCACAGCTTCCACTCTTTGCTCATTCCTCTGCTGTCTGAACACAAATTATAGCCTGAGAACTCACGTTTTCTTTCCTGCAGGCGAGATTCAGTTCTTGTTTCTTCAAATCAAAGATGCTCAAACTGCTGAGTGAAATTGCTTTCATTGCACATAAAAGATGATTTTATGCCCTCCTTTCTAAACTTGGAATGACCACAGTGAAAAATGCCTGTATTTTAGTGTTTGATGATCCTGTTTTTAAAAGAAAGCGTTGATCCAAATGTCTTGAACAAATTTCTGCTTATCTAAGTTTCACCTTCTATTCCATTTGGTTAATGTGTTGTGTGTTTATAGTTAAACTTGTTTGCTTCATAAAGGCTTGCTATGTTTTACTGAGGACTTGGATGGATTTCAGTTGAGGATTAGGAGAACCCTGTTAAAACTGCATTTCAGTTTCTAAAGTGCTTTGGGACTCTTTGGCACAAAGAACTGTTTTTGGCTGTGCAAGATCCAGTTAACAAACTGGGAAAAAAGTCTTCCTTAAAAGACCAATCCATTTAATACTGAGAAATATACATGGAAGACTTGGAGTTTTGACCTGCAACCTTGTGGCATGGTCTTGAACTGCTGTGAGTTTTTCAGTATTGTGGCAGAGGGAGACCAGTTGTAAACCAGAACCCAGCTGTGAGAGGTGCAGATGTGAGGAAAGGTGCTTCTTGCTCCTAGATTTTCCTAGAATCATGGAATAGTTTGGATTGGAAGGGACCTTAAAACTCATCTCATTCCACTTCCCTGCCATGTGGAGAGACACCTGCCACTATCCCAGGCTGCTCCAAGCCCCAATCCAGGGGCAGCCCCAGCTGCTCTGGGCACCCTGTGCCAGCCCTGCCCACCCTGCCAGGGAACAATTCCTGCCCAAATCCCACCCAGCCCTGCCCTCTGGCACTGGGAGCCATTCCCTGTGTCCTGTCCCTCCCTGCCTTGTCCCCAGCCCCTCTCCAGCTCTCCTGGAGCCCCTCCAGGCCCTGCAAGGGGCTCTGAGCTCTCCCTGGAGCCTCCCCTTCTCCAGGGGAGCATTCCCAGCTCTCCCAGCCTGGCTCCAGAGCAGAGGGGCTCCAGCTCTGCAGCCTCCTCTGGATTCTCTGCAGCAGCTCCTGAACTTGGGATCCAGGGCTGGGGCAGCTCAGCAAGTGGGGTCTCACCTGAGCATGAGGGCACAGGGACACAATTCCCACCTTTCCTGCTGCCCACGCTGGGATCAGCCCAGGCTGGGGGGTTCTGGGCTGGGCCATGTCCAGCTCTCACCCAGCAGCAACCCAAGTCCTTTTGCCCAGGGCTGCTCTCCAGCCATTCCCCACCCATCCTGAGTTTGGGCTCTGCCTTGCTCCACCCCTGCTGCAGGCCCTTGCACTTGGCCTTGTTGAACTTCATGAGATTCACACAGTCCCATGTCTCCAGTCTGTCCAGCTCCCCTTTGATGTTGTCCAGGTAGTGTTGGGGGCTGTCTTGGTCTGTGTGGATGTCCTCCCTTCCCTCCAGCATGCTGACCTTACCAGTTTGTTGTCACCAGCAGTATTGCTGTAGGTCCCACTGCCTCTTTCACCAACAGAGATATTAAACAGCACTGGTCCCAGTGGATTGTGCTAGTGTAGTACAGTGAAGTGGAATGAGACAATTAGGTACAGTGATGGAAAAGGTAGAATAAAAATAACATTGCTCAAAGTGTCAGTACTTCTGTGGAATGAGTATGGGTGGTTTGTGGCCAGCCTGGAAGAATGAAGTGGAGCTGCTTCCCTTAGAGCAAAGGGATATGGAATTCCAGCAGACAGCACAGCAACATGGGTACAAAGGAGAAGGTGCATTCCTGACACTTGATTTCACAACATTATCTACCAGATTAAATGCGGCTGATACTCATAAACTCATTTCAGGTGAAGATACTTTGAAATGCTCTAAAGTTTACTTGAAAGTAATGAATAAATTGAGGCTGAGTTGCCTGAGAAAATACAGAATTCTACCCTGAGCTTTCAGGTTTAATCACTGGATAACAACGTGCCTGTTGGTAGGTGTCGCGTTTCTCTGCCTGTGGAAATGGAGAGTAAGTTCCTTTGGACACCTGTGCATAAGGATTGTCCCAAAATAGGTTGTCGTTGAGATAATGAATGACAGACTGAAATCATCCAGATGCCTGAAGAAGAAATTAGAAAATGTGTTTGGAGATTGTGGAACAGCATTCATTCCTTATCTGATGAAACCAGTAGCTCATGTCAGGAGTGCTCTGCTCTCAAGTGCTTTGGACTCGGGTTTTTAATTTGTTGTGGTTTAACACTGTTTACTGGGAAGGGGAAAGAATGAGGGAAGCAGGAGCCTGGGTAGAAAGACTGAGGTGGATTGGGAAAGGGAAAGCAAGAGCAAATCACCCTATCTGATGCAGCCAGGCTGACTGTTGCCTATTAGTCATTTTTGCTTGGTGAAAACCTTTCCAGAGGGGAATTCTTCAGATTAGATTGGCTGATGGGCAGCAGAGCTATCTGCTTTTTTTCTCCCTTCTCTGAGCTGTGGTCCTTTCATCCTTTCCCATTAATAATATGCTGATTTCACTCTTCCTGTGCATTTGTGAGCAATACTTAGTGCTGTTTTGTGTTTAGAGGCCACGGTCACAGCTATGCTGGAGAGTGTTGTACACTCCAGCCTGGCACACAAACAAACATCTGTATGTTTGCACACTTGCTGCCTGCTGCAGCTCCTGGGGTCATGGAGTGGTTTGGGTTGGAAGGGTTCTAATAGACCATCCAGTGCCACCCCTGCCATGGCAGGGACAGCTCCCACTGTCCCAGCTGCTCCAGCCCCAGTGTCCAGCCTGGCCTTGGGCACTGCCAGGGACCAAAGGACAGCCACAGCTGCTCTGGGCACCCTGTGCCAGGGCCTTATACCCTCCCAGGGAAGAATTTCTTCCTCATATCCTATCTAACCCTGCCCTCCTATTTCAATGCCTTCAGTCCTACATATCCCTGTTAAGAAGTCCCAACACAAGATTATATTACTTGTGTTGAAAATATTTTGTCAAACTGCAGTTATTTCCCTGAAAAAATGGTTAGCATCACATCATATTGCCCTGGTGTTGGCAGAGCTAGGCAGATAATAACTAAATGGCAGGAAAATCACTTCTCAGAGGTGCCTTTTAGGAAGTGTCCAAGTAGAGGAGTATTAATCAGGAAGGGCGGGAAATGCAGCACATCAAATGTAAAAATAGCTGCAAGCTGCTTTCTCTGCATTCAGGATTTTTCTGAATTTTCTGGTTAAAGTTTCCTATGAAAATATGCTAGTGGGAGATAAGGAAGTTATTTGCAAGTGAAGGCAAGGCACTATTATGCCTGGAATCAGATTGCAGCAGTGGCAGTGCTTCCAAACACATCCATGCAGCCTTAGCTGGTGGCCCGTGAGTTGCTGGTGCTGTGGCCCTGCCTGATTCCTGTGCCAGGGCTCAGGGAGGCCCTGCAGGGCAGCTGGAGCACCTGGCATGGAAGAACAGTGTTGGCAGGTGGGTGATGTGTTGCTGTTGGGAAGCTGGACCATCACAAACACAGGAAGAGGAGTAATGATCCCCGTGACCATCTCTGAATGCGTCTGTGACCCGTGGTGTGTGGGAAACTCCCCTGGTGGAAGGTGGTTCATCATCAGGCTGTTACCATGGTTCAGTCAAAAAGCTGTTTCCAGTGGTTTTGGGTTTCTGCTCTGTCATCTGACTGTGGTAGGAAATTGTCCTCTGTAGACTCCAGCGAGGTTGTCTAGAACATTCCATCAATAGTTTGTTTCTGAAGTTTGAAGTTCTCCTAAAAGCCACGAGAAAATGTCTGTGCATATTCCAGTTCTTTAGTGAATGATCTCCAGTTACAGGCTTGTAGGAAAGTGGATAAATGAATAGATTCTGTTGTTTTAAATAGAGATATTTGAGTGTCCAGTCTTCTTGATACACTAAATAGCAGAGAGGAAAGCTAAATTAGTGTTAGGAATTTAGAATAATGCTCAAGATGCTGCAATCTGCCTTTAAACAACCTGAGGTTTAAAAATCAGGAGAAATGTTCGTAGTGAATATTGATCCAACTTCACTTTGCTTGCCTTGTGCAAAGCAGAAGGAAAGAAGTACAAGACATTCTCAGTAGTACTAAGACTTATTTTTCTCTAAGTAGCACTAATGAAAAGAGTGTTTCCTTCACAGAATACAGTTATTTTGTTGAATTTTCATTCAGTCTTCTTGTTCCCACAACAGGGAACTTCTTCCTATTTTGCTCTGTGTTGCTGCTAGGAAACCACTCATCTGAAGAGCACAGTTAAGTGTCCCTGATACAGTATAGCTTCCATTATGTGCCAACAGAAAGAAGGTATCCAAAGGATTCCTAAAATAAGGTCCAAGGCTGGCAGAGATATTCAGGATGGGGACTTCATGTCAAAGATCTGCTGGTACATTGATTGGCATGGCAGCTTAGTGAGGAGGAATATGTCTTTTTAACAAGGAGGCTCCAGCCTTTTAAGCATCTTGTTCCCAGCGGGCTCAGCGACCATAAACAAGGGATCTTTGCTTTGTGTAGTTTTTTCCTTACATTGCACACTCTGCTGTGCACAACTCCAGATGGATGCACCTGCTTTGGCAGAATGACTCCTGGAAGGCACCTAGATGCCAGAAGAAGTTGTTCAATCCATTCTTCTGGTGATAGTGAACAAGGTATCAATCAACTGGCTGTGTAGGCTTTGTTCTTATTTGTTGGTTTGGTTTTGGGGTTAACGTGAATGTTTCTCCCTTACATCTTTATAAATAAAGGTCTCAAAGTGTGTCAATATGAGCATTTAGCTTAAATCAGGAGCATTTTGTGAAGAAAATCTCCTTAATGTCCCCACCATGCTGCCCTGGATTGGATTTTGAGCAGACTAAGGTGTGTGAGGAGGTCTGTTTCGGGCATGCCCCAAACCTGGAGTAGTTCAGGGCTGTGCAGGTTTGCTTCAACCACAACTCAACATTTGGTGCAAAGTTATCCTAAAATATATTGGGTAATGCACCCCACCTATTCCCAGCATGAACATCATCATATTAGCACCACATTTTTTCTGGTGGTGCTGTTGATAATGACATTATTTTCTCAATAGGACTGATGAAGCATTATTTTTTCCCAAGGCCTATTTATTTATTTCTGGAAAAAGCCCTTGAAATTCCACAGGCTTTGTTTTATTTTCCAGACTCTTCTCTCAAGAGTTTTGAGTTTGGCTGAAATGTGTTAGCAAGCCCAAAATGATTTCAAATATTGTCTTTTCCTTCCTAGTTATGATACTACCCCTGCTGTCTAACAAAAGGAGAGGAAGTTAAATGAATTTTAGAGACTAAAAAGCCAAGTCTGATGATGGTTTCTTACAGAACATCAGTCCTGGGTAGCCTGTGCTTGCTCTGTTTTGACGCACGGTTCTATTTTCAGTTTCCTTCTGTAGCACAAAAAAGCAAAGAGCACCAAATGGGTTTTCATCTGCCCGTTAATTGTTGATGTATCTCAGTTAGACAACTAAAGGATTTAATTGCTATTGAATCTGTTTCTCTTCTTCATTCAATGTTGTATCTTCTCCCCCCTCTGCTCAACAGCTTGCAAGTGCAATGGCCACGCGACCGTCTGCAACACAAACACAGGGAAATGTTTCTGCACAACCAAGGGAATCAAAGGAGACGAGTGTCAGCTGTGAGTTCATTTCCCTTTCTTGTTTGAAATAAAAAAATTGTGCACATACCATCTTGCCCTGCCCCTGTTTTTTAATGGTGTGTTTATGATGTCTCCACTCATTTTTTCCTCCTGACAGTTGAGTGACTGCTCTGAGGTGCAGCCAGCCATGCTTCCCCTGGGGAATATCATGAACAGAACGATTTCCTGAAGAATTCCAATTTTAAAAGCATTTCAAATGGGAATGTCATGCAGAAGGGATGGGTGAAAAAATTCCCACTCCCCCAAACTATACATAGAGTCACAGAATGGTTTATGTGGGAAGGGACCTCAGGGCTCATCCTGTTCCACCCCTGCCATGGCAGGGACACTTCCACTGTCCCAGGTGCTCCAGCCCCAGTGTCCAGCCTGGCCTTGGGCACTGCCAGGGATCCAGGGGCAGCCCCAGATGCTCTGGGCACCCTGTGCCAGCCCTGCCCACCCTGCCAGGGAACAATTCCTGCCCAAATCCCACCCAGCCCTGCCCTCTGGCACTGGGAGCCATTCCCTGAGTCCTGTCCCTCCCTGCCTTGTCCCCAGCCCCTCTCCAGCTCTCCTGGAGCCCCTCCAGGCCCTGCAAGGGGCTCTGAGCTCTCCCTGGAGCCTCCCCTTCTCCAGGGCAACATTCCCAGCTCTCCCAGCCTGGCTGCAGCCCTGGAGCAGCTCTGTGGCCTCCTCTGGACTTGTTCTGCTTTGCTTTATCCCTCAATGGCTTATTTTTAATTGGTAGATTTCACCGTCCGTGCTCTCTGATGTTGTTCACTGGGAGTGTAAATATATCCAAAATGAGCCTTTGACATTCAAGCAGTTTAATGGAGCAGTTTTAGAGCAACAAATTTGCTGGAGGTTTCTCTGTAACATAACAGAAATGCTTTTAGTGTAATGTTAGTGGAAATAATTTAATTCCAAATAATTTCATTGCCAGGTTTATTTTTAAAGCGTTGCTCACATGAGTAAACATTTATAGGATAGAACCTGGAATAGCCATAAATGACTAAGCTAATCCAGTTCCATGCGTTGTGAAAAGCTAATAAATACCTTCCAAGTGGTTGCAAATGTTATATCCAGAATTTTATATTGCATTTTTACTGCATATGAGTTGCAGGGAATATGGAATTTCTTCATCAGCCCAATCTAGCTCAGACATTAATCTTTAATTGTGTACTGTTATCAGCACAGGTTGTATTTTCTGGTATTTAGTAGCTAGGAATAAATAGAACTGCAAAAAAAAAATCCATTTATTAAAAAAATGTATATTCTTTTTAGGTGTGAAGTTGAAAACAGATATCAGGGAAATCCACTTAAAGGAACATGTTACTGTGAGTAGCCTTGGGATTTTGTTTGGAGATAAAAAATGTGCTTGAAGTTTAAAATACCTTATTTAAAACTTGTTTTAGTTGCCTCAGCATGTGTTTAAAATATGGGGGATTAAGGAAAGGACTAAAAAATAGCTCTAAAAACATTCACTTTTCTCAAATACATTGTTTAAAGAGAATGAAAGTACTTTTCTTGATAAGGTCTGTGTGATGATTGAATCTTTTGAACAATGTTTTGAATGTTTTTCATGTGACTGAGATGAAGTCTGGTCTTTTGGAGAGCACTCTAAACTATATTCCTAACAGGTAAAAAGCAGAGAATGTCTGTAGAATTTTTATAGATGCAAAACTGTGTTTATTTTAAATTCTGCTCCGTGTTAGAATGGATTCCAGAATTGCCACGCTTCCTCTGGAATGAGCTGTTGGATTCCTATGCAGTTCCACAAGATCCTTTGCCACGATTCAGATTACCTAATGGAAACTTTCCAGCTTCTATTTGCAAATATTAGCAGTCAGCAGCCTGGCAGGCGTGGAGAGATGGGATCTTAAACTACATAAAGGCTCCAGTAGTGGTTTTGTCCAGCACAGAAATGATCAACTGTCTGGTTTTGGTTTATTTGAATTCTGCTTGGGGGGTCAAACAAGAGCACTGCTGGCTTCTCATGGCATCTCTGTATAAGAATGACCAAATTCCTTGCTGAAGTGGCAGGGGTGGTTAAATGGGCAAAAAGTGGAGAAAGTCAAAACTTTCCAGCTCTTACAGGAAGAACCTTATGCTGTCCAGATCCAGTCTTGCTTGGTTTCATTCCCTGACTCTTTCTTAATGCTGTGCTGTGGATTGACACCAGCAGCTTGTGTGATTTGTGTCAGTCCAGCGAGGGGTCACCAGGGGGCAGGAAGAGAAAAGCAGCACCTGGTGTATCAATTCCTGGTCATTTTTGCTTGGAATATCTCTGTATGGCTTTGGGAATTGCACAAGTCTTGGTAGTGTAATTTAATGGAAGGGTGCTGAGGTGGGGGAGTGCATCCCCACCAGTGGCTGTGGACTGCCCCAGCCTGGGCACACGGGAGCAGGGAAGGACAGACAGACAGACCAAAGGCTGCTCCTGGCTCCTGGCATGCCTGGCTGGGATGCGTCCCAGAGCAGGATGGCAGCTGGTTCTTCACCAGGCAGCTGCTCTGTAGAGCCCCTCCCAGGAAAATATGCTGATGTACAGAAACCTGCAATGAAGGGGGACCATTGTCCCCGTCCAAGTGGGAATTACACAGCTGCTGAACTTTCCTGCTATTCTCTTAGATCACAGAGATATTGCAGGCTGGAAAAGTAAATATTTTAGCGTGTTTTTACAGTGTATAGGTAGGAATATTGATTTAGATCAAGACTGGAGGCTGTTACCTGGCAAGTGTAAGCCACCTCTCTTCCTCCCCTAGGCTCAGCTCCTGGAGTTTTTTGTTTCTTATATGGGATCATATGCAGGTTGGTGTAATTTGTAGCAGTGTCATGACAGCGTCATGTCCTGGCTGTCCAAGAAACTCTTCAATGACGTTGTGCTTTCCTTTACAAAAGTTATTTTAACTGTCTCCCTGCATTCCTTACAGATACCCTTCTCATCGACTATCAGTTTACCTTCAGCCTTTCCCAGGAGGACGATCGCTATTACACAGCAATCAACTTTGTAGCAACACCTGAAGAGGTACATTTTCTATTTTCCCTGTAAACTTTGTCCTTTGTCTTCTCTTGGCCTTGGAGGCAATGAATTGTTACGGTTCTGCAGGTCTCTAGGTTTAATCTTGTGATATGGAAGGTGTGTCCTGCTCCATGGAGCAGCCAGAGATTTTTGACCTTGGCTTGGCTGTGCAGTCCCAAATCATCACAGGAAAATTGCATAAAGGAGACACATTTGATTCTTTCCAGTTGTTGGAACAACCTCTGGGCCTTTCTAGTTTTTTTAAAATCACAGAACAGTTTGGGTTGCCACGGAACCTTAAAGCCCATCCTGCTCCAAACCCCTCTGCCATGGCAGGGACACTCCCACTGTCCCAGGTGCTCCAGCCCCAGTGTCCAGCCTGGCCTTGGGCACTGCCAGGGATCCAGGGGCAGCCCCAGCTGCTCTGGGCACCCTGTGCCAGCCCTGCCCACCCTGCCAGGGAACAATTCCTGCCCAAATCCCACCCAGCCCTGCCCTCTGGCACTGGGAGCCATTCCCTGTGTCCTGTCCTTCCCTGCCTTGTCCCCAGCCCCTCTCCAGCTCTCCTGGAGCCCTTTAGGCACTTCTCTTCTGCAGGCTGAACAATCCCATCTCTCTCAGCCTGTCTCCAGAGCAGAGATGTTTTGCTTGTTTTCATACATATCTTGTCTCAGTTCTTCCTGTGATATTCTATACATATGACTTTATCCTTCCTTATGTTTTCTTTGAGGAGGAGAATACTTCTTTCAGAAAAAAATAGTATATCATTTTAGCTTGATGTATTTTCTTTACCTAAGTAATAAATTTCAAGGTAATTTTTTTGTAGCAACAATATCCTAGGAAACAGTACAGTAAAATTGCTTATCCTAAAAATGGGGTTTATTTTCTCTTTCTTCCTTTAGCAAAACAGAGACCTGGACATGTTCATCAATGCATCTAAAAACTTCAACCTCAACATTACTTGGTCCACAAGTTTTGCAGGTAAATTGAGGATGGTCTAAGTAACTCAGGACCTTCTTTCATTTATCAGTTTCTGAAAAAGGCAAATTTAATTGGGAAAACTTGGAGTTTTTAACCTGTGTACTTTTTGCATAGTGTTCTTAAATTGTCAGCCTGAGGGGGGAAGTAAAATGTTTAAAAATCCTATGTTTTCAACTTTATTAGTGTATTCTGTAAAAACCAGAAGTGCAAATTTGATTTTTAATAATGCAACATCTTAGTACACAGTTATTTTGATAATGCAGTGCAGCTTAACATAGTTGGTTTTGAATGAATAGTTAATTTTTAAAAATTCATATTAAGATGATTTGCCCTTTTGCTTGTTTTCTTAAATACACATTGGAATATCTTTTCCTTCTATTCCTTACAACAGCTGGCACTCAGGCTGGGGAGGAAATTCCAGTTGTTTCCAGAACCAATGTAAAAGAATACAAGGACAGTTTCTCCAATGAGAAATTTGATTTCCGCAACAACCCGAACATCACATTCTTTGTTTATGTCAGCAATTTCACCTGGCCAATAAAAATACAGGTAAGAGCTGCTAATAGATGCCAAATTGTTTGAAGGTGCTTTTTTATTTCTCTCAAGACCTGTGGCAGTTTGCTGTGCATGGAGTTGTCCAAGCTGAACCAGCCGGGTGTAATCCCAGAGCAGACAGAGTTTGATGCTCCTGGATAAGAGGAGGAAGGTGTGAAGCATCTTCTGATGTTGCCTCAGCCCAGTGGATCTGAAGATGTGCTGTGAAATAAAGAGAGGCACTCATTTATTAATAGGGCTGTGTTTGACAAGGTGTCTGACTTCAAATGTTTGGATACTGATGTTACAGAAAAAGACTGATAAAGCTGAAAACAAAGCTTGGAAAGAGCTGACAGAGGAAATGCTTTAGTAACTCTTTAGTGCCTGGTACTCAAAAGGCACCTCAAGGGTCCCCCCTTCCTCCTGCTGCTGCCTCAGGCTGGTGGCACTGCAGGACAAGCAGCTCATCCTCTCCCTTTATTCAGGAGAATTGGCAGGCAGGCAGTGCTATGGGCCCCAGGCTGGCTGTGGTGATGAAGCTGGTGCAGGAGAAGCAATGGGTGAAGCTTGGTGGTTATAAAATCAGAATCACTCTGTGATTGCAAAAACAGATTCTGCAGCTGCTGAGGCAGCTCACAATTCAGAGCAGCCTCGGGCACCTTCTTGCAGTGGGCTGGGCAAGGATCAGCTCACTGTGTGCTCTGAGTGATGTGAGTGTTTGAAGGACAAAATCTTGGAGGTCTGGAACACAGGTCATGGAATGGTTTGGGTTGGAAGGGACTTTAAAGATCTCGTTCCACCTGCTGCCATGGGCAGGGGCAGCTTTCACTAGCCCAGCTTGCTCCAAGCCCTGGCCAGTCTTGAACAGTTACAGGGATGGTGTAGCCACAGATCTCACATAAAGCTTGGCATATTTGAATTCTGCCTTGTTTAAGAAACTTGGTGAAATTCGGGAACTTGAACTCTTCCATCTTCTCACTTGTTCATCTGATTGTTTTGTGAAAGCTGGCACTTCACATTAATGTACTTGGTATTTCAAATGTATTGGTCAGGCAAATTCCCTCTTTCAAAAAAATAATGCACAGGATAATACTGAGCAAGAAAATGAGATCCACCTGAAAAAATGGTCCTTAAGCTATAGTGATATTTTTCCAAAATTTTTAAAAAAGTACTAGGAATGCTTGTGAAATGTCTTTATCACCTTCTCCTAAAGACAGTGGGTTTTAATTACTTGGGAAACTTTGTCCTGTTGATTGCAAACTGTAGATTTGGCAGGTTGGCTTTGGGCTCTTTTTAATATCACAATTTTGGTAATCAGTTAGCAGCTGGAGAATTTTTACTTCATAAACTGGTAAAGTCTTAGTTTATTTTAAAGTCCTAATTTTTAAATATGGAGGAGTTGATGAGCTGCAATGTAAAATCATAATGTCATTGGATACTCAAGTAGCAAGTCCCAAACCTCCTCCTTTTCATGTGAGTACTACTTGTTGTAGGGGAAGTAGCATCTGTGTACAAAGGTAAGCACTTGTGTAACTATTTATTTAAATATTTGAGCTTCTCTTTCATCAAATTCATACTTGCAAGAGTCAGGAAAAAAATTATTTCTTTTTTTTAAACCTTATGCGTTATTTTGATTGATACTTGATTTTCCATAATCAGTGCAGGACTGTGCCTTACCCTGATTTGTTTCTTTGTTATTTATTGCTGCAGAACTGAGTATTAAAGATACATCTGATTGGTATTTCTCTTACCTCTCCTTAAAGCATCCTCTCTTCCCTTCCTTTCCTGGTTTCCTTTACTTGTATGGTTGAAACATCTTGTGCTGCTTTGTTTTCATTTGCTGAGCAATGGCACAGCTTGACTTCTGGCAGTTCTTATTTTCTCTCTCTGCTTCTTGCTGGCTTTAAAGACATTGCTAATGAATCCTTTCCTCTCCTTAGGACAAAGTCTCTTTAATTGATCCTCATGTCCTTTTTGAGGCTAGCTCTGAGGATGCAGCTTTCAAATAGTTTTGCATCTTTGACCTGAGAGAAATATTTAGATGGCAGCTTTCCCATTCCTGATCTCCTTAGTCCACTTGATTTTACTGTTTGATTTCACTTCTCATAGTTAAAGAGTCAACTTTGATTGTCTTAAAACACTTAACCTCTTTTTATCCTTAATTTAATGTGAATGTCCTTGTATGCACTCAATCCAAGTTAATGTTTTTATCACCACCCCTTCTTAATGTCTTTATTACTTGCCAAAACAAAGTCTAAAATAACATCAGCTCTTATTCATTGAGACACAGTTTTTGTGAAGAAGTCTGGCAGCAATCTGTGGCCCATAGAATTTCTGGTAGTTTCCTTTTCAGTGCATAGCTGAAAACCAGGACTCACCATGTCCTTCCAGGTCTTGTGCAATCTGCTGTGTTGGATTGAGCTTCCCTCAATTGCAATCTGTGTTCCTACCTGTCCTTCCCATGCCCCAATTTTTTCATTTTTGTGAAGTTGTGGCTCTCTGCAGTTTGTGCTCAACATGTTATAATAGAAGCTTTTTGGGCAAAGAATTTTTGGCAAATGCCCAGAGAAGCTGTGGCTGCTCCATCCCTGGAAGTGTTCGAGGCTGGGCTGGACAGGACTTGGAGCACCCTGGGGTAGTGGAGGTGTCCTTGCCCATGTCAGGGGGGTGGGTTGAGATGAGCTTTAACCCACCTCATTCTCTGATTCTGTGGTTTTACAACTTCCTGGCCATCAGTCCTTGACTAATCCCATGCTACATTCTTCTCAGGAATAGTTTTTATTCAGAGCTTCCCTTCTCTCATTTGTTTTTCCAAGGGGTTCATCTCTGATTTCACTGCAGAAAAGTTCCTGTGCTGTTGGGATCAGTCCTCTAGGGCAAACTGGCTCGTTAATTAAAACTCCACATTGCAGTATGGGTAGGATGCAAACTGATCTCTTATCTCCTAGCTTGTCTCCTACAGTATTCCTCATTGCACTTCCACTATTAAACTGTCATGCAGCTACAGAACATGTTTCAATTTCCCTTTGGAAATTACACTGACTTTAATAGAGTATGTCAAAATCAGGAAAACTGTGTTCCTGCCAAGCTGCTGGAAATTATTCTGTCCTCATGTGTGTGCATCACCTGGCAGCTCATGCATGTGCTCCTGGGCAGTGCAGCCTGTCCAAATCATATTTTTAGGGGTTTATTCTTCATTTGACTATCTTAGTAAACTGTCATTGTGCATACACTCGCCTGTCCTGGCTTATTTTCAATTTCAATGCAACACATGTATTTAAACAGGAGGGTTATTGTCTAGACAAAATCTTTTTTCAACAGAAAACTTTATAAATGTAGTTTTTACTGCAAAGCAATTCTACAACCCACCTTTTTTTTTTTTCCTGTAAGTATTACAAACTTTATCTTGAAGTCATTGATTGAAATCTGTCTCTTTATTCATTCTCTCTCCTTGCTTGTTAAAATCTGTATTTGGCAAGTAGAAATGCTCCTTTGTGTAAGAAATGGCTGTGTCCCTGCCAATGGTCAGTTCTGCCTCTTTTTTCCCCATCTTGCTCCACCTCTTTTTCAAACCACTTCAGTTCATTTCTTTTTTAAAGTATATTGGTTTAGGATGTCTTTCCCTGCCTAGTTAATGACTTTAAATGATTATTTAGTAGAAGAACTAAAGCAGCAAAATGCAGAAAGCCTTCAAAGTACAGCAATCCTCTTCCTAATTCCTCCTTTCTGACCAGTTGCAAGCATGAAGGAAGCCTTACCTTGCTAAGCTTTCCTGAAAATCCGGGTAGGTCTTGTCAAGAATGTCTGGATATTTCCATTCTCTCTGCTTTGGGAGCTCATCGTTGCTGCAAATGTTGGACACACAGAATTTTGAAGCATTTAGCAAACCCCAACTGTTCACCTTCCTCTCTTCAGCTTTGCTCTAAATATTCCCTATTGTCCCCCAAACTGGGAGTGCACCCTTTAGGAGAGGACACTAGTGGGCATTGAAGGGTTGAGGGTTTTTTCATTTATGTAAATATGATAGTAATCTCTTCCCCACTATTCTTCCTCTGTGCATAATCTTCACTGTGAGTTGGCTTTGTTGTTCTTTTCAAATGAAGCTCAGCGTAAAAGAGAGACATTGGCTATAAATAATCAGCAGTACAATAGCACAGTAAGAAGCAAAGGAATTCCATGGAGAGACTTTCAAAGGAGTTCTCTTCATGGATTTCAATCCATGCAAAGTCAGCTGACTGAGGTGAAACTGCAGTTCTGGAGCTGACAAGTAGTTCATGGGGAGAATGTGAAACTCTCTTAGATACCTGTGTAAATGTCAGCAGGTTTTAACACTGTTTAAAACTGTGTGTATTTACCTGGGGCTGAGTCCAGTGTGTGAATCCCTCTCCAGAGTGTGCAGGGGGGAGAATTAGATCTATTAATACAGGGAACTCTTCCCTGCCAGTGAGCTTTCTGCTTCGTCACAATTTACTGCTGATGGTGTTTGCTACCACTCACTAAATAGAAATCATAGTTTAGTCTTGTTTCATACCCAAACTATTGTTTATATTCACTAACATTCTGTCCCATTTGATATTCGATTTTTTCCTCTCGGATTCCAAGCATCTTGCATTGATCTCTACGTTCTGAGAATGTGTAAGACGTTTAGGAGCTGATTAAGGCAAAGCCAGTTTGTAATTGTATCATTAACTGGCAATTGTCTCCCCTCTTTCCTTTGTGTTGGTTGAAGGATTTTGATTTGAACACGCTTAAATGTTAATTATGAACCAAATGCTTCAAGAAACAAAAAGAGGAGAAGGAATTTTGCAGCCTTTGCATACAAAATGTACCATTTGCAAAATCTCATTGGATATTCCCTATATATAATTTTCTTGGCAATTCACTGTCGTATTGGGCTTCCAAAAGTGCCACTGTGACTACACAGGATCACTGCATGTGCAGTGTGGTGGAGGCTGCAGCAGCATTGCATAGCCCCCACTGTTTGAAGAGCATTTGAGAACCAGTGGGAAACATTCAACTCACTGAAATTGTTGCCACTCAGGTTTAATAAAGGCTGTAATGGAATAATAGCTAAAATTGCCTCTCCTGCCTTCAATTTTAGTTTCTCAAACTTTCTTCTGGTTTCCTCTACTTGACTTATTTCAGGATGGTCTATCTATATAGTCTCCTTTCTATCTTTATCCCTTTTACACAGATAGTACATGGAACAAACAGGATTGGAGGGACCTTAAAGACAATGTGTGGATTGCTTGACTCAGTCACAGCATGTGTTGTCATAATGATTCTGTCTCCAAACATGCTGTTTACCCTGACAGGAAGGCACTGGTGAGCATACTCAAAATGCTGCATTGCTTTCTGGTTCCTCTGCTGAAAGGGTGAGTGGTGAACTGAAAGGCAGAAACAATTCCTGGCCCTCCAGTGGATTGCAGCTGGCACAGGAGGTGTCAGGAGGTCAAGTGCAGAAACTGTCACTGATGGGAGGCCTGGAAATTGAGGACAGGCTCAAACATCCTGTAATTAAACCAGAATTTGGTCTGTGGTGCTTTCTTTTGGTAATGATCCAAGTGACTGTCACAGGTGACTGTGTTTGGACTGGCACATAGAATCCTGGAATCCCAGATGGGTTTGGATTGGAAAGGACCTTGAAGACCCTCTGATTCAAACCCCTGTCATGGGCAGGGACACCTTCCACTCCCCCAGGATGCTCCAAGCCCCACCAGTCTGGCCTGGTGCAGTTCCAGGGATGGGGCAGCCACAGTTTCTCAGGGCAGCCTGTGCCACAGCCTCACAGGAAGAGTTTCAAATCTCATCTAACCCTCCTCTCTGGCAGTGGAAGCCATTCCCCCTTGTCCTTGAACTCCATCCCTTGTCCCAGGTTCCTCTCCAGCTCTCCTGGAGCCTCATCCCAGAGCCTTCCCTTTCCAGGCTGAACACTCCCATCTCTCCCAGCCTGGCTCCACAGGAGCAGTTTGAGAGTCACAGCTCCAGCTGCTCTGTACAGATCCACTGCAGGTGCCATCCCCAGGAATGAGATGTCAGCCATTACCTGGGGTGCTCTTTAATGAGTCCCTTCTTTTGGGACCCTCCCTATCTGCCTTCTGTTGCTTTTCTTAAATTCCCATTGCCAGGATGACTGCATCCAAATTTGGAAGGAAAATGCTCATTTTAGTGCTCCAGTGAAGAGGTGCAGTGCTGCACGAAGTGAGATTCCTGATAGATGCGGGGGTATGACTGTGTTCCTGTTAAACCTTTTGGATCTGGCACTTTCTTGGATTCAAGTGCCTTGTATGTTAGACCTGTGACTACTAATTTTTTTAAGACCTTTTCTTCTATCCTGAATTGTTTTAAGGGAATAGCTGAAGCTCTGTTGTTTCACAGGCACCAAAAGACTTCTCTACAACCTGGGGTTTCCCAAAGTGTTATAGTTACTAATTGCCTCCTTTGACCTGGGAGCAGTTCCTGCTGGTTTCCAGGGCTAGCTGAAAATGTCTGTAGGGATGTAGGACAGCAAACTCCCTTCACATCTCTGCTTAGCAGGGCTGGCAATGATGTTGGAAATGGGTCTTTTCCTTAGCCTGGAGGTATTTCCTGCCTTAGCATGTAGGCAGAGTTCAGGGAGAGCTGCCTGGTGCCAGCTGCATTTCAGAGTCAAGATGAATTATACACTAGACTGAGATTCTGCTGAGGAGTGGCACTTGTTTTTTCTTACGCTGAATGTGGCTATTGAAGTTGGAAATATTAGCCAGTATTTTGGCACACTGCCAGGAATTACATTTTCAAGAAGACTCCACAATCCTCAAAGCTCTTGCTCTGATCTTTATCATTGTTTATTTCAGTGCTTCATTGCTGTTGTGTCCTCCAGTATGTAAATACTGAAACCTTCTGAAATTCTCATTGTTCAAAGTTAAACTCCTTCATTAAAGCAGTTTTGATCTGAAATTATTCTTCTAATGCTCTTCCCCATCATCCTGCTAGTTTTATTGGCAATATTACCCCTAAAAGAGGTGGTCTGCATTAGCAAGAATCTTAATACCACTTTCAATTAAGCTTTAATTTTACATGCCATTCATGTTTAGTGTCGTTCAGGAAGCATTTGTTTTCTTCCAGAGTTAAATGATGGATGGCACTTTGCTACAGCCAAGGAAAGCTTTGGGTACCCTTAGCTCCTGCCAGGTGAGGAGGGGCCAAAAACAGAGTTGGAGGAACAGCAGATCTCACACATTCCTTTTATTTTAGGCTTTTAGTCTCTTTCAGGGGGCATGATCATTGCCAGCAGTGATGCTCTCTGCATTTCCCTCTTTGAGGTTTACGGCCTGACTAAAAGGCTTTGATGACACATGGAAAAAGGAAGAGTGAAGAAACCATCCACAGCTGAAAAGCAGGGCCTGAACTGTCTCTAATGCCTTGATTCCTCTGGAAGAAGCATTAGGTATTTGGTACGGGACATGAATAACCCCTGAGGACTGGCCATGGCCCATGGAGGTTTCCAGTCTTTCTCTGAATTAGTGTCACTCTCAAATCAAAAGTGACAGGCCCATTGAATGAGAGCTCTCGGTGAGGGCAAACAAGAAGTGTCCTTGTTGTTGGCCAAAGAGAGTAAAACACATTCAGACAGGTAGGGATTGCTTTGATAAAATAATTGTGTAGGCTTGAAATCGCAGTGAGGTTGCTGATCTGGACAGCTTTCCTGCCAGGTCCTCATGTGCCTCGTGTATATTTAACAAGGAAGAGATGTAAGTGCAGAGATAAAATAATCCTCAACTTTCTGGGACCCTTTATTCCAAAAATGTTCTTTTTTTCTCATGCTTCTGAAAGCATCATAATGGTGAAGTTGCTTGCTAATGATGTCCCTTGCCTTTCTTTAGCTATAACTGCAGGTGCTTTTGAGCTTCTCTCCCTGCCTCTCTCTCCCATGTGAAAGGTTTTCTTGAAACCCAACAATGAAACATAAATCAATTTGTTAATCTGATGAAATTTGCTGTTGAATGTAATTATTTTTGGAGACATGCAATTACATGCTGATTTTTCAGAACAGGCAAACTGACATCTACTGTGGGATGGAAAGATTTAAAACAGAACAGTTAAATGGTCCTTTAAAACATGAAACAGCTGTTGTGTTTTATCTGCTCCTGCCACCTTATTTCTGGCATCAAAGGGTGATATTTTTCTCTTTTTAGAAGTTGTTCCCTTTTCAATTAAGTAATATTTTTGTTAGCACCTTCTTAAATCCTTTAAAAGGAGGATTTCTCTCACAGGCAGTTAAGCCTTGGCTGGATGTGGTGCCACTTCAGTCCTTTTTACAGGAGGTTGTAGTGTCAGCAACTCTGAAAATTGTTCATGCCAAACTTTTCCCAGGTGCTGTGCTGGGAGGAATATTTCTCAGAGATTCATGGAATGGTTTGGGTTGGAAGGGAGGTGAAGGAGCCGCTCATTCCAGCCCTGCCATGGCAGGGACACATCCCACTGTCCCAGGTGGATCCAACCTGGCCTTGGGCACTGCCAGGGATCCAGGGGCAGCCACAGCAAATCTGGGAATTGCAGCCCAGGCAGGAATTCCTTCCCAAGATCCCAGCCCAATCTCCCCTTTCCCAGTGGGAGCCATTCCCTGTGTCCTGTCCCTCCCTGCCTTGTCCCCAAATTCCAGCTCTCCTGGAGCCCCTCCAGGTCCTGCAAGGGGCAACCAATAAAATCTTTTACATCTGAATCTTGGGATTTCTTGGGAAGAGCTGTAGTCACTGACATAACTTTTGTGAGGTTTTTTGTAATGTCTTTCTACAGAACTGGAAGTCTTTTTGAATGCATGTTGCAAAACTTGAGCTGCTAAGATAAGAAAAGTTATAGGATACCAGAGAAACACAGTCTGGAACTCAGATTTAATACCAGGAGCATCTCTTAGGTTGTGTTTTATTGAGATCTGACAGTGACATATGTATTGGTTGCCTTAATTTTAAGGAAGCTGATTTTTTTTTTTTCTCTTTTCAAGTACGAGGCTGGAAAATACAATGTATTAAAAAATCACAGAATTAATTTTCGATGGAAGTTAAGTCTGAATCAGGCATTAATTTCTTCTGGGTGAGACCAGTGCTAATTGTTTGAAGTTGCTGTATTTCTGTGATGAATAACTCTTGAAAACACCATAACCATGTAAATATAGACCCTCAAAATCAAATATATTTCAGAAAATGAGTTCTGTGAGCCGTTGCTGGGGAGCCAAAAGAGCAAGGTACTTTTCTTTATACAAAAGCTTATTTAAAGAGTCAAAGAATAGTGAGCAGAGCTAATGAAGGGGAGAAAAGTGTATTGGCAGTAAAATAGAAGCAGTCACCCACTGAAATGCAACAGTGGATTCAGCCTGGTTAAACCACAAAGGAAAGTATATCCAGAGCTAAGAGAGGGTGATAAACCCTAAAGCCTGTGGCTGGTTTAGCTCACAAACACCAGGCCAGACACACCAGCACTCCCCTGACAGCTCTCAGCTGACTCTGCAGGGCTGCTTTTGTGAAAAAAGAACATCCCTGGAATGTCCTGAAAATTTCTTCTTCTCTCACTTATTTTCTCACTTATTTTCCTGACTTTGTATTACTAAGATTTTGACTTTTTTTTATTGTATTGGCAAATGTTGCTCACAGCAATGTTGACAGGGGAGAGCTGGGGTCAGGCCAGGGTAGTACTGTCACAGTCCTGTATGGGAATAAATTTCTGGGATGATTGGGGAGTTCATTGGGTTTTTTTTTCTTAAATTGGTTTTCTCCTAAATTGTTTTTTTTGAGTTGTGTCATGTATAGTTACTTCTTTAACCAGTCTGTTTTGAATGCAAGATTAGCATCATCCACCTTCCCACACCTGGACCCAAAGTATCAATAAATTAATGTTTTGACTGAGGATTGAAGTAAATTAAGTCAATTGATTTGTCACTTCAGTATTTTACTGAAAAATAAATTCTTCACGACAAAAGAGTGAATTACATGTTCTAGAAATTCTTTGGTGAGAGGCCGTGAGCACCTGGCCTTTTTATTGCAAGTATGAGAGCTTATAGAGAGGAGGTTGCTCGTTCTGCCCTACCCAGCACGGTTATTTTTTCATGTTAAGATTACTTGAACACCAAATCATAGCTAAGGTTCTCAACAGAAAAACCTGTGATGAATAAAAAGAACTGATCCTGGTGCTATGTGGTTTGTTTGAAGTAAATTTGAGGAGTTTTAAGTATTGCCACTTCAGGTCATGATGTGACACCAGGTTCGAGACGACTTGTGGCTTCAGTGTTGTGTAATAATGTGACAATGTCGTCATTCAAAGGTATTTTAAATTGGTTACTTATATAAATACATATTTACTTTGGGGCTGGAACTAGATAATCTTTAAGGTCCCTTCCAACCCAAACCATTCTTTGATTCTATATATAATATGTATAAATATATATACTCTTTACTACTTTATTTTATTAAAGATGAGATTTCTGCAGCTGGCATGTTACAGGATGTTTTGCTGCAGGTTGATAAACATGTTAAATTTCTCATCGAATATGATCCTTGGAACTCATAGCCTCCTTGGAGAAGGAGACAGAGCTTGTTTTCCCCATTAATACCACTGCAACACTGAACTCTGTCTTGCATTTTTTCCCCTGTTTTGTCTGGTCAGAAATGATGCAACACAGAAGGTTTTGCCTGTTTCCATCTGTCAGCTATATTGAAGCCTAAAAAAAAAAAAAAAAATTTGCAAATATTGCTTTGGCTGTTTTATACTTTTTATTGTTGATACCCTCTTGTGTATTTACATTACCTGTTCTTTAGGAAAACAACTTTTATTCCTTTTAAGCTCAGTAGACCATAAAGCTCATTTTTACTGGATTTTGAGGGTCTGAGTGAGAGTTTGAGCTGTTCTGTGCTAAAGTTTTAATTTTTTCCATGCTGAAACTCTCCAGCAATAGTTGGCATGCTGCTGAATGTAACTGAGCCTGCACGCAGATGGAGCCAGAGCTCTGCTGGGCACGAAGCCAGGGAATGGGATCCATCCTTCCCAAATGCAATGGGATCCTTCCCAAATGCAGCAGGATCCCTCCTTCCCAAAGGCATGGGGGATCCCTCCCAAATGCATCTGAACTGCAGTGGCTGGGGCTGGAGGGAGGTGCTTGAGGACTGGGAACTCAGAGGATTGGGGTGTTTTCCTACTGGTGACTTGTCTTCTGTCTCAAGGTTTAGGATCTTTATTTTTAACCACTTTTTCCAAGCACCTCAGAGTTTCCACGTCTCCAGAATAATTGTTGCAATTGGAGGATCACGGAATTACTTATGTTGGAAAACCCTCTAAGACCATCGAGCCCAGCACTGCCAAGGCCACCAGTGACCCATATCCCATGTGCCACATGTCCATGGCTGTTAAATCCCTCCAGGGAGAGGTGCTCCTTCACTGCCCTGGGCAGCTGTGCCAGGGCAGGACAGCCCTTTCCAGGAAGGAATTCCCCAAAATCCACCCTGAGGTTCCCCTGGCCCAGCCTGAGGTCATTCCCTCTCCTCCTGTCCCTGTCCCTGTTCCCAGATCCCAAATCCCCCTGGCTGTCCCCTCCTGGCAGGGAGTTGTGCAGAGCCACAAGGTCCCCCCTGAGCCTCCTTTTCTCCAAGCTGAGCCCCTTCCCATTTCCCTCAGGAATTCTCCAGCTCCTTCCCATTTCCTTCAGGAATTCTCCAGCCCCTTCCCAGCTCCCTCGGGAATTCTCCAGCCATTCCCAGCTCCATTCCCTTCCCTGGACATGCTCCAGCCTCTCAATGTCTTTCTTCTTGTAAGTGGCCTGAAAGAAGAACTGAGAAGTTCAGAGAATTCACTGAGGATTGAGAAGAACTGAGTTTTTTCTAGCCCTGCCTTGGCTTTCTTGGGGTGTGTTTCTGTCATGGGGAGGTGTGCAGGGTCTGAGCTGAGTTTGCTGTTTCAATTATAAGACTTTCCAGAATTTTATTTCTTAGTGCACTTTAAATTTAGATGAGCATCACAATTCAACCCCTAGCTGTTTATTGAACAAATACTTCTCATTTGTCAGATTTGTGTGATGATATCTGGGATGCAGTGAAATTTGGGACCACATCTTAAGCACTATTTTTAATTTAGAGACAGTTGTGCCTGTGTTCACTCCGCACACCATGAGAGAGTTCACATGGGAAGACAAAACACATATAATTGGCATTTCTGAGCCTACTGCTGACTGCAGCCAATTAGCTGAGAAGTGACAATTTGTGACTACTGCAGGAAGGCAGCACAGTATTGGAATATAAATTGGTTTTCATCTCAGAACAAGTTCAGAAGTGAAGCAGGTTTTATATTTGCACAGTAGCAAGTATTTGTGCCATAAAGCTCAATGGCTCAGTTAATATTGCAGCAGGTGAGGAGTCAGTCATTAATCTCTTTCATCCTTCACGCAGGAGCTGAGTGACTCGGAGTAGTAGGTGTGAAAATCAAATTTGAGTGAGGATTTTATTTTTGCTTGTTGTAGAATGCAAATGTGAGCATGGCAACCCCTGGTGCTGCACCAAGTTCTCTCTGATTTGGAGAAAGATGGATGTGATGGGTGAACTGTTCAGTGGATGAGGAACTGGTCCAGAGGGGGACATGGAGGTGCTGTGGGTGCTGGAGCCTCTCTGTTCTGGAGACTGAAAGAGAGGTGTTCAGCCTGGATAAGAGAAGGTTCCAGGCACAGCTCAGAGCCCCTTCCAGTGCTGCTTCTGCTGTCCACACCTACAGCATCAGGTGCATTACAAACTCTCTGGGATCTCCCACCTCCAAATCATGCTCCAACTTGTTGTGTGTCAGTTTTTCAAGTTACAGGTAACTGCTGTTAAGATCTTTTTTTCTCTGAAACCTGAGGTTTAACTTTCTCTCTAAGAGAATCTGTCCCTGTGGATCAGGTTACATTTTCTACCTGACCTCCAAATTTGGGTGCAATTTTGCTGTTCATTTAAGACAGAGGTGTGTGGTGCCTCTGAAAGAGAATGTCCTTCTGCCTCTGTAGAGTGATTGGGGTATAGATTAATCCAAAAGCTGCTGGATGGGGCTTGGAGCAGCCTGCTCTAGTGGAAGGTGTCCCTGCCCTGGCAGGAGGTGCAGTAAGATGGGCTTCAAGGGCCCTTCAACCCAGCCCATCCTGTGATTCTGGAGCAGCAGCTGGAGGCCAGGTGAGGTGTCCCAGGGCAACTGCAAGAGCTTTTACCCCTCTTTAGGCAACAAATGGAGCTTCTAGTCCATCCATGAAACCAAGGACAAGGATGCACCATGGAAATGTAAACTATATAAATCTAGGGGTCTACAAATAGATATCTTTGTGTGCCTCAGTGTTAACAGTTCTGTTATGGAACTGGTCAGGTAATAATTTTTGTTATTTATTATTAGGCACCTGCATTGGTCAGCTGAATCACAGATGAGGTTTCCATTGAGTGTAAAGGGCTGATAGGAATACCCCTGTGAGCCTGGATTTGGATGTCATAGTCTGTGTCTGAATCCCACAAATTATCAGCAGAGGTGAACATGTTCTGGAGAATGTTCCTTGGAACTGACATTGGTGAGATCATTTAAGAGCCACCTGCCTGAAAAAGGCTCCTCTCAGGTTGCTGCTGTGTTTGCTCATCCCTCAGTGAGCAGGGTCAGCTCCAAAATCCCAGCTTCTGAAGGGTGTTTTTCAAAGGCTTTTTGCCCTTCATTCCTATGATTAGCTCTCTGCTGCCTTAACGAGTTCCATGGCTCATTAAAGACATTCACAGAGCCCAGGAAGCAGCAGCACATGGCAGAGCTGTGACTGTTCAGGTGGTGCAGCTGCATTGCTGTGCTGGCACATTTTCCTGAAGGCTCCTGGCCAGGGCTTGGAGCTGGGCACGGCTGCTCTGGAGTGGCCAGCGTGGGCTGTGGCCATGAGTTTCATTGGAGCAACTGTGTCTGGGCCTGGAGGAGAGCTGCAGCAGGCAATGACAATACTCCTGGGCTGAAGAGAAGTTTCCCTCCCAGCATTATTCTAGAGAGCAAAATGAATGTTTTGATGACTTTGGCATCACTCAAGAATACTTCAAGCCCCTTTGTTTTACAGCAGGTCCTTTGACAAAGGCACAGGCACTCAGCATTCAGGCCATGGCATCCTTTAAGTGTTGTCTCTATTCACCAAGGTCAGATTGAATCCTTGCTCTACCCATAGGAAAAAAAGAGACAAGACAGTGGAATTTTGAGGAAGAAGTAGAGGAAGATGTGCATAAATGTCACCTGCAGCTTATTTGGCTTGTGGCTTTCTCTCACTGGAAGCTTGTGGAACTCCCAGCTTTCCACTTTTCCCTGCTGCTTTTTGTTCATTAAATTTGGTGCTGGGGCTAAATTGAAATAAAAAGCAAAAAGCAGCCCAAAAGCCACTAAATTTCTGTGTGGTCCTCTAGGCTTTGAAAACATGTGTGCTGTAGCATTCTCCCACCTGCCAGGTGAGGTTAATGGATGCAGCAGTTGGACCTTTTGATACCTTCTGAATTCACAGCAAGCCCCAAGCTCTGGGAGCCAGCTTCACATTGTGCCGTCTCTGTTGGGCCCCTCCAGTTTCAGAAGTTAATTACACTTCTATTTTTCTTTCTTACACAGTTCTATTCCAGGAGCATGTCCTGTGCAAAATATAGTTTTTAGTTTCTCTTTTTCTCATCCCTAATATGAAATAGGGATGAAAAGGAAGGCACTGCTGGTGGAATTTACTCGCTTTATATATATGTGAAGAAAGAAATATAATGTGTCAATAATCCTGAGTTATTACCAAAGTAAAAAAGTTGTGGAAACACTATTTTCTGTGGCTGTTCATGTTTTTTCAAGTGTTTAGAGATCCAAAATGTACCAAATTATGGTATGAAGTTGCCATACTTGAAATATTCTGTGGTACATTCACAGAATCCCAGGATAGTTTGGATGGGAAATGACCTTAAAGCCTGTCCATGGGCAGAGACACTTCCACTGTCCCAGGTGTCCCCAGCCCCAATGTCCAGCCTGGCCTTGGGCACTGCCAGGGATCCAGGGGCAGCCCCAGCTGCTCTGGGCACCCTGTGCCAGCCCTGCCCACCCTGCCAGGGAACAATTCCTGCCCAAATCCCACCCAGCCCTGCCCTCTGGCCGTGGGAGCCATTCCCTGTGTCCTGTCCTTCCCTGCCTTGTCCCCAGTCCCTCTCCAGCTCTCCTGGAGCCCCTCCAGGCCCTGCAAGGTCTCCCCAGAGCCTTCTGCAACAGCCCCAACTCTCACGTTATCTGTTCTTCAGTTAATTTTAGATTAGGGCTGCTAATATTATGTTTAATTTTGGAAATTATTTGTATTTGGAGAAGTTGTTGTCCTAATCCCATTGAGGTGAATTGTTTGGCTTCCTGTAAAATATCATTAACTTCCAGCACAAGTGGAAAGAGTCATGCTGTGATGAATTTTCTGTACATTTGTTTATTTCGGTTAAATGGGAGGAGCTACTCAAATTTGGTTCTTGATGGATTTAACAAAAAGTAGCTACGTAATTTCTTACTTGGCTATGGACTGATTTTTCTTAGTGGTATGTGAAACTCAATTTGTTTTTAAAGAGTTCAGAACACTTGCAGATCACAAGAATAGAGGTTTAAATAATTTTAGGTGTTGTTGCATGTACAGGTTTAAGGTGAACTTAGGTCTTAGTTGGCCTACTTTAGTACAAAATTATCATCTCAAAATTATTCTCAATTTTCCTTTCTCTTGGAGAACAAACTCTGCTGCTTATGCAAAGCAAGTCCTGGTCTGTAATTGTTCTAATTGGTTTTTCAAAATTTCTATCAGTCACAAGCTGTAGTTTAGCTCCAGCAATATTTTGAGTTTGAAATACCAACTGTTACTGAAATGTCAGTTGGGTTCAAATATATTTTTCCTTTGCTTCTATTATTTTGTGGCCAAGTCATTTGCTATTAACTCCTTTGAAATTTGTGTGTGCTGATTTAAAAACCAGTGCAATTTTTAGATGTTGGCTAGTTAGAGGAAGCCAAATTTTCTTCTTGGCTTCATATTTTATGCTAATCAAATGATAAAAAATGTAAAGCTTTTCATTATAAATATTTGTCAGTCCATGCAGCCAGCTACTTCTGGTTCTCTGGAAAGCAGGTGGATTATTTGGGTACTTCAAATGATGTGGCAGTAGAAAAAGCAGGAGAGGCAGTTGTGCTCTCCAAGGTACCTTTGCAGATAAGGTAAACACAGCTTTGTGGTATTCTTTGGAATGAAATGATCGAGTGTCTGATGGTGCTGTGTTATCCCTGAGCACAGGGTACAAACCATCCCTGAGTGCTGAGCCTGGCCTGGCAGGGTCAGGAGCTGCTCCATGGGGAAGGGGCTGGGCTGCTGCTCCAGCGGCGCTGAAGGTGGCTCAGGTGAGCCCAGGTAGAGGTTTAAGGTGGATATCAGGGAAAGGTTCTTCCCACAGAGGGGTGCCCAGCCCTGGCTGCCCAGGGACTGCCCAGTCCAGCCCTCCTGCTGCAGGGACCTCCAGGCCCTGTGCCTGTGGCAGTGCTGGGGCTGGTTGGACAGGATGGGCTCAGAGCCTAAACCTGGACACCTCTGGGATCCTTTGGTGTGAAAGGGAGGCTTTGGTGGTGCAGCTGAGCCAAGGCTCTGCCCTGTACCTGGGGGAGGCTTGTCCCAGCTGGAGCCCCATGGAGCCTTCCTGCAGTTAAACTGCTTCAGCCTTTGGTACGGAATTAGTTTCTGAGAATGGATAAATGAATCTTCTGCCGTCAGTTAAACTTAATTAAAAATCTGGATGGCTAAGAAATTGGTGCCATATTTTTCGTGGATCCAGAATGAACAACCTACTTTCAACAGCTATTTCCAAGCAAACTTCCAATGGAACTGCATTAAAATTAAGTCCTGGGAACAGATTATATTAGGGGAAATTAAGCTCTAAGTAAGCAAACCATTAACAATTATGAGACCAAATTGCCTGTGACACAGATTGGTCAGGTTTGAAGGCACAAAGTATTTTCAGCTTGTGAGGAATAAATTGTAGAAACAATCTGGGTTTTTAAATCCATGTATGAGGTACAGGTCCTCAATTGGACTTTATAGGAGAAGAACTCCAACAGGCAGAGAAAATAATCACCACTGGTAAAGCATTTGTAAGGCTTCTGTGTGAAATAAGCCTAAATTATTTTTGTTTGTTTTTGTATTTACCTGTTTTATCCTGCAGTTGTTGTCAAAAAATGAGAAGCTCCTCTCTGGTAACAGACTCATTAATCTTCATAGAATCTCTTTTGTTTTAAAATTAACAGATTCTTGTTTCTTTTAATGGGAGCAAGTTTTGGTTTCCATCACAGAAACTGATCCTGATGGCCATGCACAGGGGACTGGCCTGTTAATGATTCCTTTGTGCTTTTAATTTTCTACTAAAGGATTGTTGATACATAACAAGGGTTTTATTTTGAAATGCATCTCTTATAGTAATTCAGCATCATGGTTATTCTCAGAAATAATAAAAAAAGTTATTATTTTTATACTGAGTGTGTTACATGTTTGTATTTTGGGATGTGATACTTCACTAAAGATTATCTTTGCCTTAAAGACATTCCAGAATATCCATTTATGCAAATATTCTTCTACCATTTTAGTTACTAGGCACTGATTTTTTACACAAAGTGAAATCTTGCTCGCTGTCTTTTAATAATCAGAAGACTATTGAGAAGCAATTCAGAAGTAAAAATCAAAAAGAAACTCTGTGTTTCCATGTCTTTTTTAGACAGGACTGTTGAGGTTGCAGCATCTGGTGTGCAGGTTTGGAGTTTAGTTTCCAGCCACACTGTGGTTGTCTACCACAAAGGAACTTTCAACTTCAAAATATTTCAATTTATTTATAAGAAAACTGTTTGAGGCGGCCTCTTGTACCAAGTTACAATGGATAATTAAAGCAAATATAATCATAGAAAGTGTTCCAGAGCAACAGGAACCCAAGCAATGACTCGCTGTACACATATTCATGAATTTTGGGATGTGGCTATTGCTGGGAGGAGGGATTTATGTTTTTGCTAATCTTGCCATAAGTGCTGTTTATTAAGGGAGAAAAACAACAAATGACACCAGAAATGGATTTAATATCTATGAAAGGCTTTCATCAGTGCAGATTTCACTTTAGTTTTGAATAAATCCTGTTACTTCATGAAAGAGTTAATACTCTGTTGTGCTGTGAGATTGATAGGGAGAGGAAATAGGAGGTACCTGGAAAGAATTTCTGATTCCTAATATTGCACAAGTTGCTTTTCCCTTGGCTCCCTCCCCTCCACGCTGTTATTTTACCCAGGCTCCCTAATCTTCCCTTTTGCCTCTGACCACCTCCCAGTTTCCTGTTCGCCTCTTCCCTCTGCTTTTTGTCCCAATTCCCTTGTTTTCCTGCTCTTGCTGCTGCACTGCAGGGCAGGAGCTAAGATGAATGCCATAGCTGTTTTCACAGTGTCCATCATCTTCTGTGTTTCATGCCTCTTTGCAGCTCTTGGTGTAAGTTCCTTCGTCGAGGAGATTTTGTTGTCTGGATATTGTTTGAAATGTAAATATTGAATTTTGTGTTGCTGTGTAAACAATAATTAAAGATTTTCACTTTTAATTAAAGATTATTTGCAGCTCTGTGAAATCTCTGTTCTATGTTTTTGAAGTAGCGTTTTCTTCAATGTGAACTGAGGAATATTCCTTGGAACATGGCTGGGAGACAGAGTTACTTGTTCAGGTTCATTTTTGGGATATTTGTTATCAAAACAATGTGAAGTTATAATTTATTTTCTTTTTCCTCAGAACATTTCCATTCTTTTTCAAAAACAGTGTTCAAAAATTTTAGTTGGTCTGAGTAAAGATGCTTTTCATTGTCATTTTTCATCCTTTTTACATATCTTGAAATAAGAATTTTCAGTAAGTAACAAAGCATTTGCTTTTCTTTTGCAGATTGCATTCTCACAGCACAGCAACTTTATGGACCTGGTGCAGTTCTTTGTGACATTTTTCAGGTACTTTTCATTTAAGACAGCTAAACATTACTTCTTTAGGTTTTGGGCTTCAGAGTTTGGGTTCTTCTTGGTCTGGTTTTTTAACTTAAACATCCTGCTTACACCCTAGAAAACGGAAATCTGTTTTAAACATTTAATCAGTAATTATGGTAAGAAAATTAATTGTCTGCTCATCTTTGCCAATGCATCATGCATTGCATGCAGGGAAAGGGAGGATGAGGCTGGGAGAGACTTTTGGAAAAGGAGAAGTTCCTTTTGAGATAGGGTAGAAAACATTGACTTCCCACAGATAATGTGTGACTTATGCAGGTTTTCACGCCTCGTTAGACACCAGTCAGAAACTCAGGGAGTTATTTTGCAAAGAGTTAAGTCTGCAGTAATTTCCAACTCTTTAGGTACCACCTTTTGATTTTAAAGTGAACTTTGAAAGTATGTCAAGTTAAATACAAACATATGTTGCAGTACAATAGATGCCAAATACTTCTGTTTTTCATACAGAGCTTTAACATTTCTTAGTGTTGAGTGAACACTGATGATTCCCTCAGAGTGGGAGCCCACAGAAGCCATTTCTGGCTTGTCTCCTCTTCCATCCTTCAGAAAATACAGCCCTACCAAAGAGGTGAAACACTCCCAAAGCACAGCACGCCCTCTCTTCAAAGCTTCAAGATTCCGTGTATTGGCCTCTGTTTTAGGGACTGTTAGTGCTCCAGAAGTATAAGCCAATACCTGATCAGTAAGAAGCCCTACAGGAGGGATGTACACAGAGCAAACACTGCTCCAGGCCTTACAGCATGTTCTAAAGCAGGTAATACTGCCTGCTATAAAATGAGCAGTGGGAATAATATCTTGCTTTAGATTTCATGCTAAATTAAATAAAAGCAAGAAGCTCCAGACAGATCCTTCAGACAAGTGGTTTTTATCAATTTTTTTTTTTCATGTGGAGCTTTTAGAGAGTAGAATCTGCTTTAGTGCAGTCCCTGGGAAACAGAAGTTTGAGCCACCACCTTCCTGCCATTGGAGCCAAGTAGGTGGTTACTGCTGGCTCAGACTTAAGCTTTTGTTTTGCTGAATTAATCACAGTCAACATCTTCCCTGAAAATCTTCATGGCACGGTATTTGCTTGTTAGAAAAATGAAGAGGGAAGCAGTTGGTTCCTTAGTTCTTTTTTAATTGTGTAAGATTAGTGCTTTACAGACCCAACTACATCTGCATGGGGGTTTAAACTCCTCAGTGTGAAGGATTGCTCCAGATTCATTATTTGAAGAGATTCCCAGAGCAGCTGTGGCTGCCCCTGGGTCCCTGGCAGTGTCCAAGGCCAGGCTGGACAGTGGAGTTTGGAGCACCCTGGCTTAGTGGAAGATGTCTCTGCCCATGACAGGGGTGTGGAACTGGATGATCCTCAAGGGTCCTTCCAGCCCAAATCCTTCCATTATTCCCATCCCAGGTGAAAGCAGAAGATAAGTGAATTATGTATCTCAGTGAGCACATGCAGCTGAACTTACATGTCCAAAGGCTGCAAGTTTCCTTTCTCCATCACTATTATCACAGGGATCTCCTTGAGAAGTAATGTTGCAATATTATTTAACATCCTAACAAGGCAGAGGAATAATAACATGTGGATTTGAAAGACAGTTTACTGGTGTTTTCCAGTTAAGCATTTACAATGTGTTATAAATTCTTTGATTCTTTTACTACTCCTAAGCGTCTCTCCAAGTGTTTTATTTTAGTCACTATAGCTCCCTAATTAACCAGTGGATTAGAACAGTGTGATTCATCTCATGGGGTGTAGGGCAAACTGTTGAAACATTTGCATTTTTAATGCTCTAGGGCACATTTCATAATTGTTGTTGGATCCCAGACCATAAATAAATATCTAAGAGCCCCCTATGCTGTTAATAAGCAACAGTTGGCTGAGAATTTGCTCCCTAAAACAAAGTAAAGGAAAATACTTTGTGAAAACCTAAAACCAGTTGGTAACACTAACACCAAACTCAAAAACTGGAATATGTATCCATTTCTTAGGTGTCATGGAGACCTAAAGAGAGGTTGTTCTGGAAAATAGAGGTTTAGAGTGGCTTTCTATTTGCACATTGAAGGGTGTTGCTTCATTCTGCTGTTCTGCAGGAAGTGCAGGAAGTTGCCCAGAGCAGCTGTGGCTGCCCCATCCCTGCAGTGTCCAAGGCCAGGCTGGATGGGCTTGGAGCAACCTGGGACAGTGGAAGGTGTCCCTTCCATGGCAGGGGGCTGGAACGAGGTGGTTTTTAAGATCACTTCCAACCCAAACCATTCTGTGGTTCTATGAATTTGGGAAATCTGAGCTGGAGATACTGTGGCACATTTCTATATTCTGGAAGCCACTTCCCCCACTTGGTTTTAAGCCCATCCTAACTGTGCTTTTCTGCTGGGCAGCTGGAGGCATCATCTGTGCCTGAAAGGAGCACCTGAGAGAAAGGGGGGATTTTCAGTTTCATTGCTGACATTCGAGATGAATTAGGTGAGTGCAGTCCTTCAGCAGGCTGCTGGACTGCCAAACTCCAGTTGGAGTCTGTGCTATCCCAGGCACTGGCTGGGAAAAGCAGGACCCTGGGCATGCATCCCAGCAAGAGCAAGCAGTGTGGAGAGGACAGAGGACTGGCTTCCATTTCGTTCAGGAGCTGCCCACTGTGACCAGAGGCTGTGCCTCACATTTAGAGGGGCTGTTGGACTCCTGGAGCTCAGCACCAGGCCAGGCAGGGGGCTGTGTGTTGCCCTGAATTTGTACCACATGCATGTTTTATTTTAAGCTAAGAAAATGTCAGTGGATAAAGGTTGGGTAGAACGGTGAAATTCTGAGGTTGTTAATGTTGCATTATAATCGGAGCCAGAGGAGAAATGATATCCCAGCCATTGTTAACCTTTGCAAAGCTAATGAATTGCAAGTAAACTGGGTTTTCTCTTTCCTCCTCTCTGCTTTTCATAACACAGCTCTTTAATTTACAGATTGTACTGTTGTCTTTCAGCACACAGTTTGAGCTATTTTGACAATTTCCAGTGAATGTTTTTTATTCGTGCTTCCTTATCTTCCAAAAAGCCTTATCTGCCAGCACACCTATCACAGATATTAATCACCAGCGTGCCTTTATGTACAGAAGATGTAAAAATATTTATGGCCTTGTAAGCACGTATTACTGCCCAATAATCTTTCCCCCTTTTTCTTTCTCTTTCCTCCTTCCATTCTTCCCTTTTCCTTGTCTTCCCTTCAACCTTCAGCCTAGAGAACACTTGAGAGACCTTACTGGCATCTCTCCATACTTGAAAGGGGGTTCAAAAGAAGATGGGGACGGACATTTAAGTGGGGCCTGTAGTGGTAGGACAAAGGGTCCTATCACTGAATGACTTTAAATTAAAAGACGGTCTATTAAGATTAGATTAGGGAATAAATTGTTTATGGTGAGGGTGGTGAGACCCTGGACTAGGCTTCCCAGAGAGGGGGTGAATACCCCATTTTGGAAACATTCCAGTCCAGGGTGGACAGGGCTCTGAGCAGTCTGACCTAGTTGAAGATGTTTTTCCTGACAGCAGAGGTGTGGACTGGATGACCTTTTAAGGTCTCTCCAAGCCAAACCATTCCATGATTCTATTCTAGGATCTCATCCTGAGCTTTATTACACTGATTTACCATGTGCCTCTAGTGTTCCCTACTGCACTTCTCTGGTTCTCATATGCCCAGTTCATTCCATTTCTTGCCTGCTGTTTGTCTTGCCTTCATTATCTGTCCTTGAAGCAACCTGCTGAGGGAGCCCAGTGTCTGGTGTAGCCCAGTGGGAGGTGCTGCTGCCCAGGGCAGGGTGGCTGGAACTGGATATGAGGTCCCTTCCGGCCCAAAGCAGTGTGTGGTTCCATGGCTAACAGTGACCTGTCCCACTGAAGCTTTACAAGGATTGGTAGAGAAATGGCTGTTATTTCACAAATGGAACAAAGGCTGCCACTTCAGTGTTTTTCTGATGGCACATCAAACCTCATGTGCCCCTCTTAGGGTCTGAATATCAAATAGCAATGGTGTAATTTTAGTTTGATACAAATAATTGGACTTGTTCCTCAGAAAAGCTTGAGCAGGAGCGCTGTTTGCTCAGTACAGGACCCAGACAGATGGTTTTATGTGCTGTATATTGTTTTTCCTGACTATAAGTATTTTCCCAGTGTTTTCATTAAGTGGGAATGACCTACTGCAATAATTCAAATCTGTAGTTATGCTGTAGATATTTTATTTACTCTGGCTGCTTATTAAATAATTTTTTACTGCAGCACAAATGGCATTACTGAATAGGCATCTAAAATAAAGTCTGAGTCCCTTTCTTCCTTTTTTTTTTTTTTAAGAAAAAGGAGGAACTTGGGAATATCTTTACATTTTTTCTAACAAAATGAAGAAGACTAACAGTTCAGCATCCACAAACTTCCTTCTCGCCATGTTCTCTTTACTCTTTACTTCACTTTTACTCTATAATCATAGAATAGAATCATAAAATCATGTAGGTTGGAAAAGCCCTCTGAGATCAGCAAGTTCAAGCACTCCCCCAGCACTGCCAGTGCCAGCACTGCCCCATGTCCCCAAGTGCCACATCCACAGGGTTTTGAAATCCCCCAGAGATGGGGACTCCACCACTGCCCTTTCCAGGAAGGAATTCCCCAGTTTCCACCCTGAGCCTCCCCTGAGGCCGTTCCCTCTCCTCCTGTCCCTGTTCCCAGATCCCAAATCCCCCCGGCTGTCCCCTCCTGGCAGGGAGTTGTGCAGAGCCACAGGGTCCCCCTGAGCCTCCTTTTCTCCAGGCTGAGCCCCTTCCCAGCTCCCTCAGGAATTCTCCAGCCCCTTCCCAGCTCCCTCAGGAATTCTCCAGCCTCTTCCCAGCTCCTTCAGCTGCTCCTCATCACACTTGTTGTCCTGGTTTTGGCCGGCATGGAGTTAATTTCTTCTCAGGAGCTGTTCAGGTGCTGTGTTTTGGGTTCAGAATGAGAACAATGTTGATAATACACTGATGCTTTTTTGCTGAGTTGTGTTTCTCAGAAGTCTGTTGGGTTTTTTTTCTCTTGCTCTGCCAGTGAAGAGTTGCTCAAACTGGGAGTGGTCATAGCTGGGACAGGTGACCCCAAGTAATCAAATGGGTGTTCCACACCTCAGAGCATCGTGCCCAGTGTCCAGACTGGGGAGTTACCTGGGAGGGTCTGGTTTGGGAAGAGGGGCTGGGATTGGCCAGCAGGTGCTGAGCAGTTATGTTTTGCATCACTTGTTTAGTTGGGATTTTTCATTTCTCTTTTTAACATCATTATTAGAATTAGCTATATCATTGCATTTTATTTTCAATTATTAAACTGTTCTTCTCACAAACTGTACTTCTGATTATCCTCCCCACTCCACCAGGGTGGGGGAGAAGAGAAGGGGGCTGAGTGGCTTTGCAGTGCTTAATTTCCACCTGGGTTTAACCTATGCCCCTGTACTCCAGAGCCCTCCCTGTCTCCATTGCCCTCCCCTGGCCCAGCTGGGGTGAGCTGTGCCTTGCTGAGCCTCGTGCCACCTTCAGCACGAAGATGAGCTCAGGAGTCTGCCTTGATGGGCTGCAGGCAGCTGTTTGGCAAAGCCCAGCCAACCACGTGTATGTTCTATACTTGCTCCAATTATTTCAAGGTTTAATGCATCCAGTGCTTTAAAATGTGTCCTGTAGCTCTCCAGCATATTAAAATTTACTTGTAAATAGCACTTAAATAGCTTCTAATTCATCAAAATAATTTGGGCTGTGTTTCTAGTAATCATGGCAGGGCTTTCTGAAATTATTAAGTGACCTGTGTATGTTAAAGCACATTAGCAGTGAGGCTGCTGTACATTTTGATGTTTAAAGCTGCCATTTTTTACAAGCAATTCTGATGTGGATAAACATTTCATGAGGGTTTAATAATTGGGCCCTAATACACCAGATGGATTTTCTTCTCCCCTCCTGAGAATGCATTATAGTAAAGTGCTGATGGAGTTTTCCAGACATTTAAAAATGAAAGTGGAAAGTTTGAAAAGCTTTAAGGGTACCAGGACTGGAGAGAATATTCTCTCTGTGGTGAAAAGGAGATTAAAGTCCAGAATAAAACCAGACAGTGTGTTTAAGTTCAGATTTTTGTGTCAGTGTGGGAATAGCCTGTGGTTTTCTGAAGGCTGATTAAGTGAAGTTTCAGGCATTGAGGCCAACTGAGGAGAGATTGTTTACAGCCACATGGCTCATTTATTGTACTTAAATAATCTAATGAACAATTAAGAATGAAATAATAAAGCTGTTTGCCAAATAGAATATTTTCCATATAATTTAAATATATCTCCTCCCTGCATTGCAATATTTATGCTGTGTAAGCACAGATTTTTATAACTGTATGAGCCAATGGAAGCTCTACTTGGTAAAACCTGACTGAAATGGTTCAAATTCCTCTGGGATGAAAAACCCTCCAGGGTGTTTGGTAGCTCTTGATGTTTCTTTATTTTTGTTTTTTTCCTTCCAGTCTGGTTTTACACCTGAGTTTGCTGGTTTCCTTTTTTTCTGTTGGAAAAATTTAACTGGTCTCAAACTGGACGTGTCACAGGCCATAGGAAAATGGAAATCCAGCAGCTGATAAAGTCACAGGAAAGTTTGGGTTGGAAGGGAACTTAAAGATCACCTTGTTTCAATTCCCTGCCATGGCAGGGACACTCCCACTGTCCCAGGTGTCCCCAGCCCCAATCCCAGCCTGGCCTTGGGCACTGCCAGGGATCCAGGGGCAGCCCCAGCTGCTCTGGGCACCCTGTGCCAGCCCTGCCCACCCTGCCAGGGAACAATTCCTGCCCAAATCCCACCCAGCCCTGCCCTCTGGCACTGGGAGCCATTCCCTGTGTCCTGTCCCTCCCTGCCTTGTCCCCAGCCCCTCTCCAGCTCTCCTGGAGCCCCTCCAGGCCCTGCAAGGGGCTCTGAGCTCTCCCTGGAGCCATTTGAGATGGGGAAAGCTGCAGAGAGAAAACTTCTGGGATTTCTGGGATGAAGGGTGCTCTTGGTAGGCTGCTGTTTTTGGAGAAAAGAGAGGGGAGGGCAAAGCAAACCATGTAGTAAAATGATACTTTGGAAGCCATTTGTAAGCAGGTGGATATTCCTGGCTGGCAGAGGTGTGTGGAGCTGCTGAGGGAGACAGGGCAGAGCTCAGCTTGCAGCAGGACTCTGCCAGCCCTCAGCTCGTGCTCAGATCCTTCCCAGCACATCCCTGCACTCCGCTCTTCCCTCTGCTGCCTCCATGCCTACAAAGCTGCTTTCTCTGAGAAAATTGGAAAAACCCCTTCTTTAAAGCTACTGATTCTCACATCAGGTCTTTTCACTTATTTCAGGGTGGTTTTGGCTGAGTAAATGCAACAATAGATCTTGGCTTTGCTCTGCCCCTGGGGCTCTTCCAGCAGGTGATGGACTGCAGCAGGCTCTGCCTTTTATTTCTCCCCGAGTGCTTCTGAGGAATGTTAGTTCAAGGGGGAAAATATATTTCCTTAGTGATTTTATAGCTTTTGTGGATATTTGCTGCCTCCTTGTGACAATGCAAAGATGTATGGTGCTGTTCCTTTGAAATAAAAGAGTACTGTGGTGAGTGTTTTAGGAGAAGTTTTTATTAGTCTTTAATTGTTAATTCCTCTCTGTTTTGTCAAGAAAGTCTTGACTGTGGTACCAGAAATGGGCAGGAAAGAGAAACCAATGAAAGACTCTGGAATATGCAGGCGTGTGCAGTGTTGCATTTTGGAAAGAGGATTTAATAATAAAGGTGATCCTATTAGTTCTCCACTCTAGCTTTCTTTTCCAAGGGAGTAAATAATGCATAGGGAGACATATTTACAATGCCACTGAAAATGTGGCACCTGAGGACATGGTTTAGTGGTGGCCTTGGCAGTGCTGAGTTAATGCTTGGACTCAATGATCTTAGAGGTTTTTTCCAACATAAATAATTCTGTGATTCTATGAAATCAACCGAAAAGAAGAGGTCCAACAGTTTTCAAATTGCTGAGGTCACTTTTTTCCTGAAAAGGGACCATCCTTACAGCAACTAAGCATGTTTTGATGTGTATCTTCTGTTTGCTGTGTGTATTTCTGGAGCTGTCTCATGGACACTGTTGGATATCATCATGGTTGCATGGATGTTGTGTAAAGGGGAGACCTGGTTGACTTTGCTGGCTGTGGGTGGCACAGTGCAAGTTCATCTGTGTCCCTGACCTGAGAAACTGCTCCTGAAGAACTCCTCTGACATGGGTAATTTAACAGAGGTGCTTGGGACTAATGGCATTTTTCCCATTGCTGGCATTTTTCCTCTGCCCTTTGGACTTCCATCTTGTTTCCCCAAATAGAGGAGGAGGTAAACACGGATAAGCCGTGGCAGCAGCGTGTGCTGCACATAAACTGCATCTGAAATCATAAAATCGTGGAATAGTTTGAGTTGGAAGGGACCTTAATGCCCATCCAGTGCCATGGCAGGGACACTCCCACTGTCCCAGGTGCTCCCAGCCCCAATCCCAGCCTGGCCTTGGGCACTGCCAGGGATCCAGGGGCAGCCCCAGCTGCTCTGGGCACCCTGTGCCAGGGCCCTGAAAGTCAAACAAGTACATGATTTTTTATATTACATGCTACATAATAGTAAAGCATATTTCTGTGCATATCTATGCCTGAAAAATGTAATCCCATACTGACTGGCTGCCTTTGGGTGTCTGTGCCCCATCCATGGAGTTTTCATATCACGTAGTCTGTAGATGGTGATTTGGCAGCAAGAACAGTGTCATCACCTTTTGCATTTCTCAGGGAATGGTTCCTGCTGTCTGTCCTGGTGTTTAGTTATAGGCAGTTCCAAGGCAGAGTATCACAGAGTGATCTAGGTTGGAAAAGCCCTGTGAGATCAGCGAGTTCTCCATCCCCCAGCACTGCCAGCACTGCCCATGTCCCCAGGTGCCACATGTACAGGGCTTGGAATCCCCCCAGGGACGGGATCTAATCTTAGCTTGTTTGCCTTGAAGTTGATCATTAGGTATTCAGAGTGATAAGATCATGACTGTCAATACAGTCAGTTATTACTATAATTATTGTTATTGTTACTACACTACTACTGCCACTGTTTTTTGTTATATCTCCTTCCTTGCATTTTCCCTAGAAATGGATATATCCATTCATCCTTTTTCCCTCTCTTTTGACTGAAGAAAACCAATATAGATTTGGGGAAATCAAGAAATGCCTGTAGTTTTGCAACAGCCTGCCTGCTCTACACTGTGTCTTATTTTTGTAATTTGGAAAGGAAATAGTGATCAATTTTCTCTGTTTCTTTCAAGGTTTTTTTTTTTGCAGGGTTATCCTCTCACTTAAAATACCACCGGAGATAGGCAGCAGTGGCTTTTTGAATCTGATTAAATCTTTCAGCCTTACTGACACTTAAGGAAGTGAGAGAGGGAACTTTGGAACAACAGTTTTCCCTGAAAATGACTGTGTCATTCCTCAGTGGATATCAGAAGCACTGAACTGTGCTGGATTATCTTTCTTTAGTGTATTTCTAATTATTATATGAACTTTTCATTTAACTTTGCATTTCCTAGAGTTTTTCAGCTGCCAGTTTGTTATGAACAAGGGCAATAAAATACTTTTTTTCCATTTTTTTCCCTTTCCAGTTGTTTCCTATCATTGCTCCTGGTGGCAGCTGTGGTTTGGAAGATTAAACAGAGTTGCTGGGCATCACGACGGAGAGAGGTGAGAGGGATAAAGTGTTGTTCCTTAAATGACTTTTTAATAGTTGTTGTCTCTAGATGCATATTTATTCACATATGCATCACATTAACCTTAAATTGAAGGCTAAGCTAATTCAGTTAATGCTGCTGTGTAGGCCTTTAGCGTATTTTTGATTACAGTTTCACTGACAAATTGTGTTATTTTAGTATCCTGATGCTGCAGTTTCTGTGAAGCACCAAAACAATAGGGGTGAATATCCTGAATTCCCAGAACTTCTATTTCTAGACAGCATAAGTAAAAAAAACACATGAATTAGGAGATTCTTTATATCTGTTTCAAAATAGGAAACAGAAAATAGAAACATTAGCTCTTGCATAGTGTGTTAAAAAAATAATGAGGTCAAATCCCCATTTTCAAATTAAGTCTTATTCAGATATTTTGGGTGGGTGATTTTTTTCTCCCTGGAACCTTAAGAGCATAAGAAAAAGGTGGGGAAACCACCCAGGATGTGGAAATCTGTAGTTCACTACTTAAAAATGTGACATTTAGAGCCTAAGTTTTTTCCTCTTCACCTACCCATGGTCCAAACGAGCTTCACAACTTCCTGTGTTTGCATCACTTAAATAACTTTGTGCTTTATGCCCCCAAAATCTGGTTCCTCCTCATTTATCCTTGATTTATTTTTGCTCACTAGCTTCTTTTCTTGCTTCTAAATGGAACCTGCTTTCCTGTTCCACCTGAAGCACTCAGGGTGACCAAGGTGAGGTGGCCAATTGTTGTGGCACAAAGAATGTGTCCTTAGTCCTCATTTCTCAGCACAAATGCCCACACACACGAGTTGTGTTTGTGGAGCAGTGCTGGATGCCGCAAGCAACAACCACACATTCATCAGGTTTTCTTGGTGTGCCAAGTGCTAAAAGCATGGAATGTGCAGGTATCAGAGGCTGGGCTGGGCTGCACTTGGAATTATTTTTAAGAGCTTAGTCTTGTTTTAATCTGTTTATTTATGTGCAAAATGAGAGAAGCCAGACATTATTCGAGCGAGTCCACATGCACTTTCTGTATAGAGTTATCTGTATGTCATCACCTGAGGCCACACTCCCTAGGGAATGAGGTGTGTTTCATCCCTGCTTTGGGATTTTCAGGGGAGATCTGCCTGTTCCTCTAGGTTTTCCTCCCAGCTGTCCTGCTGGGATGAAGCTCTTGGCAGCTGCAGGCACTGAGCTGTGCCACTATTCTGTTCAAGAATGGGTTGTTCCCACACTGGAGTTGATCAAGAGGGTTTGGAGGTTTAATTTTTACAGTGTTGGAATTCTTTGCAAGCCCCTGTTTCCTGTATATCTTCAGAAATCTGTAGCTGGTTATACTTCGCAGTGCAGTGGGGTGAATAATATGAATTTATTCCATATGAGGAGCTCCTCTCTGGTAATAAAGCAGGATGATGTCTGATAACTCTTCTCCTCTTCCTCCTCTTTCTGCTTCAGATGTTTCTGCTTTTACTAGTGAACTCACTGCAGAATATAATCATTGCTTTTCAAACAGATAACCCTTAATCTTAGAAATAATGGAGGTCTTTGAGGTTTTCTGTATTCTCTGAAGGTAGATAAATTTTTACTAGGGCAGCTGTGTTTTTCCTGCTCACTTTCTTGGCAAGAAACTAAGCTGGAGTCAGCATAACATCCCCTGTGGCTCCTGGGGTTAAATGTTATCTAGGAATGTATAAGGAATATAGACCAAGAAGTAAATACTGTGCTTTGGAGCTCACTTAAAGTATTTGAGTGGTGACCTAGGTGAGAAATGTCTCTACAAATTAAAATGCAGTCTGATGCATGTTTCAAGGGAAAAAAGCCCAAACCTGGAGTACTGGCAACATATTGGCATGTTTCAGTCTAAGTTCAGTCTGCATGTGGGGCTGTTTGACAGGCAGTTCATCAGGGTGGTGTTTTCCAGGAACAAACCTGCCTTTTGCTGTTATTTATCTCGCTCTCTCTTGTTATCTGGTGACTCCATCTTGTAATTCATGGATCTCTGCTGTTCCATTCATCTTCTGTTAAAAAGAGTTGTAAATCTTGAGGAAACAGTTTAAAATTTTTGTTGAGCCATAATTACATATATTAGTACAGACTTTCTCCAGAAACAAAAGTCCACCCAAGAATTTGTTATCTAAGATGATTTTATAGCTTGAAGGTGGAGTTTTTTGTACTCATTCTCAATAAACCCAGGGAAAGATCTCTTCAGTTGTCAAAAATAATGGTCAATGCCCCTTCCCTGGCAGTGTCCCAGGCCAGGCTGGGTGGGGCTTGGAGCATCGTGGGATAGTGGAAGGTGCCCTTGCCCATGGCAGGGGTTGGAACTAGAAAATTTTCAAGGTCCCTTCCAACCCAAACTGTTCCATGGTTCTACAAAATGCTGCAGCCCTGAAGGAAGATCTTTCTCTGGTTTGGGCTATATTTTTAGCCGTAGTCAACTTACAATCACCTGTTTCTCATGTATGTAGTAACTCTGTAGTAACTTCCCGTGTGTGTAGTAACTCTGTGCTTGTTCTCTAATCCTAATGCAGAAGCCAGTAAAATATGAGGCAATGTGCAGGTAATTCCCAGCTGTCCATCACTTCTGCTTCCAACAGGAGCTCTGCAGGTGCCCAAGTCCTCATCACAGCACAGAGTGAAAAGCTGACTGCTGAAGCTTCTTCTGAGATATGTGTAAGGCAGGAAAGGGAGTGTGCTGAAGGTTGAGTAGTCAAAATTACTCACCAGGATTGTTTGGGAAATGTGTGGGAGAAGGCAGACAGCTGTGCTTGGTGTGGCTGGGTAATGGAACACAGCAGCATCATTTGGTTGAAACCAAGTTTGCTCTGCTCCTTATGGGGAAGGCAGCATGCTACAAATCTGAAGTTTCCATCAGGATCTTCTAAAATGCACAAGATTCTCTTGACTTCTTTCTTTTTCTGCATTTCAGCTAACATCTCTGCCCAGCTGCTTGCACATGTCCGTGTCAAAGCTCCTCAGCCTCCTGGCTGGAGGCTCTGGGGTGTGCAGACACAGCGTAGCCAATGTGCACTTGTAGGAAAATGGGCTTGGAACTCTAAGTTCAGGCCTTGCAGAGTGTAAAACTTGACCTGAAGTAAAAATGGGAGTGATTTGTGTTGTATCAGGCATTCAGGAGATGGAATTGTAAACTGTGTGTTTATTCCCTTGCCATTGAGCCCCATGTTTGAGCATCTTCAGACATCTTAAAAAAGGAAAATAGAAATAAAAAGGCAGCTTTTATGGGAGACTTTGAATGAGGTGAATGACCTTAGGAAATAGGGATAGGAAGCCTTTCTGTCTTGTCTATAGAAAATGAGATGTTAACGGAATCAAGGTGGTAATAGAGAATAATGCACAAAGTAGGAGTGTGATGTTAGAATTTTAATATGCTCATCTGCTGTCAGGAATTTTCTGTCCTATTGTTCTGTTTTTGCATCCAAATCCTCTTCTCTTCACCCTCAGTATTCTTTGTTTCCTTCACTCGGAGCCAGGAATAGCTCCCCCCAAAAAAGGGCATGTGGCTGAGGCTCAGCTGGGTCCCTCCCTGTGCTCCTGGACCAGGGTGGGAGTATGAATAGCAAGCACCTGCAGAGATAACTGAATTTGGGTGTCTAGAACTCAATTTCACCCTTAACAAAGTGATCTCTATTTTGCCTCCTTTCTTGCCAAGGCTTTCTGAGGCTGAATATTTTTACTTTGCAAGTCACCCAGTTATTCAGGATGGGGTTTGTGTATTGATTTGCTGCAGGAATTATCTGTCTCCTTCTCGACTTTGTTGCTGAAACCTTTTTCCCTCCCAAGTGCATTCAAAATTTAGTAGTGCTTCTATTTCCAGTTGCATCCTCTGCTGTAACATCCAGGCACACGGAATACCATGTGGGCAAGCAGATTCCTGTGTTTTTACAGCAAAGATGTTCCAAGGGATCTGTGCTGTGTGTTATTTATTGCCCGGCCTTCCTTTTCTTCCCCTTCTTGCTCTCAACCTGTTTGTATTTTATTCATCTCTTAGATCTTCTCTCTTAGACTGCATTTAAGGGCATCCTTGGTCAAAGGAAAAGTTTTAGATTTCGAGTATTTTCAACTAACTGTAATTCAGGGTCTTCATCATTGTTTAGAGGGATCTGCTCCAAAAGATTTGGTATCAAACTTACACAGAAATATTAAAAGATCTGGTCACAAAGTTCTCTAGATTTGGACAGTCCCAGGAGCTTTGGAGGGTTTTCTGGTGTATTCTCCAAGTTCCTAGCAGTTATTTGCCATGTAGCCCTTCTTGTTCCATAACACTGACAGAACTATTTGGTGTCTGTCAGCAAAAAGAAAATATTAAGCTTGGGTTTGGGGTAGTTTTTAGGGAAAACAAGAATTGGAGGAGTGAGAAATCACAGCCAGCTGGTGACTGAGGAGGTCAAGTCACATGGTGAGCACACTAATTTTGCTCATTACAGTGGGAAACATAAACCTGAGTATCTTTTTTTAGTGCAGTGAAGGTGGGTTTACTTCCCAGAGTAGCTGTTCCCAGGACAATAGACTGAAGTGATGGGGGCCGTGGTGTTTTAAAAGCTGATGTAAATTTTCATTTCCTGCATTTATGAGTAGTAAAATAAGAGCTCACTATTAGATGAGTACTCCAGTTATTGGAGTACTGTGTCCACACTACTCTCAGCAATGTTTTGGGTGTTGCAGATGATGGAGAACAGCACTGCAAGATTAATTTGCTATCTGGAAGATAAGTAAGAGTTTAAAGCATCACAGATTCCTCATTTTTTCCAGAAAGAACATATTGAGGTTTGGTGATGCAAATCAGTGGCTGTGGAAAGGAATCGTGGAAGATTCATGATGGGATGAGCATCTTCTAAAGGATCAGCCAAAAGTTTAAACAGTATGTCCCTGTACATGGCAGGGGTTTGGAGCTGGATAGCTTTAGGTCCTTTCCAAACCAAACCAGTCTGTAACATCCAGTGTCTGCAACTGGGGGTAAAAAAGTCAAAAACTGTTCTGTTTTTCTCCTGTTTTTAATGATGAGAGTGGCAATGCCAATAATTTATATTTTTAGAAACGTAACTCTCAGAATGAGTGCTTTTGGAAGGACCTTTTCTAGGTCAATCACATGGTGCAATTCAGTGACTCGTACTAGGCAGGAGGTCAGATCAAATAATTGTAACTTTCCGCTCTCCCTAAATTTAAAATCCATGAATGGGAACCAGCTCACAGTGCCAGGAGGCTTTTTCCCAAATACAAACACTGTGTGCTCTGCAGTGATCCATGTGGCTTTGGTCACCCACTGAAGGAAATTGTAGCAGAAATAATAGATGCCTTGAAGAGGAATAACATCCCAAAAATATTAGTGCTGACAAGAGATTCCTGCTTAGGGGTGGCATTGATGGTTTGGTTTTGTTTGAAGCTGCTCATGGCAGGGAACCTGCAGGTGACCAGGTCCAGCAGTGACCTGTTGGGTCTCTGATCTCCCCGTGTCCCTAATCCCACCATCACATGGGGCTGACAGCCACAGACATGGTGTTGGCAGACCACAGAGCTCTGTCACAGAGTCCTCAGTGGAGCTGGTTTTATATCCCAAAAAAGAACTGGTGGGAACTTGAGCAAAGATGAAATGGGAGTATCGTGCTTGGACACCAACCTGTTGGATCAAACCTTCTGTTTTGGCAGGAGGTGGAACTGGATGGCTTTTAGGTCCCTTCCAACCCAAACCACTCTGTGATTCTATGATTCTATCAAGCCCAGCTCTAGGAGAGTTCAGTCTTATTTAAAAAAAGCCCATGACTGGTATATTGAAGCTGTTTTCATTTCAGACTCCAAGATCTCTTTATAATGGTAGGCATCAGCTGCACAGGTATCTAATTTAGTTATTTTGAAAAATCAAGGAGAGATTGTGTAATTATTCCAGAAGAGCTCTACTCAGTCAAAGCTTCATTCTGTAATTATCAGGTATTGGTGGATATTTCAGTCTGCATAGACCAGATCCTTCTAGTCTTTTAAAAGGAAATGATCTTGTTCTTCTTATTAAAGGTCAGGATTCCTATGCCCTCCTACTGGGCATGATTATGATGAATAACTTGTTATCTTAACCAGCCCTGAATAAAATATCTTCTGTCATTTCAGCACGAGGCAGCTTCCCAGCAGCTTTGCTTTCTGGTTTGTTACAGTTTTGAAGTGTGGAAATGCCTGTTGAGAAGGATTTGAACATTAATTCTTTACTCCTCTCTCTTTCAACATAGCCTGCAAAGTCAGTTACAAAACTAATTAGCTAACATTAATATGTGCACTGCTCTGGGGGCTTAAAAACTTAATTTTCAGTGGTGATGAAAGCATCAGAGAAAATTGTTTGTTTGTTGACTTATATGGTAGTTAGTGTAATTGTAGTTAAATACTTTAAATCACTTAGTTCTGAGACATTTGTGACTCATCTTCATGGAATATTTATGGCTTGTATGTTTATTTTTTGCTGATGCCAATTTTTATTTTGGAAGGTAACTCCCTTTTCCCCAAGGTCACCAAGTTATGATGACATAAAGCAAATGTTGCTACAGGAGGATCTGTATGTTACTTCCAGTAATATGCAGTCATTCTCCTATGGAGCCAGGCTGGGAGAGCTGGGAATGTTGCCCTGGAGAAGGGGAGGCTCCAGGGAGAGCTCAGAGCCCCTTGCAGGGCCTGGAGGGGCTCCAGGAGAGCTGGAGAGGGGCTGGGGACAAGGCAGGGAAGGACAGGACACAGGGAATGCCTCCCAGTGCCAGAGGGCAGGGCTGGGTGGGATTTGGGCAGGAATTGTTCCCTGGCAGGGTGGGCAGGGCTGGCACAGGGTGCCCAGAGCAGCTGGGGCTGCCCCTGGATCCCTGGCAGTGCCCAAGGCCAGGCTGGACACTGGGGCTGGGAGCACCTGGGACAGTGGAAGTGTCCCTGCCATGGCAGGGATGGAATTAGATGGTCTTTATGGTCTCTTCCAACCTAAAGGAGCCCATGGCTCCATGAGCCCTGCAGACATGCAGCTCCATCCAGCTGCTGCTGCTGTACCAGGGCTGGACCCTTCCCCTCGGTCCCTGGGAGCCCCCTGAGGGTGTTCTCCTTTCCAGCTGATTGTCAGCAGCCTGCAGGCTGCACTTTTGGGAGATGTCATTGCAGGTGAGTTCTGGTTCCCAGCTAAGTTAATCATGCCTGAAAATGGGGTGTTGATGGTTTCTGTGCATACGGGAATAGTTATTTGTGCATAAATGGGACATGCTGCCTGCTGAATTCAAACGGAGTCCTTGAAGGAAAAGGATTTGCAGGAATAAGTTCAAAATACCAGTCTGAACGGCCCCAACTACCTCAGCCTTTATTCTTAGGTGTTCCATCCCTCTAATTATCTCCATCTGCTTTATCTTTCTCCCCTTGCTGTGACACTGGAGCTGGGACTTGCTGCAGGCTCGCTGTGGTTTGTGGGGCTCTGGTTTCAGGCCAGTGGGCTAGTTCATCTGTACACTACTGACAGGGCTGTGCCTCAGAACACACAGCTGATTCTGGAGTCTCCTGGGTTTTAAAGTTGGTTTTAAAGTGGAGAACAGTACATGATTTTGCTTGCTCATGACAGAGTGGAGCTTGGTGTTTTCCATGGTGGTGCAGAGCTCCAGGATCAGAGACCCAGTTCAGTGGGGGCTTGGTCGTAACTGTAGTTTTCAGGAACCATCATTGCAGCCTTGAAGGTTGTCATATGAATATTCAAGGTTACTTCTAATAGTACTTGTCTCATCAGGATGAGAAGAAATGGTCTCAAGCTGTGCCAGGAGTGGTTTAGGGTGGGTATAAGGAAAAGTTTTTCACAGAAAGGGTTTTCCAGTTCTGGCACAGCTGCCCAGGGCAGTGGTGGAGTCCCTGCTCCTGGAGGGATTTAAAAGCTGTGCAGATGTGACACTTGGGCACGTGGGTTAGTGGTGGTCTTGGCAGTGTTCAGTTCATGGCTGGACTCCATGGACTTGGGGGGTTTTCCGGCCATAATGTTTCTGTGATTCTGTCAAAGTAAAGGAACATGTGGCTTGCTCTGTTGGAATGTCTCCAACAAGTGTTCTTCTCAAACCAAATGGATGTCCTCAGAATGCTCAGAGTAGCTGTACTTCTAAAAAGAGCAACGAGTGGGTCCATAAATATCTGAATTTCAGAAATACCTTGAAAAATTAGAGCTACAAATTTCCTGGGGCAAAACCCACTATTGGTCTTCCCTGGCTCCTCTTGCTGAAGTTCAGCTCCTTCAGATGGTAGCAGACACACCAGCAGACGTGCTCAGGCTGCCTGGCCTGAATGCATCCTGTCTGCTGGAATTTCCTCCCCTTCCTCTGGGACCCTGCTTGCTTTACCTTCCATTCAAATGAAAGCTCAGTCCTGCCACTGCTCACTGAACACACCCATGGGTTTAGAATGGTGGAATTGGCTTGTAAGGGACCTTAAAGCCCATCAAGTGCCACCCCTGCCATGGCAGGGACAGCTCCCACTGTCCCAGGTGCTCCAGCCCCAATGTCCAGCCTGGCCTTGGGCACTGCCAGGAATCCAGGGGCAGCCCCAGCTGCTCTGGGCACCCTGTGCCAGGGCCTCACTATTGTCCTCCTTGAGTTCCTACTGTTTTCCTTCCTGGTGTGTTTTCCTTATTTAAAAAAAAAAAAAAAAAAAAAAAAGAGAGAGAGACAAATTGCACATGAAGATACTGTAGTTCCTTACGAGTTCTAGGTCACTGTTTTGATAAGATTGTTTTTAAGGCCATTATTCATAAGGAGCAAATAAAATCCAGAATATGTGACTTTCTTCTGGAAAAAGCATTGTTATTTCATGGCTGAGAATATCAGAGCCCCATCCCCAAGCTGCTGGAGCCCTGTGCCCATGGAGCAGTATCTGCAGGGGGCAGTTGCAGGATGGTTATGCAGAGCCTTGTGGCTGGTTTATGGTGGGAATAAAATGTCCAGGCTTTTCCTGTCAGGAAACACAGCATAGGTTATATTAGTCAATTAACCTGGTAACCTGAATAGCTGTTTGTCTTCTCTGTGAGAGCCTGCACTCTGCCTGCCAAGGCTGTCCCCGCTTCCTCAGGAGGTTTTCCTCCCATCAGTAACACACTCTTCATTTTAGACTGTCCATTACTCAATGTGTGTGAATTAAAAATATTCCTGATAGGAGTCACCTTATTTGAGAGGTTCCAGGCTGGGGTGGACTGGGCTTGGAGCAGCCTGGTCTAGTGGAGGGTGGAACATAGCAGGGGGTGGAACAAGATGGTCTTTAAGGTCTTCCAACCCAAACCATTCCATAATTCTGTGATATGAAAAAAGTCAAACTCAATGCAAATGAAAGTTGTGCACATTCTCACAGCTTGCAGTTATTTAAATATTAAAGGCCAGAGGTGTATTCCAGGACAGGCTTTTTCATGTGATTTCTTTGTAAGGCTGTCAAACACTTTGCCTTTAAAATCCTCTTTGGGCCTAAGTGATTTTAAATACTCCCAGGTTGTCCTATTAATCGTGTCATCTGGAAAACCAGGGTTGGCTTGAAAGAGTATTGTGGTTCATTATCTGAAATCTCAGAAAGCCCATCATCAGGGGTGAGGGAAAGGCAGGTTCTGGAGTATCTAGATGTTAACAGCTGCTGACTTGTAAAGCCTTGCTCAGCCTCTTTACTGGGGAAAAGCCACAATTTCTCCCTTACAGCATCATAAAATCTTTTAATTAAAATTTTGACACACCAAACAAATACTGAAGGATAGATATGTGTCTGGGTTAAACAGGCATGGTGCAAGCCTTGGGGGAGACAGTGACATTCAAGTTATAGAACAATTATTTCTTAAATTAGTTCTTAATTTTTAGGGGGAATTTTGTAACATGATTTGTGCTACACCAGCAGCTGTTAGGAAAATGATGTTCCCTTAGGCATTTGCTGCTTTGGTTGCATCCTGGACCTCTGATTTCACCTGGTTTGGGGATTTTTTTGCTCAGTGAGACCCCACCTGCAGAGCTGCCCCAGCCCTGCATCCCAAATTCAGGAGCACCTGGAGCTGCTGGAGAGAATCCAGAGGAGGCCCTGGAGCTGCTGCAGGGCTGGAGCCCCTCTGCTCTGGAGCCAGACTGGGAGAGCTGGGAATGTTCCCTGCAGAAGGGAAAATTCAGGGAATGCTCAGAGTCCCTGCAGGGGCTCCAGGAGAGCTGGAATTGGGGACAAGGCAGGGAGTGACAGGACACAGGGAATGGCTCCCACTGGGAAAGGGGAGATTGGGCTGGGATCTTGGGAAGGAATTCCTGCCTGGGAGGGTGGGCAGCCCTGGCACAGGGTGCCCAGAGCAGCTGTGTGGTCCCCATCCCTGAAATGGTTCAAGGCCAGGCTGGACATTGGGGCTGGGAGCACCTGGGACCGTGGGAGCTGTCCCTGTCTGTGGCAGGGGGTGCAGCTGGACAATCTTTGGGTTCCCTTCCATTCCAAACCATTCTGTGATTCTATACTCTCAAAGCTACTTTTGACTTCAGTAAGAGTCATGTTGCCAAATTGCACATTTTCTTTAGTGAAATAACTTCCTTTGAAGAACTAATAGCTTTTAGTTCGTCAGTCTCTTGGACATCTTCATCAGGACAGCTTGTTCATTGATTTTATAGCCATTAAACAAAGCACTCTGTGATAGCTGAAGGGGACAATTACAGGAACAACAACCCAGCAATCTGTTTCACACTTGCTTTCGTCTGCAATCTGCTGGTGTGCTTTAAATACCCGAGCTCTCCTTGTGTCCTTTTACCCAAGTGTGAGTTACACACAAGTTTGCTTACGAACACTCCATTTGTGTGGATTTGTTGGGTTTTTGCTTCGTGACAGTATCTACAATCTGCTCAAAATGCCTTTTTTCTCCCCTTTCTTTTTTTCTTTTAAAAATTAAGGAAAACTTTATCACATGCCTTTTATGGCAGTAAAATTTTACCATTTTTTTAACTAGACTGAGAGCCACAGAAGCTCATACACCTCCCAAGCTTTTCTGCATTGACCTCATCATGTCTTGCCTGCACCCCCAAGTTACAGAGACAGTCCTCTAGTTTTCTTCACTGACCAAGTCTCAACATTATCGGTTGTTTGGCAAAGCAAAGACCATAAAAGGTTCCCAGAGGGTGGTAATTAGCAGCACAGGGTCTAGTTGGAGGCATGACTCCAGTGGTGTCCCCAAGGCTCTGTCCTGGGCTCAGTGTTTGGCTCACCAGTGGTTTGGGTGAGGGGTGGGGGGGTTCCCAGTAGCTCCCAGTGACACAGGGAGCTGTCTGTCCCTAGGTGTCCCTGTCTGTCCCTGTTTGTCTCTTGGTGTCCCTGTTTGTCCCTGGATATCCCTGGGGGTCCCTGTCTGTCCTGTTTGTCCCTGGCTGTCCCTGTTTGTCCTGTCTGTCCCTGTCTGTCCCTGGGTATCCCTGGGTGTCCCTGTCTGTCTGTCCCTGTGTGCAGGGTGCTCAGAGCAGTCCCAGGCTCTGCTCCATGGCCCAGGAGTGGCACCAGACCCATGGGCAGGGGCTGAGCCCAGGAAGGGGGTGGAATTTTGAGGGTGATCCCTAAGGTCCCTTCCAATCCAAACCATTCTGGGATTCAGTGATGCTCTCAATTAGTTCTGTCCAAACAGTGTTGTTGGATAATGGCATCTTCCTTTCACCTTCTGCTGTGCTGCATGGGGGATATTTGGGGCATGATGCATTTTCTGGGGGTTTCTGTAGTGCTTTTTGAGTGCTGTAAATGATTGGTTTGGGCTTGGAGTGTCAGATTGCCCAGAATGAATGGGAAAATGCAGGTGGCAATGGTGGGATTCTGGAGAGCATTTGGTGGTGCCTCAGTCCAGCTTAAAAATAGAGGATAACTGGTATTGCTGTCATCAGTAGTGATGGTAAATGTGTACAGCTATGTGAGAGCTTTGGGCAGTTTCTGCATTTAAGGTTAAGAGCACTGGGTTTTCTCATGCTGCACAAAGTGTTTGCCTCTTTCCTTATTAAACAGAGACACCGAGTCCCACTGGACCCCTTGCTTTAGGGAATTCTGGTTCTGCCTCCCCTTGCAGGCTGTGTTGTCACTATTAGAGATAAGTCACTGGAGCCAAAAGGAGTGTGTCCACAGCTCAGCTAAAACCCAAATGCTGTTTCCAGCCCAGCTGTGTGGAAAATGTCTGATTTTTATGTGTTAAAAAAGGGGAAGAGGCATTGTAATGCTTAGAAGTGCTTTAAGAGCACAATAAAGAGATGTCTCATGTCATGAGAGCTTGTGGGGATTTGCCCAGGAAAAGGTTTTTTATTTTAATAAAACATTTTGCAATAAGGACATGTTTGCCATTTTCTGTATTCAGCAAGGAGACAATAAAAAAAAGGGATTATTCAATAGAAGCCTGACAGCATTTTTCTGGTGCTGTTATAAAAAATAGCAGCTTCATTCTTACAGTGGTTACATACTGCTGGTAGTTTAATTTTGAAATGATTCCCACAAATCCTATGGAGTGGGAATCAGGCAGGTGATGACAAACAACAGCTTAAAAAGTAAATAACTGCTTTATGGAGGCTCAGTCAGGTGGTTTTCCCTCCCAGATGTGTCAGGCTCACATTGTGTGTTCAGCTTTACTCCCAATAACTTGTTAAATGGTAGTAATGGGAATATTACCCATTATCTGTCTTTTTAAGGTCAATAAACCCCTGGAGGTTATTTTTCTGTATTCATTCATGTCCCGTTGTTTTGGGCAAAGCCTTTTAGATACATTTGTCTTTCATCTTTGTGTTGGAACAATATGATGATAATATTTTTCTGTTTAATAAATTAGCAACTGCTGCGTGAGATGCAACAGATGGCAAGTCGCCCCTTCGCCTCCATCAACGTTGCCTTAGAAACAGATGAGGAGCCACCAGATCTCATCGGGGGAAGCATAAAGGTGAGAGCTGGGCCTTCAGGAGGGTCCTCGCCACCATTAACCAGGGATATTTTACACAATTATCCCAAAAACTCTCATTTTTTAATGTACCTACAAGAAAGTGTAAGTCCAGGAGGTCCAACAGGTACCATTTTAATTTCCTTTTATCCCTTCAGATATTCACTTGTAACTTTGGGGCTGGTTCAGATTGAAGTTACACTAATACTGAGTTTGAAGTGTTGGGTTTGCCTATTAGTTTTTGAAATAGAGAAGAATTCAGCTTTACACCAGAGAACACTGGGCTGGAAATAGTTGTAGGTGCTGCAAATAGAAACCCTTTTTTGTGATATTTCAAAACAAATATAAAAATAATTGTGTCTGTGTACTGCGATAATGTTAACATATTTCTGATTTAAAATATATATTCCAGTGTATCTTGTGATTAGCAAATAGGAGCATGAAGAAATCATTGTCATACACCAGGCTGGTACATTCTTACACACAACACATTGAATTCTAGTAAAAGCATATTTAACAGGTGATGAATTAATTCAAAGGTCTTTTTGATGTGATGCTTTGACCAGCACAAACTTTTATACAAAAATTAAAAATGAATCAAATGAATAAATGAGAACACTGATTATTTTTCTCTCTCATCTAAGGCAACTGTTTTATTTTATTTAAACTGAAGTATTTTGGAAGTTTTTCTCATTAGGCCTTAAGGTTGACAAGGGTAGATGTGGGTTAGATGTTGGGAGGAAATTCCTCCCTGGGAGAGTGTGAGGCCCTGGCACAGGGTGCCCAGAGCAGCTGGGGCTGCCCCTGGATCCCTGGCAGTGCCCAAGGCCAGGCTGGACACTGGGGCTGGAGCAGCTGGGACAGTGGAAGTGTCTCTGCCCATGGCAGGGGTGGCACTGGATGGGATTTAATGTCCCTTCCCACCCAAACCATTCTGACATTTATGATTAATCCAGGCACTGAGCTTCTCACATTCCCTTACTATAACAAGAGAGCTAGTTTTTGTGGGGTTTTTTGTTTGTTTGTTTTGTTTTTTGTTTTTAAATATGTGTATTTTAACTATTGTAAAGCACATGAAGCATTCTGACCCCAAAACTTCTCTTTGGTGAATAATCATTTCTAAGTCTTGGCCTAAGTATCAGGAAATGCCACCATTAAGGTTGCCTGTATAGCATTAGCTCTTCCCTATTTATGTGTAAATATGGTCTGTCATGGAAAGTTTTAATACTTGTCCACTTCATAGGTGTTGTGCACCATGTTCTGGGTGGACATTGTGCAGAAGCAGCTTTTCAATATATTGAATCCCAGAAGAATTAAGGTTGGAAAATCCCTCTAAGACCATTGAGTCCAACCATTCCCCCAGCACTGCCAGGGCCAGCACTGCCCATGTCCCCAAGTGCCACAACCACAGGGCTTTAAATCCTTCCTGGGATGGGGACTGCAGCCCTGCCCTGGGCAGCTGGGCCAGGACTGGGCAGCCCTTTCACTGAAGATATTTTCCCTAATTTCCAGTCTAAACCTCTCCTGGTGCAGCATTAGGCTGTTTCATCCTGTCTTGTGCCTGGTTTGGAGCACAGTGGAAGTGAAATAAAATTGGCAGAGGTCCTCATTAATTCAGGTGATTGAGTATCTGGACCTCTCCTTGCATCCTCTGACTGATTCTCCTCCCCACTGACTTCCTTTTGCCTCCAGATCCTCAGATTTTCTGATTTTTTAATAATTTCCCTGCTTCTGTCATGAGGCTGGTACTGAGAGTCATTGCCTCTAGTAGCTCACCAAGACCTGGGAATCCACCCTTGCCAGCCTGGGGTGTCACTCAGCAGGTGAGGCTGAGCCTGGATTTCCCTGCCCATCAGAAGCTGTGGGATGTGTGGGATGGAGCTGGATGGGGCTGGAGGCAGGTCTGGGTGGATGGAGCCTGACTGCTGATGGTTTTGGGCTGCTCTGTCTGTCTGGGGCCCTTCCCTTCATCTTCTTCTGTTGTCTGGAAGAAAACTAGCTAAAAATGCCTCTCCTGTGGGATCAGGCCAGAACAAAGCTGTTCTGAACTTTTTGATCTCTGAGAAGTTGTCTGTGCTCAAACTACAGAGAGGATAAACTTTGGATCTCTTCAGTTCTGATAAGTATGTTATTTCTCCTCTTGTTCTGCTGTCCTCATCTTGTCTGGCCTCCTTGGGTTCCTCTAGAATGGATGGAGAAGCTGGTTTGAAGCATAATAAGACAGACTGTGGAGAAGTATCCTATTTTAGAGTCAGAAATGGTTAGGAACTGGTAATTGCCTCTGTGCTGATAACTCAGCTACATCAATCTTGGGCACCAGTGAGATGGTCTGATCCATGCAGTGGCACAAGCCCTGTACAGGATCTGGAGCTGAGTAGATGAATGTGCACCTGAAATGCTGTGCCAGTGGGTCACTCCATAAAATCATCGAGTCCATGTTTTGGGCTGGAAGGGAGCTTAAAACTCATCCTGTTCCAACTACCTGCCATGGGCAGACCCTGCTGTCATCTGCTGGCAGGTGTGGGTGCACAGCAAGGGTGCCTCTACATGGCAGGGAGAGTTCCTGGAGTTTATGGGGTTTGTATGGGATTTTCTAATCTTGTAGAACTTGGCTAGGGAATAAAAGTAGTCATAAAAGGCCAGGGTGTTTCATGAAAGGAGAGGAAGCTCAGGAGGGTTGTGAGTTGGAAGCAGCTTGGGGAATGATGCTTCTGAGATAGTCTGACCTGTTGGTCCCTGCAAGGAAATGAGTTTAAATAGAAATGAAGAAACCAGTCTGAGTACCTGTGGGGTGTTATGGCATTAACACTAGCCAGCAGCCTGGGATTTTCTCTTCATCTCTTTGGCACCTACATGGGAAAAAGCTCTTGGCAGGAGGGAGCTGCAGGAAGATGGGCTGGGGAGATACAGAATTGGAAAACTGTGCTTTTCTTTGTGGTTGCTTTGTGGTCTGGCTGTTCTTTAACCCTTAGCCAAGAAAAGAGGGAAATGTTACTGTGGTGCTGGGTGTTGTATCCACCCTCCATTCCTCTGCCATCCACTGTGTCAAAATTTGAGTCTTCATTTGAATGCAAGAAAGCCAGGCTTGCAGTATCATGAATTCAGTGATGGTTTTCTTTCCCTGTGGGAATCAAAGCCATTGGTTAATGACGAGCTGATTTGAAGGTTACAGAGGAGAAGTGGAAAATGGAGTATCTTGTCTGCAAAAGATTAATTTCCTGTTCCATTGTCCATAGCCAGTTGGCAGCCAGTGTCAAGCTAGTTCCATCCTAAGCTAATGTTTTCCAGCTGGACAGTGTTAGAACTGTGCTTTCAATTAGTAGTTTTCCTGGGGTACTTGGGAGTAATAGAAAGTGATTTACCTGCAGGGTAGCAATTGCTATTAGAGGCTGCAGCTAGGCAACATGTAACTAGCTGCTTTGGTTTATTTGCCACTCAACAAATACCCACTGAATTGCAAATCTACCACTAAATTTGCTTAGTTATTATAAAATCTGTTGGCTTCTCTCTGCAGCTCTTTGTGTGTTCAGAGGTGCTGAATACTGCAATTTTTTTCCTAAGAATGTGTAACTTCCTTAGGTGCCTGGGACTCATCCAAGAGTCTGAACTGGTATTGCTGTAGCTCAGGCTTTTTTAGGGCTTGTTATCGGATTAATCTGAGTCTTTTAATCCTCTGCAGCCATTTTTAGAAGCTTTCCCAAAAGAATTTGGGAAGTTTATAATTTTGACATTGATTTCCACGTATCTTGAAGTTGCTAAAGGCAAGAAGTTACCTTGGAAAGAACATGCACAGCCTAGCAAGCAAGTACTGAGGTTGAGCAAAGCACTTAGAGGGTCAACAAGAAAATGGTTGCATTGGGAAAAAATTATCCTCAAGTTGGAAAAAAAATGATTTTGGAATCTCCTAGAGCAGAGCTGGAGCAGTCTTTGCTGTACTGTGTTCAGAGATCCAGCACATGAAGCCAGTGCTGAGTGTTGATTATCTTTACATCCATGATCCGTAGCTTCCTAGAGGGAAAGGGAGAAGCATTTGGTGAGCAAAATCCTTGAGAAGTTCATTTATTGTGTTCTGTACCATTGTACCAATGTGCCTTTAATTCTGCTGTTTGAGGGCTTCACTGCAAATCCTGAATCAGACAGTGAGCTAATTCCTTTAAAATAGCAGATAAATAGATGGGAAATAGCATCTTACTCTAGTAATTAGTTTGCTTTGTTATGAGAGAAAGTGCTTTTGAGTGGTTTAAAGGCTGCCAGAAGATCCCATCTGTTCAAGAAGTGCAGAGCTAAAGTGATGAGCTGATTTGGGAGTGGGTGGGGGGTACCACAGATTAATTAATATATTTTCAGTCTATTTGTATTTTGCATCTGAGTGATGCCCTTGTTAAATTCCTTTTAAGTAGCATGAAGTTGCAACCAGCAGTAAAGGAGCAGAGAAATGAGTAGTAAGTCCTGTGCCACTGGGTGCAGGGTTTGGGGAAGCTGCAGGGTAAGGAATTATTTGAAATTAAGCATCTGCCAGCTCCAGCACTTCTACAGGGTGAATTCATCTTAATTTTGACATGTAGCTTGATTTTGGGCTGTTTCATGAAGCTGGAGTTCAGTAAGAACCAAAGGCCAAGGAACTGATGGTTTTTACAGCTTTTATCCTGTTCTGGTTGTCACCCTCAATGACTCACTTTCCCCTTCACTTCACACGTTGCTGACCTGCTCTTGGTCCATCAGATTTGTGATGCAGCAGCTTCTGTGACCTCTCCCAACCTGCTCAGCTGCAGTTAGTGTAAGCATGGCAAGGACAGCTCCAGTGAGCTGAGACTGGGCTCCTGTGCAGGGGTGGGTTTGGAAGGAGGGCAGGCTTGAGGTGGGATGTGCAAAAGCCACGTCAAGCAGAAATGACCAGGCTGTGTCAAATCTTGGAATTGGTAAGGCTGGAAAAGGCCTTTAAATCACCATGTGCATTCATGAGCACAGCATCACCCCTGTGTTCAGCATTAAACTGTCTGCAAGTACCACATCCAGAAGGTTTTTGGGCAGTTCCAGGGATGGTGATGCTCATTTCCCTGGGCAGCCTTTGCCAGTGCTTTACAGCTCTTTCCATGAAGAATTTTTCCCTAATATCCTGTCTCAGCCTCCTGAGGTGCAACTTGAACCACTTTCTTCTTGTCTGATCAAGATGTGGTAGAGGGGGACAGAGCAGCTTAGGGTTTTTCAAGGATGATATAAATAGGCTGAAAGTCATTCTTATCCTCAGAAGGATAATAGTTGCAGGAAGGGGATTAAATTGAGGGAAGGGGTGAAATAAGCTGAATAATCTTGATGTGCTCTGGCAGTTGCTGGAGATGGATCACGTGCAGCCCTTGAGGCCAGAGGCCAGAGTGATTCTGCCTGACCTGGCTAAGGTAAGCTCTGGATTTCTCTACTTGCCTTTGGAAAGGCAGTTTAATTTCTGAAGTTTTATTTCTGGGCTTTCTGGCATTTACTGGTTCTAGGAGCTTTTCCATACGTTAACAGGAGGAATTCCAAGCCTGTCCATGTGTAGCTGTCTCTTTGTCTTTGGCAAAACCACTTCCACTCTGAGACTCCTCCTGGAGCATGGAGGTGACAAAGGAGCACACAGGGAGGACACCCCAGCTTGCACGTTCTATGTGGTGTTTATTCCTCTTATGTTGGCCCACTTTTAGGGCATGGAAAAGTGTGGAATCCCCTTTGAAGGAATGCCAGTGGTAGGAAGGGAGCGTTTCCTGGGCAGCTGAGGTGTGTAAACAGGATTAGCTGCACTAGAAATCCATGTAGGCAGGCTGTGATCCCTCCTACCAAAACATCAACAAAAATACCCCATAAAACCTTCACCTAATGAATTATTTCCAGTAAACAAGTGCCCAGTATCTTGTTTTGATTTCTATTGCAAAACTAGGGGGGAAAAACAGGGGAAAGTTTTTGCTATTCCCATAATATAATATCAGATATAGATATTTGGAAGGGAGCTGTCATGACATCAGCAGACATATCTTTAAGCCTGCCTTGTATTTTGGGAACATTTGGCTGATAAGTGATTTTTAACTAGTTTTAATTTTGAAGACCGTAAACATTTCTGCAGGTTGGACCCTGATTTTAGCTGATAAGGAGGAATTTGCTGGAAGGAGAGGAAGGAGCATGAAGCTTCCCACAGGAGGAGGATTTTCTAAGCATTTTTTTCCCTCTAACGAGCATCTCTCTGATTGAAGTACTAATAACACCAGCAGCTTCTCAACAGCATTATCAAGGACTTATTTGCATTCGTTTATGCCAAGTAGTTGTTTCATGTGTTGTGTTTGCAGTCTATATCCAAGTGTCCCATTTCATTGGGTTTTTTTACTTCTCCATTTTCCTATGCAAAAACCAACTGAGTACTTGAAAAGAGCTGTAAAAGCCTTCTTTTAGGTGCCTCTTCACTGGTACAAAATAAAAATAAATGCTCACCATTGGCCGTCTATATAGACATATCTCTCAGATTTGCTGCCCATGACCTCATCCATCCCCTCCCTGGGGCACAGCTGGGAGTTGAAGGATGAGTGGTGGCATCAGAGAGCGGCCCAGCTCAGACTGTGACATGAGATTTGGTCATTTCTGAGGAACTGCTTTGGAGATCCAAATTCACAAAATCCTCCTGTTTGCCCCGAGCTGGTGGCTGGGTGCTGCTGGACTGACAGAGCTCCTGAAAACCCAGAGCAGTTGTTAAAGAAGGGGGAGCAGGCTTGGGGTGCTGTGGAGCTGCTGGCACAGGGCTGCAGGTTTGGGGTGCTCAGATCTGTGTTCTCCCTTCCAGGCTGCTAACATCCATCTGAGGGTTGGAATATGGTTTTTGTTTAGTTTCTCTCATACAGCCACCCAGTTTTGGGACCAAGGCAGTTCATTCCCCAGCCTTTCTAAAATTCCAAGGTAGATATCAGGCACAAGGTAAATGTAAATTTTTAATCTAAACTCATTTACTGTGAATCATGGCTGGAAGTTCATTCATCTCTATCTCGCAGGACACACATATTACACTGAGAATATGATTTTTAAAGCTTAATAATCTGTTTTTAATAGGAAATTGCTTGTAACTTGTTTTGCAAATGTTCACTCAGCTTTAAATGGCACAATTTAAAAACTTGCAAATGGAATTTGACCCTTTTTCTACAGAGTGAAATCACCTGAACAAGTGGAATCAAATAATAAAACTGAACTGCTTGGGTAATGTTCCTTTTCTCATCCACCACTGTAAGATTTTTCCTTTATTTTAATTTCCTTCCTGGAAATTGAAAACCGTGTAAGACTTATTTGTTCAAACCACGGAAACATGTTTTCTTGTTAAGGAAAAAAAATTCTCAAAAAAAAAAAAAAATATAACTTGAAATGCATTTCTGGCAGTGTATCACAGAATCTAAATAAAACTGATGCTGTGTTTGTGAAATTATACAGAATATTTATTGTTCTAGCCATTAGTTTTATGTGACACATTATTACCTTTTTGAATTTGTCAAGTAGAAGCAGCACAAAGAGAAATAATGAGATGAAATAAAAATGTTTAGGTTGAGCATCACACAATTCAGGCTACTTGGGGAAAGTATTTGGCTGTGAAATGGACTCCCAAGGGTATCCACAAGGTGGTGTATCCACACCTGGGTCACCTAGAAATAGCCCAGACAAATTCCTGGGAAATGCCGTGTTCCTGGAAAATCCTGCTGGAGAAGCTGGACTAATTAAATCACCTAAAATGTCTTTTACTGCTTTTAATGTTTATAATGGCTTATACTTTATTCATGCTAAATAGGCATCAGAATTCAGAAACAACTGGAATTACTTGGCTTTTTAGAGCTGGTTTGGGCCAGTAAAATCATCAGTGGAAAAGAGCTGAGAGCAGCTTTCAGTGCCTCTGGGCACGAGGGGTTGTGTCAGCACTCAGTGATTCCCTCACACTCCCTGCCTGTGGCCACCCAGAAAGGTGCTCGTGCTTTCCAGGCTCAGAGAGCTTGCCTGGCTTTTTGCTGATTACTTGGCATTTGTACCATTCTAATTGTTGGAGTTCTTGGGATTTCCCCCATCATTTCCATGGATTGTTGCTCTGCTGCTGTGGAGGAGCACGGACAGCCCCATGCAGGGAGGGGTTCAGGTTATTTGGGGCAGGGGAGGGGGGATTATTGTGTCCCTGTGCCCCCCAGGTGAGACCCCACCTGCAGAGCTGCTCCAGGGCTGCAGCCAGGCTGGGAGAGCTGGGAATGTTCCCCTGGAGAAGGGGAGGCTCCAGGGAGAGCTCAGAGCCCCTTGCAGGGCCTGGAGGGGCTCCAGGAGAGCTGGAGAGGGGCTGGGGACAAGGCAGGGAGGGACAGGACACAGGGAATGGCTCCCAGTGCCAGAGGGCAGGGCTGGGTGGGATTTGGGCAGGAATTGTTCCCTGGCAGGGTGGGCAGGGCTGGCACAGGGTGCCCAGAGCAGCTGGGGCTGCCCCTGGATCCCTGGCAGTGCCCAAGGCCAGGCTGGACACTGGGGCTGGGAGCACCTGGGACAGTGGAAGTGTCCCTGCCATGGCTTTAAGATGAGTTTTAAGGTCCCTTTCAGCTCAGAGCATCCCATGATTCTGTGATCAGCTCCATGAATTTGTCTCTCCAGTGTGCTGCAGACACAGTTTTCTGTATTTCTTTAAGGCCAAGAGGTTCCTCAGGCAGGGCCTGGAGCCCCAGCCAGGTCTGTCCATGGTCTTTGCCCTCCCAGTGCAGCCCCAGGGCTCTGTTCTCCCCTCTGCATCTGCTCCCAAGGTGGGACTCTGCTGTTCAGGCACCTCTTGTGCTGAGTGTCTGAGAGATGCACTTTATTTTAATAGATTTGAATCATGTCTACTTTATTGTGCCATTAAGCCTTCAGTAGAAAAGAATAACTTGTATAATTCAACAGTGGATTTATCAAAACATTGCAATGGAAGTTGCTGGCAGAGGCAGGTTTTAAGCATCTGATAGAGGTTGTTACAAAGTTTGGAAATGCACCTATTTTATGTATCTTTTTTAAGTTTACCCTTAAGAGCAATCCCTAACATCTGATCTCTGCCTTCCAAGTCCACTCAAAATCTTCTTGCAGGAGTACAGCATGGATCTGCAACAAAAGAGGACATGGAGATGTGTGTGGAGAGGTTTAGGTGGATTTTAGGGAAAGGTTCTTCCCCAGAGGGTGCTGGGCACTGCCCAGGCTCCCCAGGGAATGGACACGAGGCTGCCAGAGCCCCAGGAGCATTTGGACATCTCTCCAGGGACGGACAGGGGGATTGTTGGGGTGTCTGTGCAGGGCCAGGAGCAGGACTGGGTGATCCTTGTGGGTCCCCTCCAACTCAGGGGATTGCATAATTCATGATAAGAGCACTCAGAAACCACTTGAGTGGGCAAAGAAAGGAGACCTGAGCTCTTCTGAGGTCCCCACCAGAACTGCACTTGATGAGGCCAGTCAGCTGCTCGTTTGTGCCCTGGTGGCACCTCCTAGGTCACATCAAATCCCAGCAGGGCAGGGCAGGGCAGGGCAGGGCTGGCAGTGGGTGGGAGCTGCAGTGCAGGTAGCTGTGAAGTTGCTGAAATGTCCCATTTGATGTGACAAATGTCACATCATGGCTGGAATGTCCTGTTCTCCTCTCTGTGTGCAGAACCTGCTCCCTGGCTCCAGGCTGGGCTCTGTGCCTTGCAGAATGTCCTTCCCTCCTGTTCACCTCCCTGCACAGAATTCCTCCTGCCCAGCTCTGAGTCATTCCCTCCATCCCTCCTGAGCTCTCTTGGCCCCAGCACTGCTCAGAGACAAGATGCACAATGAGTCACAGTTCAGAAAGCAATAGTTCAGGGGCTGTCAAAAATAAATGTGCAGGACTTGATTCTTCAGGTGAGTTTTTGTTGTTATTAGCTGCAGCTTGTCTCAGGAAAAGATGGATTTGATGGACAATAGGCCATTTTTTTCCTTTTAGTTTTAAAATGGAGCTTAGCAGCAAAGTGATGTTGTGCTTAATTCCTTCCAAATTAGTTTGCAACTGCCTGGCAGATTTTGGGTACATCATTATCCTTGCTGTGCATGGTTGAGAGAAATAAAGTTCCCCATGCAGGGAAATATTAGCAGTATTTTACTAAGCCTCGTCTTTTTTAGGGTTGTTCAACCTGGAAAATAAAAGGTTTTGAGTTGGCCTAATTGTAGCTTTTCAGTACCTGAAGGGCCCACCAGGAAAGATGGAAAGAGATTTTACAAGGGCCTGGAGGGACAGGACACAGGGAATGGCCTCACACTGCCAGAGGCAGGGCTGGATGGGATCTTGGGCAGGAATTGTTCCCTGGTGGGGTGGGGAAGGAATTCCCAGAGCTGTGGCTGCCCTGGATCCCTGGCAGTGCCCAAGGCCAGGTTGGATGGGGCTGTGGAGCACCCTGGAACTGTGCAAGGTGTCCCTGCTCACTGCAGGGCATGAGATGAACTTTAAGGTCCCTTCCAACCCAAACCATCCCATGATTCTGATTCTTTTCTGAGCAGGTTGACAAGGGAAGGAAGGAGGCTCAGGGTTACATCCTGTGCCCAGCTATCTGTGCTGTGGGACCAGGAGAGCAGAGGAGGAAGATGTGTGACCTTGAGGACCAAAATAAAAATTCCTTGGAAGGGGAAGATTGTGCCCACAGGGACTCGTAATGAGAGTTCCTGCTGCACACTCAGGGTTCATTAGTTGGAAAGGGCAGAGGAGGAGAGAGGGTCTTGCCTGGGGCTGAGAGATGAGCTAAATTCCTCTCCAAGTCCCTTCAGCTCCATGCCTGAGAGCTCTGTAATGAACAACTTCTGTTTCTTTCTGTTTTATGATGTGCAGGAGGCTCAGTGTGACTGTTGCCACAGCAGAGGCACTGCCAGAGCCTGGAATGGCTCTCAGGACACTGGTGGCTGAGAACAAGGTGCAGAGAGGGGCTCTTGGAGAGCTGGAGGAGGCAGTGCTTGTGTTCAGAGGAGGAATTCAGAGCATTTCTCTTTCAGTTGATCCAAAAGAAGACTGAGATATGCAGCAGGGTAAAGCCCAGGAGAGCATTAAGGTGCAGAAGAACATCAGACAGATGAATAAATTGAAGTTTGAAATATTTGAGATTAAAAGAAAGTTTCTGGTGGCAGAGGGGTGAGATCCAGACCAGGGAGCCTCTGGAAAGGTCTCACAGAGGTGATGGCACAGGCTGAAAGTGTAACTAGTCCTAAAGCAGAGAACTGTGCTTTTCCATGCCATTGCCTGTGTTGGTGGAGGGCTGGATTTGGCGACCCCTGAGGGATTTTCTGCAGGTTGGCTGGAGGATGGTGAGGGTGCTGCTGAGCATCCTCATGGGCTGGGAGGGACTCTAAAGGTCACCTTTGCATTGTCTGCCATGGCAGGGACACTTCCACTGTCCCAGGTGCTCCCAGCCCCAGTGTCCAGCCTGGCCTTGGGCACTGCCAGGATCCAGGGGCAGCCCCAGCTGCTCTGGGCACCCTGTGCCAGCCCTGCCCACCCTGCCAGGGAACAATTCCTGCCCAAATCCCACCCAGCCCTGCATCTGGCAGTGGGAGCCATTCCCTGTGTCCTGTCCCTCCCTGCCTTGTCCCCAGCCCCTCTCCAGCTCTCCTGGAGCCCCTCCAGGCCCTGCAAGGGGCTCTGAGCTCTCCCTGGAGCCTCCCCTTCTCCAGGGGAACATTCCCAGCTCTCCCAGTCTGGCTCCAAGAAGGGGGCCTCCAGTCTTGGAAGCATCTCCATGGCCATGAATCCATTAATCCATTTAAATCCATTAAAAACAAATACATTTAAAAGTATTTAAAAATATAATCTCTTCCTATTCAGTTGCTCATTCTTTTCCCTCCATCACTTCTCTGTGGTCTTTGCTGCCCATTCTGCTGAGGGTGAACATCAGAGCTCTCTGTAACCCAAGCACCATCCTCCAAACTCTAGAATTCAGCAAAGCTGATTTATTAACAGTAGAATAAGTGAGATACTTGAGTCTGTCCAAAGGAAAGTCAACTTTGTCTTGCTCCCACCCATGTGGCAGAAGTCTGGGCTCTATTCCTGCAGTTGCCTTCCCTGTGCTCTCTCCATTACCTCTGGCAGTTGAGTCACTGTGGGACACAGCACCAAGGTGTGCTTGTTTCCTTCTGGGAAAGCTTTACTCTGAGTTTGATCCCTTTGTTGGGGCTGGGGAGATGAAGAAATCTGCTGCCATAAACCAGACAGGCAGCAGCTTCCATCACCCAGCCCATGCAGCACGTATTTATCTGCCTTGCACAGAGCAGATCCTGCTGCAGTCACTGCAGTAAATGTGAGATATGGAAAGTTTTCAGTTTAATTTTGCTTCTGTTGTCTCCTTTTGTCTTTTTTATTGAGCAGCAGTAATTTAACAGCATGTTTGACTCCTTTTTGTGCTTTTTCATGGCTTACATTGCATTGTTTCTGTTGAACATTTGAGTACTGTAATGTAGTTTGATGCCTGATGGAAAAAGCACTAATTATTTCATTAGCACCAGAGCAGAGTTTGTCCATACTAAAGAAGAAAACAGAAAGCACTGAGTGTGTGGGGTAAAACAGTGTTTCTCAGCTTTTTTAGCTGATGTGGAACAAAAGAAGAAACTCTCCTGACCCTGTTCTGATTGGTGAACACTCACACACAATAGCACTGATCCTGTGCACTTGTGTGTGGGATTTGGGCCAGGCCCAGGTGGGAACATGTGTGAGTTTTGGACTGGGCTGTTGCATTTCAGCTTTCTAATGACATATTTCTAAATTCTAATGAAGATGGCTGTTGGTCATTCAGGTAAAATCTTCACAAGAGTGCAGTGGGTCACAGACACTGAGGGTCAGCAAGGGATCCAGTCCCCTGCTCCTGCAGGTGGAGAAAGCTGACTGCCCATTACATACTGGAATCCCAGATGGAAAGGGCCCTTAAAGCCCACCCAGTTCCACCCCTGCCAGGGACAAGGACACCTTCCACTAGACCAGGCTGCTTCAAGCCCGGTCTAACCTGGCCTTGGACACTTCTTTTTGTTCTTGGGAAAATGTTCTTTGCTGTTAGAGCATAAAGTGCTGTTAAGGTGGTACATGGAGCTAAATTCTGGAAATAGAACTCAGAGTACCAATTGCTGATATCAGTGACATGCTGCTGATGGGGTTGATGGAACAAAACCCTCAATCCTGCTGATTACATAAGCTGTTCCTTTGTTATTGAATTTAGGGAAAAATACAAGCCTCATGTAGTGCTTGACTTTTTAATAGCCTGATTTTTATTAAGTGAATGTGTTTCCTTGTGATGACTTGTGTTTTGATTGTTGCTGACAGTGGTTTTAGCTTTGCTGGCTGTGTGCTGGAAATTGGCTCAGCACAGCAGTGTGGTTCGTGGTGGCTCATGCCCTGGGGCATGTACAGGCTGAAAAGCAATGCTGGGGGAAGAGGGAGGGTGTAAGACACTGCTGAACATTTGTTTTCTCCCACTCTGATGCAGACTGTCCCCAAGCCCATTGCCCTGGAGCCCTGCTTTGGGAACAAAGCTGCCGTTCTCTCGGTGTTCGTCAGGCTGCCTCGAGGACTGGGGGGTATCCCACCACCAGGACAGTCAGGTGAGGATTACTGTTGTCTCTGATGGCTTGGAATTAACTCTGTGCTCCTTCCCCAACCTTACAGATTCACCTTTCCTGATCCCACAGAAGCTGCTGTAGCCACAGTTCAGCTTGGGATGTGCTGGAGGTATTTTAGGCTCCCTGGTTTGGGCCCTCCTGACTTCCAGCCTGAGCTTTGAGTTAATTACTAAGGTCAATTGATGGATGAACATTTGATATTGGACTGTACTTTAATCAACAGCTGGCTGAGGGGAAGAGGGACAGACATGCTTGCAGTAGTTACTTGTGAAGGTAGCTTGTCACTTGGCATATCTGACTTCATTTCCAGCTCCATTTGCAGGGGAGTATCAAATCACAGAATCATGGAAAGATTTGAGTTTGAGGGACCTTTAAGACCATCCAGTTCCACCCCCTGCCATGGACAAGGACACCTTTCACTAGCCCAGCTTGCTGCAAGCCCTGTCCAGCCTGGCCTTGGACACTTCCAGTGATGGGGCAGCCACAGAGCAACTTGTGCCAGAGCCTCCCCACCCTCACAGGGAAGGATATCCCATCTAACCCTGCCCACTGTCAGTCTGAAGCCATTCCTTTCAGAGCACCTCTGCCCTCCTCTTAGGAGCTCTGGACAAAGAAGTTTTCCCCATCCAGCTCAAGGTTTCCTTGTTCTCAACCCCCTCACACCTAAACCTGATGTCAGGGCACTGGGACATCATCTCCTGGGCAGTGTGGGGTTTAACTGGGGTTCCCCTGGCGCCCAGGGAGCTTGCTGATGCAAAGGCTCTGCAAAGAGCATTAGCAGGGTTTGAGTTGGATGGTTTGGTGTTGAGCTGGGTTGAGCTAAGTCCCAGCTGTGGTTTGTCTGTCAGTAGAGCAGGGAGGCCCCGGCACTGTGCCCAGAGCAGTGTGGCTGCCCCATCCCTGAAGTGTCCCCGGCCAGCTTGGGTGGGGCTTGGAGCAGCCTGGGCTAGGGGAAGGTGTCCCTGCCATGGCAGGGTGGCACTGGATGGGCTTTAGGGTGCCTTTCAGCCCCGACGTTCCATGACCCCCTGATCTGCCAGGAGGAGGTTGCAGAGGTGAGGCATCCATGGGGAGTGCAGCGAAACCTCCATGCACACCAGCTTTCAGGTTTATTGTAGTCCATCTGCTGGTGCAGAGAAAGGCACCTTCAATATTAAGGGTTCAGGCTTCAATATTTAGAATTCTACATCCAGTAATAGTCACCCTTATTGCATCTTTTTCTCCTGCTGTTGCTTCTAATTAAACATGCAGTATTTCAGCTCCTTTCAGAATATCGGCTGGAGTTTAATTATTGAGCCAGAACGCTTTTCTAGTTTATTTAAAAAATTCTACCCATGATCTCAGCTGTTTATGCAGGCTTTGTTGCTGTGGCTGTTCTGCTGCCTGACTCTCTGTTCTGATGCCCCAGGTCTCGCAGTGGCCAGTGCACTGGTGGACATTTCACAACAGATGCCAATTGCCTACAAAGAGAAATCGGGCGCAGTACGAAATCGGAAGCAGCAGCCCCCTGCACAGCCAGGAACCTGTATTTGATGCATGGACATCAGAAACTGTCTAGGGTTTTAAACAAAATGGAAAAATTATACCAAGGAGGAGGAGGAGGAGAAAGATTTCCCAATTGTGTCCCAAGAGACTAAAGCACCCGGAAAAAAACACAACTTCCTCAACCCAGTTTTTTTCTCTCATCTGCGTGCTAGTTGGCTTTATTTGACAACTGCTCCACTTAAGTTTTACTGACACATGGCTTCAGATTGCTCCTTTGTTTTCTTCAAGTTTAAAGCAAGATAATTTGATTGCAGGTGTGGTGAGGTGATGCCACCATTCCTGGTCAGTGTAAATACAACAGTAGTCCAATATGAATGACACTCAGGTTTCTACATGGGAAGTGCTTTGTAGTTCATGTATTTATCAAACTGTACAAAAAGAAAAAGATCCAGTGTTTACAGGTGTCAGCTCTCAACACATAAACACTACTATTAATCTTCAAAGCATCTTCATCCTTTGTTTTCATTTAATATTTAATTGTTCCCTCCTTATTTCAGTGGAACTCTCTTCCAGGCACAGCCTTTTGTAGTCACCATGGTCCAGGAATGCTGGGATGGTTTAAAGGTTGATGTTGCTCAGACCACGTGAAATAACTGGAAAGTTGGATGTTGCTTTGGAAAGACTCAGTGTTTACATAGTCTTAACCTGCTTGGAGTACACCACACACAAGTGCCTAGACGTGACCAGATCTAGGGAGTGAGGAGACTGCTACCCACGCTGCTTTTTAACATAATGGAATTCCTCTGAAGGTATTATACTCACATCTAGAGTCACCCAAGGCACTCGGTGTCCTCTGGCCTATGCAGTCAGAGGAAAATCTCATTTTCCTGACCAACCAACTACTCAGATGGAAATATCTGTAAGGCACGTAGAGTTTGAGTATCTCGTAAGAGAACTCCTGGTTTCACCAGCATTTCCATAGAAGCACTCTGTGTTCCAGGTCAGACACATCACATTCTTCTGGGTTTGGCCTCTCTCCTCACCCTCCCCTCCCCTCCTGCCATCCTTCTGAGAGGTGAGCTTGGAGCCATTGCTCCTCAGTGGTTATGATTTGCTCCATCTTCTTAGAGGGTGTAAAAAGCAACACTCCAAGTGCCAGATCACTTGAGGATGAAATTAAAAAAGAACTTTAAATAAAAATCAAGCTTTGTTTTGCCATAGGTTTGAGTTCTGCACGATCAGATCCTGGTATTTCCTGTTGGGCTCGAGCTCTGTTAGAAGTGGAAGAAATGGCTGGGTGGTGAAAGGATGAGGCTTGGAAATGGCAAAGAGAAGGTTTGGCATTTGGAGGGTGCCTCAAACCATCTGAAGTGCTCTGACAAGCTGGGGTTGTGTTTGGAGGTCAGGGCTGGACTGCAGCCCCCTCTGTGTGTGGGGGTGCCCAGAGTCTCCCTGGGGTGTGGAGCAGGGCTGGGGCTCACGGGGCTGTGGGGCTGGAGCTGGAGGAGGATGGCAGTGAGGGGTGGAGTTATGGCTTCACACAGTGACTGTGGATTCATCCAGGTCACTGAGTTGGTGGGTTCTGCCTTGGACATCTGATGTTTAATAAATGGAGAAGTAACACGTGGGAGGGAGGTGCTCTTGGATCTGGCCAGGCAGCACCTTTCCAACCTTAAACCCAAATACCTGCTCCATGTTTGTGCATGTGCTGGTGATCTGTCACATGTCAGCCACTCATTTCTGGGGTGTTTTTTTCTAACCATGTGTTTTGAAGAAGCTTTTTGGAGCCTGGCACATCACAATAAAAAGGTGAATTGCTGTGTGTGTCTGGACAGCAGTGATGGGAACAGCCTGATGGTTTAAAGACTATGGTGGATGATAATTCTGATTTAATGTGGCATTTAACCAGTGCAAAAAATATTGGGACTGCCAAAAAATATTGGGAAAAAATGCATTATGTATAAAAATATATATAAATGCATCTGTTCTAAACTAGAAGTTTCAGTGCTCTCTGGGAAGAAGGAATTATGAGAGGAAAAGAGTTGAGCTTTGTCTTAGAATGAGGGGATTTAGGCAATTTAAGTTTTCCCTGATGCATGGATTACCTCAGACAGATTCATCTCCTGATAGTATTTTTTAACTTGCTCAGTAATAGGGTTAATCTGAACTGGAAAAATAAAACTGGACTAAAAAGCCTCCCCTGTTACTGCATGTTTCCAGCCATGATGCACATCCTGACGTTTGCAGATTTCTTCTTGCTGTTTCTGGGAGAACTGCCAGCCCCGTTGGTGAAAGCCCCTGTGCTTGTGTTTCCCTCCTCAGGACAGCCCTTGAGCAGGTGCTTAAAGTTGTTGGGTTTTCCTGATCACAAAGAGCTTCCAGAACTGTAGGCCTGGAGGGGTGACAGATTCTTACCTTGATAAAAAGACCTCAGTACAGAGCTGGGGACGGTTTCTCACTCCTGGAGAGCTGGGCTGTCTGCTCTGCAAAGCCTGCAGTGTGCTCAGGAGTGTGGCCAAAGTGAGCTGTCAGGTACTGGAAAAATGAGTGAAGATGATCAAAGTCAAGGTTCATCAGAACCAAAAAATGTAAATAGAGCAACAAGAGTTACTTACACCAGTCAAAGGAACAGGCTCCTCTAGGATGGAGCTCTGCCCTGCATCTGATCTGCATCCTGATGAGGGAGAAGAGAACTCTCATACATAGCTCTGCTGCAGTTTCATCCCAGCTTAGAGGTAAACAGGGGAAAAAAGTGGGAAAGAATAGGGGAAAGAAGAATTGCTGACAGTTTATCACCAGGCCAGTATCAAAAGTGACAGATTTTTGGGTTTATGTCATTTGGAAGTGAGGTGGGGGAGAAAGTGGAACCTTATTTCATGGGAGAATCTGTAAATAAATGACAAATGACACAAAGATTTTGCACTTGTACATAAACTCTATGGTAATGTGCAGAACATGGAGGGATTTAAAGTGTATATAAACCAGAAAAAAATTGAATGTATTTTTGGTGCATTTTAAATGATGTATGAGTTTTGTCTTAATAACTCCTTCATCTGATCAGTATTGGATAACTTTCCAGAGCTTTAAACACCCGATTACATCAGGATATCTTGCAAAGCAGGGAGGCATAACTTGACTTCTGTGTGTTCAAATGCATTTCACTTAAATGTAGAAGCCAAGTAAAATAATGGCTTTTCCATTTGAAAGGGGGAAAAGCAACATTTGGAGACAGGTAATAAACGTCCTTAAAGTGGTCACTATGTGGAGGATTAAATCAGTAAGTTTAAGGCCTTTGTTACTAAAACTGTGGCAGTGTTTCCATTCAAAATCACTATTTTCAGGTGTTTGTTTATAACTGGCTGAAATTTAGCATTCGAAGTCTCAACCCTCAAAGATTTTCCTTCTCTGAGAGGAGCCTTTAAAAAAATTAGTAATAAAATTTCAGAACTCTTGGGGCCCTTTTGTTGTAGAAAACAATGGTGCCAGTGGATGTCCAAATAACACACTTGTTTTTTTGGGGGGTTTTTTTTTTGTTTGTTTGTTTTGTTTTTGTTTTTTTTTTTCAATTCACCATTCTCCATAGTTTTTAGCCCAGAATTTTCTCTGGGCTGTTGTAGCATGACCTTACCACGCTCTGGCTCAATATTTTGGATAGAAGAAGATTTATGAGACACAACTTTTCAGTTGTTATTGTCACTTTCCCTGGGCTTAAAATGCATTGTACTGAAATTACCAAAATAAAGCTGTTTATGACTGGGTAATGCCTGTGACTGACATCAAGCCATGGTGTATAATGTCCCAAAATTCAGTGGTGTGATACCAGGACATGGAGCCTGTGCTGGCAGACCACCCTCCTTTGGGGTAGTTCATGTCCTGGGCATTGCTCAGAAGCACATTTTGACATTTCTCTGCAGGGAACCTTACCAAGATCCACAGGCACTGCGTGTGTGGGATGGCTGGAAATGGCAGCTCTGCTCCCTTGGCCCTGAATCAGCTGAAGGGAGGCTTTGAGGCTGGAATCCAGCTTTAGCCTTTTCCATAACAGGAGTTCAGGGCTGTGCTGCTCCTCGTGTTCTCCTTTCCATGAGAGCCTGAGTTAGGGACAGGCAGCAGCTGCAGCTCAGAGCCTGAACCCTTCCCTGGGAGCAGGAATTACTGCACTGGGAGAAAGCAGCCAGCAGATTCTGCATTCCCAGGGCAGTTCCTGCACATTCTGCATTCCCAGATCAGCCCCTGCACTCTCTGTGTGCCCAGATCAGCCCCTGCACTCTCTGTGTGTGCCCAGATCAGCCCCTGCACTCTCTGTGTGTGCCCAGATCAGCCCCTGCACTCTGTGTGTGCCCAGATCAGCTCCTGCACTCTCTGTGTGTGCCCAGATCAGCTCCTGCACTCTGTGTGTGCCCAGATCAGCCCCTGCACTCTCTGTGTGTGTGCCCAGATCAGCCCCTGCACTCTCTGTGTGTGCCCAGATCAGCCCCTGCACTCTGTGTGTGCCCAGATCAGCCCCTGCACTCTGTGTGTGCCCAGATCAGCCCTTGCACTCTCTGTGTGTGCCCAGGGCAGCCCCTGCACTCTGTGTGTGTGTGCCCAGATCAGCCCCTGCACTCTCTGTGTGTGCCCAGATCCGCTCCTGCACTCTGTGTGTGCCCAGATCAGCTCCTGCACTCTGTGTGTGCCCAGATCAGCCCCTGCACTCTCTGTGTGTGCCCAGATCAGCCCCTGCACTCTCTGTGTGTGCCCAGATCAGCCCCTGCACTCTGTGTGTGCCCAGATCAGCCCCTGCACTCTCTGTGTGTGCCCAGATCAGCCCCTGCACTCTGTGTGTGCCCAGATCAGCCCTGCACTCTCTGTGTGTGTGCCCAGATCAGCCCCTGCACTCTCTGCAGCCCCCTGCACTCTGTGTGTGTGCCCAGATCAGCCCCTGCACTCTCTGTGTGCCCAGATCAGCCCCTGCACTCTCTGTGTGTGCCCAGGGCAGCCCCTGCACTCTCTGTGTGTGCCCAGATCAGCCCCTGCACTCTCTGTGTGTGCCCAGATCAGCCCCTGCACTCTCTGTGTGCCCAGATCAGCCCCTGCACTCTCTGTGTGTGCCCAGATCAGCCCCTGCACTCTGTGTGTGCCCAGATCAGCCCCTGCACTCTCTGTGTGTGCCCAGATCAGCCCCTGCACTCTGTGTGTGCCCAGGGCAGCCCCTGCACTCTCTGTGTGTGTGCCCAGATCAGCCCCTGCACTCTCTGTGTGTGCCCAGATCAGCCCCTGCACTCTCTGTGTGTGCCCAGATCAGCCCCTGCACTCTCTGTGTGTGCCCAGATCAGCCCCTGCACTCTCTGTGTGCCCAGGGCAGCCCCTGCACTCTGTGTGTGCCCAGATCAGCCCCTGCACTCTCTGTGTGTGCCCAGATCAGCCCCTGCACTCTGTGTGTGCCCAGATCAGCCCCTGCACTCTGTGTGTGCCCAGATCAGCCCCTGCACTCTCTGTGCCCAGATCAGCCCCTGCACTCTGTGTGTGTGCCCAGGGCAGCCCCTGCACTCTCTGTGCCCAGATCAGCTCCTCCTGCTTCCCCATCCGGGAGCACCCGGGAAGGGCAAGGGCTGAGGTGCAGAACAGGAATTGGAGCAGCAGCAGGAGCAGGGGCAGGGGCAGGAGCAAGGGCAGAGGCAGGAATTGGAGCAGGAGCAGGAGCAGGAGCAGGGGCAGGAGCAGGGGCAGGGGCAGCAGAGGCAGGGGCAGGAGCAGGAGCAGGGGCAGGAGCAGGGGCAGGAGCAGGGGCAGGGGCAGGAATTGGGGCAGGGGCAGGAATTGGAGCAGGAGCAGGGGCAGGAATTGGAGCAGGAGAGGAGCAGGGGCAGGGGCAGGGGCAGGACTTGGAGCAGGAGCAAAGGGATTTGGGGCGGCTCCAGGGGGAAGGTGCTCCCCGAGTCTTGGGGCTGAAGGGAAGGGATGGCCTCGGGTGGGCTCCTCATTTTTGGATATGTTCTTTGCAATTTTGGTAAAATTCCTGCTTTTTCTGTTGGTAGCTGCTGAAATGAGCTGGGTTTCCATGCCAGGACTACTACACGATGTGTATATGCTGATTTTTCTGCATCAGGGCAGCTTTTGTTGTCTGTTTCTTTGTTCTGACACTACACACAGACAATTTGTGTGTGTCTTCCAGGTACTAGAATTCTTTAGACATTTCCTCTCCATTTAGTATTGATTCCACATACCTCACCAGTAGAAAGAAAGAAAAAAATAACAATCGTCACAGAGTGTATCATATGTCAGTCAATTTAAAAAAAAAAAAGAGTTTTATATTACTCTGAAATTTGTGCACAATAAATGTTCTTTAAACTAAGATCCTTGAATTAATTGTGTTCTGGATTTTTTTTCCTCTTTGTTCTGTAATTATTTATGATTCTTACCTGTGTTCAGACTTGAGCTTAGTTTGTTAATATGTATAATTTAGCATTTATTGCATTCATATGTAAATAGGAGCAAGTATTGTAAACAATTTCATTGCTGGGGTTGTGGGTGTTATACATACACACATTTAGGATTGCAGTTTTTTGGTATAATTTTTTGTATTGTAAAATAACAGCTAATTTAAAGCCAGAACGAGAAAATTATTGGGAGGTCTGTGCATTTTAAATACAAATGTGAAGTACATGTATATAAATAAAAGTAAATAATGCAAATCTTTCCTCTGAAATAAAAAGTAGATGATCTGGTTAAAATTTTCCTCTTATTTATTTTCTTAAAATGGGCGAAAAAAATAATTCAAGGTGGTTTTGAAGGCTCCTGGCTGAGGTGAGGGTGGGTATCAGTGGGCTCCTGGCAGGTATGAATTTGGGAGGGGGAAGGAGGGACACGTCCTCTGACAAAGGATGGGGGTAATGTAACATAATTCAAAGAGGTAAATCTGTAGATTTTAAAGGTAGAGACAGTCTTTAAATAGTTTCTGCCCTCAGGTTCACTTTCCCCAGGTGCCTTAGGGCAGCTCTTGGTCCCTGATCTCCTTGGCTGTCTCTGAAGGGTGGGAGAAGGGAGGAGAATCCCAACGAGGTGTCAGAGTTCTCAGTATGTTAAGGGTCCTTGCCAACCTAAATAATTCTATGATTATATAGAAAAAAGGACCTCTCCTCCATGCAGGGATGGTGAGGGTTGCAGGAGGAATTTATTTGCTCCCACCCCTCAGTGCTGGTGTCACTGTCCCAGTGGAACTGATCCCTGAGTGCCTTGGCTCCATGGTCTGACAGATCTTTTCCAACCCGGGTAATTCAGCGTTCCCACAGACCCAAAGCTCAGAGCTTCTCCATTCAGGGTTTAACAGACTCACAGACTACCCCAAGCTGGAGGGGATACACAGGGATCACCCAGTCCCACCCCTGTCCTTGCCCAGACCCCAAAATCCCCCCCTGTGCCCCCCTGGCAGCTCTGTCCAAACCCCCCTGGAGCTCTGTGGGGCTGTGCCCATTCCCTGGGGAGCCTGGGCAGTGCCCAGCACCTTCTGGGGGAAGAACCTTTCCCTGAAATCCAACATAAACCCCTCCACACACAGCTCCAGCCATTCCCTGGTCCCCTGTCCCAGAGATCAGAGCTGCCCCTCTGCTGCCCCTCATGACATGACCCCAACAGAACTCAAAAATCTCAGCCCCTTCCCTTTCTTACTCTCACTAACAATTCTTTCCAGTAAATTTCTTTGTTTAAATCCAAAGAGGAAAAGCTGCCCTGGTGTTTCAGATACACAGGAAAGCTGCAGAGGCACAGCAGAGGTGGCCACTGCTGTCCCACCTCCTGTGCAGCAGCACATCTCCCACCACAGGAACTCACCTGCTGTTTGTTAGCTGGTGCAAGGCTCCTCACTCTTCACAAAGATTGCAATTTGGTGAAATAACTCACTGAAAACCGCCTGGGTCGTGGTTATTCAGGCACTGGGGAGGTGACACTGCTAGCTGACAATAAACATCTTGCTGTGGAAGCAAGACTGTGGAGAGATGAGCTGGAATTTTTGACTGACAGGCACTCCACTTTACAAACTATAAAAGCTATACAAAACTTTCACAAAGCAAAAGTTTTCTGCACATTCCCTAAAAATGTGTGGGGCTTTTCCCCAAAGCTGGGACACCCAATTTTGTGGTTACTCTGCCGAGGGCTGAGTACTCTAACAGCAGTTAGGTGGTAAATTCCACTGACTCCTGTTCTCTGCTGTGTCTTTGGTAGCTTTAATTTAGGATCCTTAATGTCGTGCACTGTTTTATGTAATCTCTCAGTGTTTCTCCTGGTTTTTCACTGTGCAGTAACTGTTCAAGGCTGTTTGTCTGTTATCTCCTGTCTGTTCAATAAATAACACATTTTATAATACCCCTAATCAGCCAGCCTTAAGAACTTGTGAGCCAGAGGGATTGAGGTGCAGGTCACCTAAGCAGAGCTGCTGCCAAAATTCTGAGCCTCAGGCAGGGCTTGTCTAAAGCTGTCACTTGATCCATGACACCCAGGCATGCACAGCTCGTCCCGCCGGGACACAATCCGTTGTTCTCCATTTATTTTTATGTCACTCTCCAACTCTGAAATTAAGCACTGCTGGGATGAAGCAGACTTGAACCTGACATTTATGAGCCATGAAGGTTTCAGCCACTGTTGCCTCCCAAGATTGTTGTGCTGCTTCATTCCATGGCATTAAGCTGGGATGCAGGAGCCCAATTCCCAGCAATTGCTGCAGAGCTGAGCAGAGGACGCCAGGCTGACAGCCCAGCGTGGGGTGTCCAGACTTGAAATGAAATGGGCAGGGGGTAGTGGTTTTAAAACTGCTTTGAGTTTATTTTGGACAGCAGGAAAAACCACAGAGGGCTGGAGCCATTTTTCATCCCTGCTCTGATTTTTCTTTTGTTGTAGCAAAGAAAAGAGGTTTGAAGGGAAGGAAGGGAGGAGAGCATGGAGGTTTTCCAAGGCTGTGTGCACATCCAGGATGATGATCTTTGTCATCAGCTGTCATTAATGAATGCTTTGGGTAAGGAGACAGAGAGAAATTTGAGGTCCAGCTTTTCTTTCCACAAACCTTAAATATTGACCACCTACAGGAAGAAGGGATTTAAAGTCTTTTTAAAAACCAACTTAACTGCCCCAGAATTCCTGGACTGGAGGCTGGGTGGTGTTTCTTCCACCCAGGAAAAGGTGGGGGTTGGGGCAGCTCTTGGGTAGTTCCACATCACTGGTTGGTGGTAAATCATCTACAGTATGGCAGAGACACCATTTCCTTCTTTCCCCATTGATGGGAAGAGAGGTGGACAGAAGAGCCAGAGTTGCACAGCCAATGCATTGCCATTGGGGAAAAAAGAAATAGCAGGTTCTTGAGTTTCTCCCTGGGGTTTTTGGTTTCTGAGTAATCAAGCAGCAACTCAGGGATTGCAGGGACAGAGTGGAAGCACTGAGATCTTGCCAAAGGCACAAGGTGGGGGAGATTTTTTAATGAGGTGATGGCAGCTGCTGCTGAGTTTTCTGCCTGGGCCCAGGTATCAGCATCACTGCAGGTGGGCTGAGCTCCTCCTGCTCCCACTGCAGCATGGCTGGGAGCAGCAGCACCTCCCCAGGCTGTGTCTGAGCCCCAACACCCCTGGCCAGGGATTTTGGGACACCATCATCACCCCATGGAAGCTCTGAGCTAAGACATGTGATGTCCTAGAGGCACCTCTTCTCCCTGGGGACTCCAGAGACTCAGTGACAAACCTGGGATTTGGGATCTGCACTAGAGATGTCTGAGAAGAGATAAATCTTCCCCACAAACAAAGAGCAAGATCTCAGGGCTCAAACGGCATTGAAATTGGATGTTTCACATTGGCATGTAGGGTTAGGACAAGGGGAAATGGCTTCCCACTGCCAGAGGGCAGGGATGGATGGGATATTGGGAAGAATTTGCTCCCTGTGAGGGTGTAAGGTCCTGGCACAGAGAACTGTGGCTGCCCCTGGATCCCTGGAAGTGTCCAGGGCCAGACTGGATGGGGCTGTGGAGCAACCTGGGACAGTGCAAAGTGTCCCTGCCAGGGCAGCAGTGGAAAACGATGTTTTTTACAGCTCCTTGTAACTCAAACCATTCCATGATTCCGTGATCAGCTGCAGGACCAGGCCCTTCCTTCCCTCTCTTCTCTGTGTTCCTGGGCCCTCACTCAGGCCACATGCATCACTCAGAAACCACATCTGCAGGGAATTTAGCCAAAAAAACACTGGCTGGGCCCCTCTGGCTCTTCCAAGGACAGCATCTTTCTCCTCTTTATTTCCCTGCTCTGCCAAGAAGTGCAGGGGCAGCTCCATGAGCCCACAGCCTGCAGGGAGGGGCTGCTCTGGTCTCTCCCCTCCACGGTGACCAGCAGTGCCATGGGAGGATGGGACTGGGTCTCTCCTGGTCCTCCTGCTGATCCCTGAATGCAATTTGGAGGCAGAGCTGCAGTGGGTAGGGCTGGGTGGTGATGGCAGGTTGTGAAGTGCTGTCTGGATGGGGAATTAGAGCAGAGCACAGACATATCTGGGGTCTCCATCCACCCCACCTGCAGCTGTTTTATCAGCTCTGCTTTCCAGGCTGCAGCCACAATGTGCCTCCAACTGAGTGACTGGCAGCTCTTCCATTGACACATTCCCTGGGATCCTTGCTCCCACCAGAAATCATTTCCACTTCCCCTTAGGAAAAAAAAAAACCCACAAAATGGCTTGAACATTTTTCATGTCAGAGCTAATTCTGCAGCTTTTCCCTTTGGCAAACATCCACTGTTTCTGCAGAAATTCAGTGTTTTAATAACTGAAGCAAGATGTCTCCATCCCTATCAGCATTTTAGCGCCGTTTGCTTGGAGATAACGGGTGGGAAATTGTTGTTTCTGATTTCAACATCTCCTTGCAGCAGTTGAACATCAGCTGCAGGATTTTACTTGTGCTGTGTCTGCAGCCCCAGTGGGATGGGGACTGTGGCTCCTGTCTGCAGGTCTCTCCTCTGAACCTCCCGTGCTCCACAGGCTCCATCTGCCATGGAAACATGGAATGGTTTGGGCTGGAAGGGGCTTTAGAGACCACCTGGTCCAAGATGGGCTGGTCCTGCAGGGGCAGGGACACCTTCCACCAGACCAGGCTGCTCCAAGCCCTGTCCATCCTCTCTGGGGGCTACACAGGCTGTGCAACCTTTTCTCTGGGAGTGTGGAAAAATCCCTTCCTGTCCTCTGTCCTCAGTGTTTGATGTCTGTGGCTGGAGGAGGGTGCAGTGCTCAGTTTTGTTGTGGGCACAGCCAGCACCCCCAAAACCACACCCAGACCCAGAGATGGGGTAGAAGTGAGGGTCTGCCCTGACCTGAGCCCCTCTGCTGTCCCTGTGCAGAGCCTGGGGGTCCCACTGGGATCTCCTTCAACCCCTGAAGCCCAGCAGCTCCTGTCCCTACAGCAGCTCCTGTCCCTATAACAGCTCCTGTCCCTACAGCAGCTCCTGTCCCTACAGCAGCTCCTGTCCCTACAGCAGCTCCTGTCCCTATAGCAGCTCCTGTCCCTATAACAGCTCCTGTCCCTATAACAGCTCCTGTCCCTACAGCAGCTCCTGTCCCTACAGCAGCTCCTGTCCCTACAGCAGCTCCTGTCCCTATAACAGCTCCTGTCCCTACAACAGCTCCTGTCCCTATAACAGCTCCTGTCCCTATAACAGCTCCTGTCCCTATAACCTCCCTGTCCCTACCGCAGCTCCTGTCCCTACAGCAGCTCCTGTCCCTATAACAGCTCCTGTCCCTACAGCAGCTCCTGTCCCTAAAGCAGCTCCTGTCCCTACAGCAGCTCCTGTCCCTACAGCAGCTCCTGTCCCTATAACAGCTCCTGTCCCTATAACAGCTCCTGTCCCTACAGCAGCTCCTGTCCCTATAGCAGCTCCTGTCCCTATAACAGCTCCTGTCCCTACAGCAGCTCCTGTCCCTACAGCAGCTCCTGTCCCTATAACAGCTCCTGTCCCTACAGCAGCTCCTGTCCCTACAGCAGCTCCTGTCCCTATAACAGCTCCTGTCCCTACAGCAGCCCCTGTCCCTATAACAGCTCCTGTCCCTAAAGCAGCTCCTGTCCCTACAGCAGCTCCTGTCCCTACAGCAGCTCCTGTCCCTATAACAGCTCCTGTCCCTACAGCAGCTCCTGTCCCTATAACAGCTCCTGTCCCCTATAACAGCAGCTCCTGTCCCTATAACAGCTCCTGTCCCTACAGCAGCTCCTGTCCCTATAACAGCTCCTGTCCCTATAACAGCTCCTGTCCCCAGCACTGGGTGGCCCTGGACTGGCCCCAGCAGCTTTTAGGATGCTGACCTTGCTCGAGCAGCTGCTGTCCCTATAGCTCCCTCAGAGCTGCAAGGTTTTCCCAGCAGGGCCCAGGTCCATCTGGACCCTCACAGGAATTGTCCTTGGAGCCAGCAAACCCCAGCCTGGGCGCTCCCAGAGGGAAATGGCTTTGAGGAGAGTCTCAGTTCATTCCTAACCCTCAGCTTTTATTCCCTCTCTGCATCCTCAGCTGCTCCATGCACACAAGGAGGCAACCCTGATTTCTGGGAGGAAAATTGTAGCATTTATGTGTTTAACCTTGAACTCACTTTAAGAACTGACTTGAATTTCACTCATTATTTTTATATAAATTTTATGTACATTTATTTTCTAAATTTTTTAGGGCTATCCAGAATTGGCAAGGAAGCATTCCATTTGCCTCTAATAAATTTTCCTGTGTATTCTTTTATTTTTTTAAAGTTGCCAAAAAAAGCTCACATATGTTCATGGCATGAACAGAAGTCTTCCTGGCTGGCATGAGCCCCATCCTGCCTTCTCCTCCATCTCCCTTCCTGCTGTGCCCAGCACAGGGCTGCAGCATCAGCCTTTCCCAGCTATTTCCACTCTGTGGGTCCCACGGTGGCATCCTGGCACCAGAGGCTCCATGCCCCCAATTGCAGGTGCAATTATTCCCATCCCTGCTGTGTCTTGCAGTGCCTCCCTCTTCCTGTGCTGGCACCAGCTTTGAGCCAAACCTGCCCCAAATTTCTCCCAAACCTTTGCATGTCTCACCCCCACAAAGAGCCCCAGGGTTTGTGTGGGGCTCGTGTCTCCCCCCCCGGTGGCATTGATGTCTGTCCACCTCAGCAGAGCTCTTTTCCTCCTGGCTGGGACACACTGGGTTGGAGCTGGGTTTGGAGGGAGAGTAGCCCCCAGAGCTGTCTGCAGCCTCCTCCCAAGGGACAGCTCCAGTCTCTGCTCTGGGACCAGGGGCAGGACTGGGTGAACAGCTGGAGCTGGGCAAGGCTGGATTTTGGGAAAGGTTGTTCCCCAGAGGGTGCTGGCACTGCCCAGGCTCCCAGGGATGGGCAGGGCCCCAGAGCCCAGGAGAGTTTGGGCAGTGTGGACACTGCTGAAGGCTCAAGGAGGCTGCTGGCTTTCTCAGCTGCAGCTCGGACCTTTCCCAGGCTGGGGATTTTTCTCAGAGAACAAGAGAAGGAAGGATGAATAACACAGATAAACACCTGGGGTTGACCCCCGAGCCGTGTGAGTGTCTCGGGATATTTTGCAGAAAGCATGTTTTCAAAGAGGTGTTTCCTTCTGGGGCCAATGAGCCTTTTCTGTTTTGTTTTGCACTCGTATTAAATGTGATGACTTTTCAATAAATGACTCCTTCTTGCTGCTTTGCAGAAGTTGTGTGTGCTGCTGCATTATTCCTGTTCCTGACCAGACAGGGACAGGACAGTGCTGCCAGGGGTGCCCAGGGTGGGATTTTGGGATCTGTGCAGGCAGGGGTTGGATGGATGATCCCGAGGGTCTCTCCAGCTGAGGATATTCCAGGATATTCTATGATTCCAGCCACTCCAACCCCCAGTTCCTTCCAGCACAGGAGCAGTGAGCCCAGCACCACCCTGGACGAGCTGGCAGAGCAGCAGGAGCCAGGGCTCAGGAAAATGCGTGTGTGCTTTATTCATGGATATGTTTAAATATTGACATTACAGAAAAGGTAAGTACAAGTCTGACCCCAGTTTGGGCTGGCAGCCACCACCCTCCCCTCGTGCAGGTGCACATGTGGGGCTCCTCCTCCAGCACCTTCTCCAGCCCTGGGTGTCCCTTCCAGCTCTGCTCCAGCCTGGACAATGCTGTACATGACATGACATGACAAGGGGAGGTACACACACAGTATTTCACAGGCCCTCAGGGCTGCCAACCACTGCCAGTGGTGCTGTGCACCCAAAAAAATAGAGTTCAGTGGCTACAGAAAGTCTGGCTGGTTCTTTAACTGTGTTTTTTTCCTTTCTTTTTCCCAGGATTCTTCTTTGTGCTTATGGAAGTCCTCAAGAACGGAGTAATTCCTGAAAAGAAAATTGTCTCCCTTTCTGCCCCTTGGCTCGCTCAGTCTTCTGCCTTTACAAGCAGCTGCTATGACTTCTGTGGTTAATCAAGAGGCTTAAAAATGAAGATCCATGGTTCACTTGACAGAATTCAGCAGAGATGGAATTTCATCCAAAAAAATTACTGACTTTTTACAAGGAAAAAGCAGTGGTCTGTGCACACATGTTGGTGGGTGGGAGGAGAGTAATCATGTTTGCTTCCTCCAAAAGAAAGGTTCAAAAGTCATCCTTTATTGCAAAGTTTGATTCGTGAACAGACTTGGAGAGAGAATCAACATTAAGTATTGGTGAAAAGAGTGCAATAATCAGAACAAAGCCATGAAAGTTTGGGGATAATTTTTTTGTTTGTTAATTCCTACCCCCCAACTCCTTCCTGCTGAGTGAGAGGCTCCTCGCTCTGTGCCTCATTCACTTCATCCAAAGCATCTGTGAGCCCCCAGGAATCCCCAGGAGGGCAGGACCTGGCCTGAGACAGGGCTTGGAGGACCTGACATGGGAACTGAGGATCTTGTTGGGCTCTGATGTGTAGAGACAACAAACATCTGCAGGGTCTTTAAAGCAAGGCACCCCTGGGGTGGCCAAGGCCAGGTGGATGGGGCTTGGGAAAACCTGGTCTAGTGGAAGAGGGGCTGGAATGAGATGAGCTTTAAAGTCCCACTTGACCCATTTCATGATTCTGTGGTATAAATCCAGGGGAAATTATGAAGTCTGTCATGGAAATTGTTAATGTAGGTGCTGATGTGGGACATGGTACTGGGATGAGGTAACCTCTGCACTCTCCTCCATCCCATCCAGTCCAGAAGGGTTCTCCAGCTCTTTTTACAGCACACCAGTCTGCAGGGAGAGGTGAGGTGGGGCCACCAGGCACCCTGACCACCCAGAAAAACTCTTTCTCTGCTGAGTGAGAAGGAAATGGCAAAGTGGCACTGCAACATCACTGCCACTGACAAATGAGAGGCACAGCAGTGAGTGCTCCTGGAAAGCAGCTGACACCTGTACCCCCATCCTGGGCAGACACAGCCTTGCACCCCTGGGAGCTGCTGGAGCCTGGTTTGATGGGGCCAGACGTGTGGGAAAACAGAGGTAACTGCAGGACCAGCAAGGAAAGGGGCAGAAGAACACGATTCCCAGCATGACCTCGTGGTGTTGAGGTAGTTCCTTGCTTTGAAGGGCTGAGCAATCAGGGATTCATCACACTGATGTCCTGGATAAAGGGGAGACATTCACAGCAACTCTGTGCACACATGGGGTCACTTGGGAAGGACTTTCCTGCCTGTAGCTCTCCCTCCTTTCTGCTTCCCTGACCACAGTGAGCTCCTGGCCAGGAAGTCCTCACATACAGCTTTTAGCTCAGGCTGTGACTTGTGAGCCTGTGCACAAGCCCTGGAACTTGGTGTGCTCCTCTGCACAGCCTTGGGTTAGGAAAACCTGGTGCTACAGCCCTGAGCACCTCGAGGAGCAGCGCTTTGGACAGGATGCAGCAGGAGAATTTCTGTTCAGGTCAGACACATCCACAGGTGCTCAGATGAAAACCAGAGTGGTTTCTTGTTGGAACAAAAGCCAAGGAAGTTGCTGCAGTTTCTCAGAAAATCTGAAGCAATAAACAGTGTGAGGGTTTTTGCAGGAAATGGGAATAAAAAGCAAAGGGCTTTACCGTGTCAGATGCTTCCTAAGCCTTTCCACGCATTCAAACGCCAAGGGATTAATGATATTTATTGGAGGAGCACAAACCAAGGAATAAATGGACTGCTGCAAAGGCCAGGCCTAATGACACCCAGGGGATTCTGGGGCTATTGCTCTTCCTCCCATGGCACTCAGCCTGGGAGCTATCTATCCTGGGGAACCTCACTCTTCCTCACCATCTTCTTTCCTGGCTTCACGTAGTACAGGGGTTCAGCCCCCAAGAGGGCACTGGGACTCCTCAGCTCACCTCAAGGAAAGACCCTGGGATGCCCAGGTAGTCCAAGGTCACACAGCTGCCTCCCTGTGCTCCAAGACACCAGGGACACTCATCCTCACCTCCCTGTGCTCCAAGACACCAGGGACACTCATCTCTCCTGTGCCCAAGACACCAGGGACACTCATCCTCACCTGTCCCTGTGCTCCAAGACACCAGGGACACTCATCCTCACCTGTCCCTGTGCCCCAAGACACCAGGGACACTCATCCTCACCTGTCCCTGTGCCCCAAGACACCAGGGACACTCATCCTCACCTCTCCCTGTGCCCCAAGACACCAGGGACACTCATCCTCACCTTCCCCCCTGTGCTCCTCTGCAGCTCAGCAGAAAGGGTCCCTTCAGCAGCCTTTGCTTAAATGGCATCTTCACTGAAAAAACAGGACCTGGCAAGAGGCAAAGCCCTTCACCTGCTCACCTGGACACCTGGAGGTGGTTGCCTCTGCCAGTTCTTCAAGGAGGGGAAACTCAATGCAATCCCTGCCCATGATCTAATTCATGACTGGGCCTTTCTTGGTTGGGCATGTCTGTCTTCAGGGTGGTATCCAGCAAACCTCTCCTGTCCTATCTCTTCCCTAATGAAATCCCTTGGCTGGACACCCTGTACCTCTGAGACCAGTGGGTGAACAGGTAGCATGTGAGGGTGAGATGTGTTGGGCTCACATCAAATCCTGCCCATGGGCTCACACTGGTTTCTGATGGAGGGAGAGTAGCCTGGAGTGGAACAATATTGGCCTCTGGCTGTTTGGATGTGACAAAAAATGCCCCAAACACAGTACAGGACCAGTGGATAGAGATGTTTGGGTTGGGACACAAAAAATTGATCTGTAAACAAAATGCAACACACGTGTTTCTTCCTGAATGCCATCAGTACAGGACACAGGGCTCCCAGGGAGGAGGGCCCGGGGGGCAGGTGGCAGCTGGGACATGGATGCTGGTTTGGAGAGGGTGGATAATCCCTGCCAGCCAGTTCAGAGTCTGGTTACTTGGTCCTCCCCAGAGGTGCTTCAGTTTCCTCTCCAGTGAACAAAACCTCCTTCTCCCCAGTCTTGTGGTTTCTGCAGTCTGAAAGAACCAGGCGCGTTGTCCTTCAGGTTCTGAGCTACCCTGGAGACACCTGAACTCCACATCACTCGACATGTCCTGCACAGAGCCCCTCAGTGTGGGCTTCAGAAACCTCCTGACAGGTCATCCATCCATCCACCCACCAGAAGTCTTTCCCCTCTTGGCTGGGGCAGGAAGAAGCATTTCCTTTGCAGCTCTCATTTCTTGGATCAACTCTCTCCTCCAGCTTTTCCAAGGAAATTGTCCATGGCTCCAGCCCTATCCATAGAGAGCTGGAGAAACAACAACCAAGCTGTGGTGTGGAAAGGTGGCCAGGACCAAGAATGAGCTGGTTGTCAACAATGCTGATCATATAAAATCAAACAAACTGGCAGACAGATGAGGAGGAGGAAGGGATGCCTGAACACTCACCTTGCCTTCCCATCCCCTCCCTTCTCCCTGCTCTCCTCCTGACACAGTTACTGGTGTGGCTGTTCAGTGAAGAAACCAACACAAATCGAGTCAGTGCCTGCTGAGTGCCAGCCCTGCCTCACATCAGGGGCAGGCTCAGCACAGCGAGCAGGAGCCACAGCTGCAGCACAGGGGCTGCCCAGGACCGGGCTGCTGGGCTGGGGGTGCCTGAGGACAAACGAGTGGAGCCACGCAGGAGCCTCTCCTCTGCAGCCACCTGCAAGGGGAAGAGACAGCGTGGGTGAGAGCTGTGGCTGATGGGGGAACCATGGAATGGTTGGAAGAGACCATAAAGACATTCATTTAGACCATAAAGACATTCAGTTAGACCATAAAGACATTCAATTCCAGCCCCTGCCATGGGCAGGGACACCTCCCACTGCCCCAGCCCCAAGCCCTGTCCAGTCTGACCTGGATCAGCTTCCCAGGGCAGTCACAGCTGCTCTGGGCACCCTGTGCCAGGACCTCTCCACCCTCACAGCCAAGAATTCCATCCCAGTGTCCCACCCAGCCCTGCCTCTGGCAGTGGGAGCCATTCCCTGTGTCCTGTCCCTCCCTGCCTTGTCCCCAGTCCCTCCCCAGCTCTCCTGGAGCCCCTCCAGGCCCTGCAAGGCCACAATTAGGTCACCCTGAAGCTTCCCTTCCCCAGGCTGAACAATCCCCATTCTGTTTTTCCTCTCAGGAGAGTGGCTCTGTCTCTCTAACCCAGCTGTGTCCCTGCTCGGTGCTCAGAGCATTTGGGCTCCAGGGTGTGTGTGTGCAGAGGGGCAGGGCTGGTCCAGCACCAGGCTCTGCCTGGAGTCACTGCAGCTCCTCAGGAGATGCTGGGGGTGCCAGCAGAGTCACTGCTGGGCACAGCACTGCCTTGGGCCCTGGCTGGAGGGGCTGTGTGCGCTGGTGCCTGCTGCCCCTCAGCTCAGGGGTGACCCATGGAGCCACTGAGTCTGGAGCCATGCTGGCACTGCCTTCCCCTGCTGACCCTAAAGGTGGGTGTGCGTGCCTCCAAGGGGCTGGGAGACATTTGCCCAGCTTTCCCCTCAGCTCCAGAGGTGCCAGGCTCATCAAACACTGAAAGGGATCTGGATTTGAAGCCGAGTCCAGAGCAAAGATCCCAGTCCCTGGCTTCCCTGCAGTGCCAGCAGGATCAGGCTCCAGCAGCACTCACAGCTCACACCTCTCACAGCTCACACCTGACAGCACTCACAGCTCACACCTTTCAGCTCACAGCTCACACCTCTCACAGCTCACAGCACTCACAGCTCACACCTCTCACAGCTCACACCTGACAGCACTCACAGCTCACACTTTTCAGTTCACAGCTCACACCTCTCACAGCTCACACCTGTCACAGCACTCACACCTCACAGCTCACACCTCTCACAGCTCACACCTGTCACAGCACTCACACCTCACAGCTCACACCTCTCACAGCTCACACCTGACAGCACTCACAGCTCACAGTTCACACCTCACAGCTCACACCTCTCACAGCTCACAGCTCACACCTGTCACAGCTCACAGGGCTGTGCTGCTGCCACCAGCAGGTCTGACATGTGGCAGGGCCATCCTTCACTGCAGCTGCTTTGTCCAGCTCCCACTTGCTCTGGGCAATGCTGTCCTGGCCACAGGTTCACAGCTCCTCCATCACTGCCAGGATCAGCTCTCAGGGCTGGATCTGGGCCTGAGGCCAGGTCGGGTTTCTCTGAGGTCTCAGCCCCAGCCTGAAGAGCTCCTCATCCCTGCTGGTGCCAAGCTGTGGCCTGGTAGAGGTGTCCCTGTGCCCTGCAGCAGTGCCACCAGTGCCACCAGTGCCCTGCACAGCACCGAGGGAACCCAGGCCACTCTGCTCCACCTCCCAACCCACTGCTCTGGGAAAACGGTGCAGAGAGCTCAACTGGGTGTTTTCCCAGCAAAACAAACAGTGACAAGTCTTAAAATAACCCACATTTGTAAGCTCTCTGAAGGTATCAGTCAACCCAGTGCAAAGCCTATGCTCAGTCCTTGGAGTCTAGTTAAAACTGACAGCTTCTGTAACCTGAACATTCAGCAAATCAGGGTCACTGTTAATTATTCAATAGTAAAATAATTGAATCTGAAAATTACTCTGGTTTGACAAGTCAAGGTCATTTTGTTTTATCTGAAAATAAAATATTTAATGCCTGCCATGGCCATTGTCGGTAAACGGACATTTGTTTTAAAATACTTTCAATTTAATATTATTTTGATAGTCATAATTTGCTGATGAGCACAACCTTTTCTTTCAATTTTTCCAATGCTTAGCAAAGCTTAGTTAAACCTCTGCATTATGACCTCTAGAATCCTCATCTAACAAGGGAGGAACTTGTGTCCTGGGAACTTGAAATGCTTGTCTGAAGCTGAACTGATGCTCTAAAGGATGGTGAGGAGCCAAGCCACTAGTCCTGGCTGAAAACCCCATGGATTTCCCAGTGCTTCTAAATGGAACATATCTCTGAAAAATGGGAAGGGGAAGGGGAAAGGGAAGGGGAAGGGGAGAATCAGGCCTCCAGGAGGTGGAGGGTGGGTTGGATGTCTGCATGTGACTGAAATGACACAGGGGCAGAAGGAGCTGAGGCGAGGAGGCTGCAGGGGGCACAGATGTGGCCAGCCATGTCCCTGGGCCAGGCCTGCCCTCTCCCACCTTGGTGGGCTGGAGGTGCTCCGGGCTGCTCTCTCTGAGGGTGCCCACGGCTCTGTTGGCGTTCCGCTCCTGCTTGTACATCTGTGTGGTGGGGGGCACGGACGGGGCCAGGGCTGCGCTCAGGTGGCTCCCATTGCCAAAGGCCTGGATGGCGTTCTCTGTGTGTGGGGAAACGGAGAGAAGGGCTCTCAGGGCGGGGGGAAGCGCCGGCACCAGCCCCTCCCTCTGCATGCCCGCGATGGGCGCCTGAGGCTCTCAGAGCTCCGTGCTGGCAGCGCGGGGAGCTGGAGAGCACAGACCCCGCACGGACCCGCACGGACCCGCACAGACCCGCACAGACCCGCGCGGACCCGCACAGCCCCGCACAGACCCGCACGGACCCGCACAGACCCCGCACTGACCCGCACAGACCCCGACCCGCACGCCCGCGACCCGCGACAGACCCGCACGGACCCGCACTGCTCACGGACGCAGGACCGCGACGGACCGCAGCAGACTGACCAGCACGGACCCGCACGACCGCACGACCCGACTGCGACTCCAGACGGACCCCAGACGGACCCGCGACCGCACCGCACGGACCCGCACCGCACGGACCCGCACAGACCCGCACGACCCCGCATGGACCGCACGACCCGACAGACCCCGCAGACCCGCCAGACCCGCACAGACCCGCACTGACCGCACCCGCGCACGGACCCGCACGACCCGCACAGCCCCTGCACGCCCACGGACCCGCCCTGACCCGCACTGACCCGCACAGACCCGCACAGACCCGCACGGACCCGCACGGACCCCGCATGGACCCGCACTGACCCGCACTGACCCGCACAGACCCGCACAGACCCGCACGGACCCGCACGGACCCCGCATGGACCCGCACTGACCCGCACTGACCCGCACAGACCCGCACGGACCCGCACGGACCTGCACAGCTCCCGCACAGCTCCGCACAGCCCCGCACAGCCCTCGGCTGCTGACCTCGCACGGACTCACAGACCCTGCACGGACCCGCACAGACCCGCACAGACCCCGCACAGCCCCGCACAGACCCGCACGGACCCGCACAGCCCCGCACAGCCCCGCACAGCCCCGCGCGGGGCAGCGCCACTCACGCAGGCAGGTGTTGGCGGTGAACAGGTGCAGGAAGCTCTCGCACTCTTCCTGCCGGTTCCCGCTGGCGTTGCAGGTGCACCAGGGAGCGATGCTGGCCGTGGAGTTGTCGATGTAGTTGGGGGTGATGGGGCTGCCTGCCGGGACCGACGGACAAGGGTTACTGCAGGGCAGGAACTCCACAAGGGCACTGACATCCCTTGGTGCTGCTCTCCCGGTTACTCTGCCTCAGCCAAGCCCCTCCATGACAGCAGCAAAACCCTTCCAGTGCTGATGTCATGGCTCTGGTTTGCTCCCAGGGAAGAGAAGAGGAGCAGTCACAACCCTTTTGGTCACATCACCATCACCAAAGCCTTCAGTCAATTAAAAAGTGCTGTCAGCCCAAGGAATGGGCAGTTTCTGGGAATTCAGTTCCCAAATAACATTCAGAGAATAATGGAACGGTTTGGGTTGGAAGGGACCTTAAATCCCACCCAGTGTCATCCCTGCTATGGCAGGGACACCTCCCATTGTCCCAGGTGCTCCAGCCCCAGTGTCCAGCCTGGCCTTGGGCACTGCCAGGGATCCAGGGGCAGCCCCAGCTGCTCTGGGCACCCTGTGCCAGGGTCTCTCCACCCTCACAGCCACAAATTCCTACCCAACATCACATCCATCCCTGCCCTCAGACAGTGGAAGCCACTGCCTGTGTCCTGTCCCTCCAGGCCCTTGTCCAAAGTCCCTCTCCAGGAGCCACTTTAGGTCCTGGAGGGGGCTCTAAAGTCTTCTTGGAGCATTTTACTCTCCAGGCTGAGCATGGACGTGAATGTGTATAAGGGTTTTCATGCTGTCATTGAGAAAGCCAATCTCAATCTCTAGAATGAAGGATTACAACAGAATGAAATGTCGACCCAAAACTGTCAGTCTGTCTCATCCAGCAGGACAGACCTGGTCCAAAGGCCACTGGTGCTTCCCTTTGGATTCTTGTCTGTGCCTGTGCCAACTGCTGCCAGTGGGCTCTGCAGCATCTGAAACCCCAACCTGACACTGTCTGAATTTGGAAAAATGGCAATGCATGGTGATTTCCAGTGGTGATGGCACCAGGGAATCCTGGCACAGCAGACACCCTGGGACAGCCCATCTATTTCCACTGGACAGAGAAGTTCGAATCTTGCAGCAGTCCATGTATTTTCTTCCTCCACTGCAGCCATCCTAAAGTTACCCCATGGATTTTCTCCCTTCCCTGCAGCCATCCTAAAGCTACCCCATCCCCATGGCTTAATCACATCACTGAAGGGAGAAAGACCAGCACCAGGTTGGATGTGGCTTGGAGTCTGGTGAAAGGTGTCCCTGGCCATGGCAGAGGGTTGGAATGAGATGGGATTTGCAGGTCTGTTCCAACCTAAACCATTCCATGACTCTGTGATGTCTCTGAGAGCTCAGCTCTCCACCTTACTGTCCTCATAACCCCAGTATGAGGAGCTGTGTCTCACCAGAGGAGACAATTCCCACCCAGAGGAGCCATGTCCCATCCCAGGAGCCTGTTACCCCCGCAGCCTGTCCCACCCCAGCAGCCTGTCCCAGCCCAGGAGCCTGTCCCACCCCAGCAGCCTGTCCCAGCCCAGGAGCCTGTCCCAGCCCAGGAGCTGTCCCCCCGCCGTGGCAGCCCCGCAGAGCCGCGCCCGTACCGATGATGCCGGTGTACGCCAGCAGACACGCAGCGTAGCTGTCCCTGCGGCAGCCACTGGCAGCCTGCGGGGAGGGCTGGCAGTTCAGCTGGAACTCCGCAAAGCGCGACCTGTGGAGCCAGAGCACAGAACGGACACATCGCCGCGGGGCAGCGGCACGGGGGTGCAACAGCACGGTGCTAACAGAGGGGAACCTGCTTGCACAATGCTGCTCTGGGTGTTCCTCAAACAGCTGGAACAGACGTCCTTTTACAACCTCCTGCCCACCCCAGCAAACCCAGGAGGACGTTTTGAACAGTAATGCTTTACAGGCTTCCTCCAGCACTTCAAGAAAAGTCCAGTCTTGGAAGAAATGCTTGTTTTCTGTTGTGTGAGGTCAGTTTTTGAGGGAAGAGCTGTTGCCAGGAAGAAAAACGGTTTGTGTTGCCATTTTCTATCTTTTGGATAATAACTTTGTCTAAAGACCCCAGCCTTCATTTTTAGTCTGATTTGATGAAACAGAGAATTTCTCTGGTCGTTTCTGTCTCTAAATATAGCTGAGGTCACCTCAGATCAAGGGAAATGTCCAGAGGTTCAGCTATGAAATGTCCTACCCATCACCAGGGCTGCTGCCCCATCCTCTGCTGCAGATGCCCACTCTCAGGAGAGGAACTCTCTGCAGCCTGTGGAGCAGGCAGGTCATTATCTGCCATATAATTCTTTAGGTATCAGTCAGCTCTTGGCACATGGTGGTGTTTGGAGAACCTAGGACACCTGAGGCATCAACACAGGGCTTTCAGGCAGGACAGCAAGAGCTGGAGACCCAGATGGATCTCAGCATCATTCCGTGGCCAGGCAGGAAGGGATCCCACATGGCACCTGAGCTGCTTTGGAAACTCGAGCAAACACCAGCACTGACAACAACTGAAGGAAGGGATCTTCATGTGACAACCTGACTGTCTGAGCTGAGAACTGAGAACTGAGAACTGAGAACTGAGAACTGAGAACTGAGAACTGAGAACTGAGAACTTCAAATATCTACCCTGCCTGGGCAATCTCAGAAAAAATGAGCATGTTGCTCCTCCCAGACAGCCTCTCTTCCAGGCATGTTGCTCTTGCTTCTGGTCAGTGTCAGCATTCCAGTTTGCATTTCCCATCCCACTTCTCCCCTACACCTTAGTCTTTTTTTTCTCATCTTTGTTCCCTTATTTGCCCCTTACCAACCATTTTCTCCTGTAACATAGACAGGCAAAATCTTTCCCAAAACCTGCTGCATTGTTTAGAGATTGAGAGAAGGGAGATAGTTACTGCAGATTTTATATAATCCATATATGAAATCCGTATTAGTAGAACCCACCCTTCTGAGCTGGGAAGGTCAAAGGGCTGGAGCTGTGCAGGAGCTGCAGTGCAGACAGGGTGAGACTTGGAGTGTTTCACTCCATTTCTGTATGATTTATTCCTGCCTCTCCTTGTGGATTCTGCACTGCTGGCTTTGACCAGGTCACATGTCAACCTCTTGCTCCCTCTGTGTCTCTAGAGGATATTTTATATTATATATTCAGAGACCAAGGGACCAGATAATTAACAGCAGTGCTGCTTGCAGGAAATAGTTTCCAGTCTCCTGGGGAGTAACACTCTCCCCTTTGAACCCCTTCCTCCCCACTGGGCCCTCTTGTCACATTAGGGAGAGGGCAGTACCCCCTATTTCAGATAGGGGACAACATCTGAGCAGGACCTGGCCAGCCCAGGGGGTTTGCATCTTTCAGAGTCAACTTCTGCACAGTTAGTGATTCTCCTGCCTCCATCTCTCTGAGGTGCAGCGTGCTGAGGGTATTTGTACTTTCATGCTTCAAGAGAATGCTGCTGCTCTCACCTTCCTTTGTGAAAATACAGAACATTTTCATTGTAATTAAAAGACAATGTGCTGGTAGGGGATGGCTGCTGGAAGTTCAGCTCAGGAAGTCCCAAACCCCACAGCAATTAGAGGCTGAGACAATAGAGGGAGATGTGTCCTACACTTGTTTTTGTGCTCTTCCCTGGTGTCTGCTCGTGCTCCATGCAGGGCACTGTGCTGGCCCCATGGAGCTGTTATTGTCTCTCATCTCTCACTGCCAGGTGGGCTCTGCTCCCCAGAGCGCTGTGTGGATCCACCTTCTGGAATATCAAAGACTTCTTGAGAAACAGGGAGGTGGAGACAGTACAGACAAAGGGAAAGCACTGAAGGGGTTCTGCTGTCAGTGTGCACGTGGGATGGGTCTGTGTGTGTGTGCCTGGGGCTGGAGGGAACTAGAGGAGAAAACCAGGCTGGCCACAGACTGTGCAGTGGATCTGGAATGACACTGGGACTCTGAGACTCCTCCTGCAGTCACCAAAACATAGAATCACTGAATCACAGAATGGTTTGTGTTGAAAGGGACCTTAAATCCCACCTGTGTGCCCTGGCTCTGGTTCAGGCAGTCTCTCCATGCCCCAGCCCTGCGTGCCCACACCTGCAGTGCAGGCAGTCTCTCCATGCCCCAGCCCCGTGTGCCCTGGCTCTGGTTCAGGAAGTCTCTCCATGCCCCAGCCCCGTGTGCCCTGATTCCAGAGCAGGCAGTCTCTCCATGCCCCAGCCCTGTGTGCCCACACCTGCAGTGCAGGCAGTCTCTCCATGCCCCAGCCCCGTGTGCCCTGGTTCCAGTGCAGGCAGTCTCTCCATGCCCCAGCCCCGTGTGCCCACACCTGCAGTGCAGGCAGTCTCTCCATGCCCCAGCCCCGTGTGCCCTGGTTCCAGTGCAGGCAGTCTCTCCATGCCCCAGCCCCGTGTGCCCACACCTGCAGTGCGGGCAGTCTCTCCATGCCCCAGCCCCGTGTGCCCTGATTCCAGAGCAGGCAGTCTCTCCATGCCCCAGCCCTGTGTGCCCACACCTGCACGCCCTTACAGTACCTGCACACGTAGTTGTCCCGGCAGGCGTCCAGGGGCGCCAGGCAGTTGGGCCTGTCCTTGGCCTCGTAGGAGCAGGCCGGGACGATGGTCTGGCGGCGGCGCTCGGCGCAGGCCGTGTCGTCGCAGGGGCAGAAGAGCAGCTCGTGGGTGAACTCGGGCGGGACGCGGTCGAAGAAGCGGCGCAGGGCCTTGTGGCACTTGGCGCGGTTGCAGGCGTCGGCGCGCGCCGGGCGCCGGATGCACAGCGACACGTACTCGGTGCGCAGCCGCTGGCACGTCTCGTCCACGTTGCAGGCCTTGGCCGCGTCCAGGCACCGGTTCACCTGCGTCACCTCGTTCTCAGAGCCTGGGGGGCACGGAGAGGGGGCTCTGTGCCCAACTCCTGCCACAGCACCACCCTGAGCCCTGCAGCCCACCCTGCTCCCAGCCATGGCCCCAGGTGAGACACACCTGCTCACAACGGCAGCGCCCACGGTCAAGTGTGGGCTTGCTCTCCGTGTCCTGGCAGGACCAAATCCCCTTTCCACACTCATCTTTTCCCTAGGAGTGCCACAGTCACATACCAGACTTCACCCCCAGGGCTCACTTCACCGAGCTCGCATATTTAATAAAATGGATTTTGCTTTAATGTGGGCATCTGGTAACATTTTACTGATGCAAATTAACCAGCCTGAGGCCTGGAAGACAGCAGGCATTAGAAAGTGCATCGACTTATGGCCATGAACAGACCCACTCGGGTGTTGGGATCTCCACTAATGGATTTCTTGTTTCCACAAGCTGCTCAAGATCAAAGACTGACTCGGTGGCAAAGCTGGGTCTGTGATACACGGGTGACCTGCACTAATTCTGGCACCTCAGACTCACTGCCCTGGACAGGGAGTTTCTTTAGGCCCCTGGAGGGTCACTGGCTTCGGCAGCAGCTCTGTTTGCTCTCTCCAGGATCTGCCCAGCTCGGTGAGACCTGTCTGAGTCACACTGCAGACCCAGAGCAGTCTGACCCAGAGCCCGATGTCCTGAGCAGTGACAGTGCCCTCATGGGTGGGATCAGAGGCACCACCTGCCTGGGAGTGCATGTGGGTCTCTCCCCACACATTTGCAGGGTCACCCTTGGCTCCCATCAGCAAAATCACTCTGCACACCCACCCTCCTGAATGAGAGGAGAAGGAATGTCCCAGTCTGGGTGGGAGAGTGGAGATGTGCTGTGAGATGCAGGGAAGGTGGAGGAAACCTGCAGTAAGGGCAAAGGTCAGGAAAATAAAGCAAAAACTGTAGTGATGGATGAGAAAAAAAGTGGGAAAGTGGGGATCTCATGAGTTTATATGCCAACACCCTTCTCTGTAAATATAGGGGAAAGGAAGAGGGAAAGGTATTGCTCTAACACTGTTGTAGGGCTGCTTCAAAGGTGGACAGAGGTCTGTTTTACAGAGGGGAAAAATGCTACAGGGTCCCTGGCAGGAGTCACTGGAGACATCAGACTGTGTCTGATTGAACAGATAAAACAAGGGTCCTTCCAGCTTGAGAGAGAAAATGGACTTGAAGCTGGTTTTCATCTCTCTGAATTAAAATCATGACCTGCAGCACACCAGAAGGACTTTCTCTCCAGCAGAGAAAGATTTTTCCACTGAGGAAAAATCCCCAGAATGATAATCCCAATGCAGAGTCCAGCCCTGTATTTGACTGGGAGTTAAAAGCAGCCAGTCACTGCTGACAGTGTTAAACCACTGACAGTCTCCCTGAGCACTTCAGAGCTGGCTGCCCTCCTTAATTTCTCCGACTTTATCAGATACTTTTTCTCCCAGCATTTATTTTTCCCTTCCTGTTGCCCCCTGTTACTTGCAGTGGGCTGGAAGTCGAATTCGAAGTTTTTCAGTTATTTAATCATAGCTGAAAGTTTTGCTTGTTGTGATGCCATCACTAAATACTTACCTTTAAAACTGCCCAGAGAGGAATATTGTCAGAGCAACGGTTTATGCTGGGGAGCTGCCAGCTAACGTGTGGGAAACAGTGACTTGGAAGGGTTTCATTACCCATTCAGCCAATAAATCACAGGGAACATGCTGGATTTTCTCCTCTTCCCACGCATCACCAGCGGATGTGCTTTTTCAATCCCTGCTACAATTACAGTGGAGGGAGATGGTTCCATTTGTGCACTTTTAGTAGTGGCCATATATTGTTTATGTAAAATTTAGATGAATATACATGTTGTTCACTTGGCCTAAGGTCACAGGGGTGTCTTATGTTCCAAGTTCTTGGGATTTTGTTTTGGTAGATTTGAACGAGGGTCCTTGGGCAGTGTTGACCATATGACCCTACTCACTAGATAGGTAAAGGGCAACAGGTCATAAGTCATCTTATAAAAGATATTGATTAGTAGGAATAAGGACAAAAAGGTTAAGAAATTTCATGTTCCTAAGTGGATGCCAAGTCCTCTGAAGAATCCCTGCTGCTCTGGACCCATCCTCTTTGCTGCACAACCTATTTCAATTTACTTTAAAAACCTGAGAGTGTGTTACCCATGCATAAAAATCCCCATCCCTGGATTTCCACATGCTCTGAAGCTTTCTAGGACTCAGCAGAAGGGGAAAAACTCCAGTAAAGAAAAGCATGACCCAACAAAAACAATTCCCTGTCCATGCACCCATTTGCCAGGAGGAGTCAGTGAGAACGAGGTGAGGGAGCACCTCCCATCCCCTCTGCTCCCCCTCTCCAGGGCTGATGGGCTCATTTGCTCCAGGACATCCTCACCCAGCAAGTGCCTGGCCATGCTGGGGACTGCAGGCATTCACCATCTGCAGGGACAGGCTGCTCCTTCCTCGCTTGGGTGCACTCCAGCTGTGCATATCATCCCAGAGCAAGGCACACATCTGGAAAAGCTGTTTGGGCACATCTGCCAGAGACACAGGAGGAGCACGTTACCTGCTCCCAGCCAGGGAGTTTGGTAGAACACCCCACAGCTCAGTAAAGCTTCCCCACGGCTGTGGGGCATGGGCTGGCTGTGGTGGCAGCTGTGCCATTGGTGATGGATGAGTATGGGCCACACTGACCCTTGTACTGCTGAGCCTCGGGGAGTTCAAAGGTGTCAGGCTGCTCTGCTCAGCTCTTAACAGGATTACAGTGCAGAGCAGAACAGGGCTCTGGCTCCTGGGGCTGCCCTCGGGGCAGCTGGTTAAAGGCTGTGGCTGGGATCAACACACAGGTTGAGTTATTGACCTTTTTTCCTGCAGTTTGATCCTGAGACTGGTGTGGAAGCACCTTCTCAAACCTAACAACCCAAGCAGCTCCTGTTTGATGAGGTGTCTGCATGGACAGATCATCCACTGCTATGAGAACGAGCGTGCCTGGGATGGCTCACTGCAAGGGGTCTGTACCACATCTCCAGTCCCAGTCCTTCATAGTATGGACATGAAACAGCCAAAAGACAAAAATCACAAGTGCTTTTCCCCAGAACATGTAACAGTTTAGCACAGGAATCGGAAGCAGCTCCTTGGAAAAACAATTGCTAGACTGAAGCAGGCAATGCTGCCAAGGAGCACAAAGCACTCCCCAGCTGCAGAGGGACCCAGGGCCGGGTCCCCCCGCCTGCCCCAGGAGGTGTCAGGGCACTGCCCACACTCCTACCTGCAGTGATGGATGCCAGCCGCACCGAGTCGAAGCCCCTGATGAACGGCTCGTAAGGGGAGCTCTCCAGGACATTCATGCCTGGGGGGAAGAGGAGACTGGTGAGAAGGCAGGTGAGGCTCCTGAGGGATGCACAGGGCTCGACATCTGCAGTGGAGCATTGCTGGGTGGGTCCAGGGGGACTATGCTCTGAAGGCCACCAGTAAATGGATACTCAGAGTCATGGAAACAGGACACATCTTGGAGAAGGGAACAGAATGTAACTGGCTTTGGAAAATACAGTTTTGGAGTGGGGCAGCCTGTCAGGAGCTGCTGAGTTCCCACTCTGTAGCTCCAGCTCTGGGGCCAGATTGCCAGAGGACATCAGGCTGTAGCACAGGCAGAGCTCAAATCACCAGCTCCCTACACACACAGCATTTCCATCACCATTATTGCAGTTTCTTCTATGTCCCTCCCCGGGTCAAAGGTCCTCACCTCTTTTTAGGACACAGGCAGGGCTGTGCACAGCGTTATGTGTGTGCTAACCCACTGGATATTTACTGTCACCTCTCCCTTCCTCCTTGCCAACAGCCTTTTCTTACTTGGCACAAAGCTAATGACCCATAGCTCTAGCAGAAACTTCCTCTCTTTGTTTTTAAGTCTCTGGGAGCCTGATTTTATTCAACTGGTGCTTCCCTTTCATCTGTGCAATGGTCTGTAATGCCCCATCATCCTGATGGATACCATGGAATATTATCGAAGCAAACAGATCAGTATCTGTTGGTGTTTTTATTAGACATTTAGATGGATGTGGACAGCAGCAGCAGATGTACTGGCTGGGATGAAAGGACCATCCAAACTCTCGCTCCGGGCATATGCTGACCTCCAGCAGGAAGAAATGGCTCCCAGTGTCCACAGCCCTGTGCAATTACCACTGTGCATTACAAGGCAGCTTTACACCTTCATTGAAATATCTTGCATCGTTACCGACTGGAGAGGGGCCCATTTTTATTTTCCAGCATAGCAGTTTTATGTTCTGATGATAAAGCACCTTATCAGAGAGTTGTTATCGGGTTGTCATCATGTTATTGTGTCTCTAAATGGGAAGGTGGCTAAACACAGCGTGCTCTAGAGAGGCTGAGTAAATAGTGTGCTTTGTAAATTCCCTGAGCACGCACTTCCACAATCGTTTTTGCAAGAGGGCTTCTAGGAAGCTTTTTGCAGCCTCCTGGGTGCGTGTGATTGAGAAACAAAGCTCTACACGGACCGTGTGGATTGGCTTCCTTTCTCAGTCAATTAAACATGTGTAAGGACTCTGAAACACGGGACTGCTACGAAATAGATCTCCCTGGGGAAATTAAGGCAAGGAAACCAAACGTTTAGTGTGCGAATCTGCATTGCAAATGAAATCAGTTGTTCGAGAAAATGTGGGGCTCAGGACATGACAGTGAGGAAGTGGAGCAGAGCTGCTCTCAGCCATCCCCAGCCATGCGGCAGGTGAAGTCCCAGGGCACTGGGCAGGGAGCCCATCCAGCCCCAAAGCGCTGCTCTGCACCTGGAGCCCCAGCGCCGGCCCCTGCCTGCTCCCAGCGCTCCCCTGCAGCCCCTCTCCTCTCTCCCTTCCAGGGGAACGTGTCCCTCCCTGGCACGGCGGGGGCTTGGACCTGGAATGGTCCTTCAGGTCCCTTCCAGCATAAACCAACATAAACCAGTCTGTGTCCCAGAGCTGGGAACGCTCCTGACAGCGCTGCCCCACGCTGCCATGCCACAGGTGATGTTCCCAAAGGCTGAGCCGTCAGGGTCAGCTGGGAAGGAGCTGTGGCACCGCCCTTTGAGAGGGATGGAGAAGCTGGATTGCCACTCTTCCCCAGGCTTGCCTTCAGTGGAAACAACTCTGGCACGTAATTATGGCAAAGACCAGATACCAGAGGGTGCTGAGGTCTCGTATTTCCCAGCCAGTTTATAGCACCGTGCTCTGCACCCTGCAGGCTGTGGCACCTGAAAGCTTCTGATCAACCAGTGTCCATCCTGGCAAGCCCGTGCTCTGTAGTGTCCATCCTCTTTGTTTTGCTTGGCCTTTTGGCCTGTGGTCTCACCCCTGCACTTTTCCTTTCAGGTTTCAGCCAGCAGTGTTTTATTAATCTATTTCACAGCCCATGGCTGGAAGGGTCTGGTTTATTCCCCATTTTAATTTTCATGGTGCATAAAATACTCACCACCCTGACAAGGAAGAGTTATGGTCACTGAGGTGCAATTTTATGGTGACTCTTAAAAAACGTCAAAATCAAACTTATTGAATACTGGCTCTGGGAACACTTTAAGTTCCAACTCGATGTCACCAGCCCCAAATCTTCACTAACCCAAAGACACTGGTGCACTTGAGACATTCTAAGAGGGTGATTTTTCTGAAGTTCATGCTGTTTTTCCTCAGTGCCTGTGCTTTATGTTGTGTTTCTATAAAATCTACAGTGTTCATGGTCTTGGTTAGCATACTTAGATACAAAATATGTTGTGCATTTCTCCAGCAAAAGATCTCAATGTATTTTGGGAATGTCATAAAAGAGAGGTTGGGTTAAAAAGAAGGGAGAAAGCATCTCAGGTTTTCAGTGGTGCTTTCCCCAAAATGTCAATACCATGGGGATCAATAGGATCATCAAAGCTCTTGAGTTGGAAGGGGCCCACAGGGACCCTCAAGTCCAAGCCCTGGCTCTGCACAGGACACCCCAACAATCCCACCCTGTGCCTGAGAGCATTGCCCAAATGCTCCTGGAGTTCTGGCAGCCTTGGGACCATTCCCTGGGGAGCCTGGGCAGTGTCTGACCACCCTCTAGGGGAAGAACCTTTTCCTGATATCCACCCTCCCTTGGGGCCTGTCCGTACTGAGACAGAGCAGGGGATTGATTGCAGGGGTGCTGTGCAGCAGCCTCAGGGCTGGGGAGCAGTGCAGAGCCCCGTGAGCAGCTCCCTTTGGGGAAAGCACGAGCAGGAGCTGCACCGACCTTCCATCAGCGTGTGGTGGATGCTCCAGTAGACACTCAGGCAGTGCTTCTCCTTCTTCATGCCGCGCTTGCACTTGCAGCCGTAGAGCTGGCTGGAGAGCAGGGCGCTGACGGTGCTGCGGCACTGGCTCTTGGCGCCGGGGCCCAGCTTGCTGGCGCCGTTGCCCGCGATGCACTGGCGCAGCGTGCGGAACTTGGCGCTGCACACGGGGTCGGTGGTGCAGGCCTCGCCCGCCTGCAGGCAGTCCCTGCTGGGCCCCGCGGCCTGCGCCGTGCCCTCTGCAAGGGAACCGAGCGTCAGGGACAGGGCAGCGGGAACGGGCTGGGTGTGCCCCGGGGGAACAGAACGGGCTGGGTGTGCCCCAGGGAACGGGACGGGCTGTGTGTGTGTGTGCCCCAGGGAACGGGATGTGTGTGCCCCAGGGAACGGGATGGGTGTGCCCCAGGGAATGGGCTGGGTGTGCCCCAGGGAATGGGCTGTGTCTGTGTCTGCCCCAGGGAACAGGCTGTGCCTGTGTGTGCCCCAGGGAACGGGCTGTGTGTGCCCCAGGGAACGGGCTGTGTGTGCCCCAGGGAATGGGCTGTGTGTGCCCCAGGGAACGGGCTGGGTGTGCCCCGGGGGAACGGAACGGGCTGGGTGTGCCCCAGGGAACGGGATGGGCTGTGCGTGTGTGTGCCCCAGGGAATGGGATGTGTGTGCCCCAGGGAACGGGATGGGTGTGCCCCAGGGAACGGGCTGTGTGTGCCCCAGGGAATGGGCTGGGTGTGCCCCAGGGAATGGGCTGTGTCTGTGTCTGCCCCAGGGAACAGGCTGTGCCTGTGTGTGCCCCAGGGAACGGGCTGTGTGTGCCCCAGGGAACGGGATGTGTGTGCCCCAGGGAATGGGCTGTGTCTGCCCCAGGGAATGGGCTGTGTGTGCCCCAGGGAACGGGCTGTGTGTGCCCCAGGGAACGGGCTGTGTGTGCCCCAGGGAATGGGCTGTGTGTGCCCCAGGGGAACAGGAATGGGCTGTGTGTGCCCCAGGGAATGGGAACGGGCAGTGTGTGCCCCAGGGAATGGGCTGTGTGTGCCCCAGGGAATGGGCTGTGTCTGCCCCAGGGAACGGGCTGTGTCTGTGTCTGCCCCAGGGAATGGGCTGTGTGTGCCCCAGGGAATGGGCTGTGTGTGCCCCAGGGAATGGGCTGTGCCTGCCCCAGCGAATGGGCTGTGTGTGCCCCAGGGAATGGGCTGTGTGTGCCCCAGGGAATGGGCTGTGTCTGTGTCTGTCCCAGGGAATGGGCTGTGTCTGTGTCTGCCCCAGGGAATGGGCTGTGTCTGTGCCTGCCCCAGGGAATGGGCTGTGTGTGCCCCAGGGAACGGGATGTGTCTGCCCCAGGGAACGGGCTGGGTGTGTGTGTGTCTGCCCCAGGGAACGGGCTGTGCCTGCCCCAGGCTCTGCCAGGCTGCCCCACTCCTGGCACTGCTCCGGCCAGGCTGGGGGCTCTGAGCAGCTTGGGACACTGGAATGTGTCCCTGCCCATGGCAGACAGGTGGAACCAGGTCACCTTTGAGGCCCTTTCCAGCCCAAATCATTCCATGGTTCTATAGCAGGACCAGCCTGGCAGCAGGATTATAAGAGTCAGAAACTTAACCAGTACCTGGTGACTGATTTTTCCTTCTTGGAGAACAGAAATATTTTCAAACCATTTCTTTCCCAGCTCTCTATCTCATTTCTGCCCTCCAAAGCTAGCAGTAGCCCAATGTTACAGAGACCCGGCCTCTGCTCCTGGAATATGATTTAACCATGCCTACACCTTCCTGAGCTATAAATAGCTCTGTGTGGGTGCTCTGACATGTCGTCAGCCCACATATATCCCAGGAGTTGGCCCTTGTTCACTGCCACCATCTCCCCAGGACTCCCACTGTTTCTGTCTTGGCTTTTTCCAAGCTTTTCTAAATTGTTTTCAGAGTTCCTTTACCAACATAAAATGCTGTGCTCCCCATTTGCAGAGAAGAACCCAAAGCATGGGAGGAAGATGTTATTGCTACACACACACCAATACATTAGTTCATCAGAGCTCAGTGGTGCTGCGCCTCAGTGCCAGGAGCAGACCAACCCCGTTATTTATTGCTGCTTTTTGGTAAAGCAGGCTGCACACATCCAGACTGGCTCCTGGGATGTGCTCACCCCAAGGCTCCTGGCAAAGGGCAGGGCCAGCAGCTTGGCTGTGCTCAGCAGGGTGTTTGTGTGGCACCCAGGTGGCAGAGAGGTGACTGCTGTGGTGGTCTGGAGCATTTGACAGAGGCCAGGCATGACTGCACCACGGCTTGGGAGAGTGAGGAAGAGGCAAACCTGGGTTGTGGAAAGGGAGAATCAGTTCCAGTGCTCGTACAGTGATTTTGGATCCTGCTGTACCATAAAAATAGAAAATGCTGTCATGACCTTGAAGATGAACTTCTCAAATACTTCCCAGAGGAACTCTCTGTCTCTAATATAACTTGTCTTCCCTTTGGATAGGAACCAGAAGGGGAAAGATAAAAAAGACCTTCTGCTTTCTGACTCCCTCCAGTGTCTGCTTCTGGTGAGAGCCAGCTTGGACAATATTAGAAAATCCTTCTTCCTGAAAAAATGTGAGTCCCTGATCTCCATCTCTGAGGGCTTCATGAAATCTCTGGTTTCTCCAAGACTCCACAGATCTCTTCATAGGGTCCCTTTTTCTGCCTTCCAACTGCTACCTCTCCTTAATTTCTGCACCCCCAGTTCAGCACTGGAGCCCAGGATTTTAATTTCTGTTCCCTCAGCAGTCACAGTGTGTTTGCTAAGAGGGAGCTGCCTCTGTTGCTCTTGATTAGAGTAGAAAAGTAGCAGCTGGAGTTCAGATACTTCAATTATGTTTATTACAAACTTTGGGTGAACCCACCAGGAGGTTTCCTCCTGAAATATCCCAGTGGAATCTCAAATGAAAAACCTTTCATCTAACTGCAGACTATTTCAAAGTGCCTCATGGCCAACGTCAAGCTTTCAGGTATTTCAAATCTCACACCATCTCAAATTTGAGCTCTCTTGCCCCTGATTTATTCATAGACCTGGTTTATTTAGCACTCAAGGCTTGTTTGGATCTGCCAAACGTGGAGAGAGAAATTATTTCCAACATGTGGGAAACTCTGCCTTGGGCTGTCATATACTGAAGAACTTCGAACACAGGGAACCAGTTTCCTTGAAATATCATTTGGGCAATTTGCAATTTCACTGAGATCCATAAAATGAGCTAGAGAACATAACTGAGCAGAATCCATAGGACTAAAGGAAAAAATACTTGGCTTTTCCTACTCTGGCTTTCTCCAAAGGATCCCCTCTGAATGAGGATAAAACTCAGCAGGTTGCATTCCAGAAGAGATGACTTTGTCAGTGTCCTGTCAGCTGCTAGAAAAGTAGGTTAAAATAGAAATTATGACCTTCATTCCCTTTCTCTGCTACATGAATTGCAGAAGATACTCCCCAGGATGGTTATAAACACAACCAGCCTGTAAAAGCTGTAAAACACTTTGGGATATCACTTTAAATAAATCAAGCAGATTGACCATTTGAGAAATTTTCCTGAAAATTTTAAGTAAATATATCCTCAAGCCGAGCCTTGCTTCACAGAACAAAGGCCAGGGGTGAATATTTACAGCCCAAACCCACAGCACAGAACTGTAAACCCATTCAGGCTTTATGGCAGAGGTGCCTGAAGGCTCTTGGAGTGTCACGAATGACCCGTTCCGTAATTGTGTCACTTAAAAACCAAATCATTCAGGGGCTTTTATTGGCAGCAATGTCTTTGCAACTGAGACAACATAACACCACGTTTTTCTCCTCACACTGCCCCTGAGAGAGTAATTTTATGCAACATTAAGACAGCACCTCTTAGGGGAAAAAATAAATCTCCATGACTTATAAAATTGATAGCACTTCCTAACAGGCAGGGACAGGAGCAATGTTAGGTCTTCTCTCCCAGAGATGGAGTGGCTTTCCTGGTTTTGCCTTCAAAACCAGCTCCTGGCAGGCTCTGTGCTGCAGGATTTTCCTCCTCCTTGACTGCCCAGGGAACTGGGATTTGCACTGAGCTGTGCATGGCTGGGGCTTTCTGTGTCCCTGCTTCTCTAACAGCAGCCCTTCCAACTCCCTCTGCTCCCTTTAAAAGGCCATTTGTCTGCAGTTTTATTCCTCACTCCCTGCTAATTTCATGCTGTTTATGGTGGGCAGATGGAGTAATGAGTTTATTTTCACATCCTGTTTGTAGCTGTGCTCCACATCTGTTTCTGCTCACTCTTATCTCAGTGCCATTCACCTAGAATTACTCCTGAAGTGTGGGAGTAAGAGACAAACCTGCCTCTTCCTATTTTAACAGACCCCCAGCTCCTCTCATGCAGGTGTCTCAAAGTCTGTGCTGACCAAGCAGGTCTGGCTTTCCTCCAAGAGAATCAAGGAGAATCCTCCAAGATAATCTCCTTTCTCAAGGAAGTGCAGCTGTGTTTGGGATGTGCAGCAGAGCTGCCACACCTCTGCTCCTTCCTGCTTGGGAACATCCCTCCCACAGATCCCAGCCCTGTCCAGAACTTCGAGCTGTCACCTGCATTTTGTAGTGCCCAGAAACCTCCTTTGGGATGCTGCTCTCCACGCAAGGGAAGTTTCCTTTCCTTCCCTTCCACCTGTCTTACCCCAAGCTTAGTGCAGGTTCCAGGCTCCAACACCTCTGTGAGGGCTGCCCCAGGGTTCTCTGTCCAACTCAGAGGAGCTCACCTGAGCAGGACAACACCACTATTGCTGCCAGTCCTGTGCAGAACAAATGAAATCCTCTCCCTGTCCTCTGTGGAGAACAAATGAAATCCCACACTGCAAACAGATCTTTTCCTGTGATCCTCCCCAGCCAGCACTGGGGTGCTGGAATTGGCAGAGAACATCTCAGCAATGGAAGGTCTGAGGGTGTTACAGCAATACTGGAAGGTTCAGGCCAAGAACGTGCTGTGTGTCCTGAGCAGGCATTAAAAATGTGCTGCCTGACTCTTTGTCCCTCCAGTTCTGACTTCCCAGCCCTTCCCTCCAGGTTCCGAGAATCTTTTGTCTGTATTTGATCTGTGCCTCCATGCAGGACTTCACAGGCACTGAGGAGATACAAATACAACCTTCACTGAATACTTCTGTCTAACGGCTGATCCATGTAGGAGATCACCACTCGCTGTATGGACTCAAGCCCAGCAGGAAACATTCCTCTCATCTGTCCTGCTGTTTATCATGGATTTATACATGACACCCAGATACCATGACAAGTTGCATCATGTCCCCATTACCCTTAAGGAGAACAGAATTCATCATGAAAACCCTCATGATGACTTGGGGTGAAGTCTCCCCAGATATCATTACTCCCCTGCACTAACACATCCTTTTTGACAAGACTTCAGCCTTTGTTTTCTAAAGATGCCTCTGGAATGCCCCATCCTGCTGGACTGACTCAGCCAGGCTAATCACCCAATCAGCTATAAACAATATTCTTATGAAAGGAGGATGAAAATCAGACCATCACTCTCACTGCATGACCTGGTTGCAAATAGTTGTGTATCTATTTTAAATAAGTTTAATCCATCAGACCAGGAAGAAGGCTTAAAACTTTTGTGAATCCATGAAGTCCCAAAGTGGGTATTATTCTGAAGTACTGAATACCTGGAACACAGATCACACAGCTAGCTACAAGTTTTGGCAGAGAAAATGACTCATGTCACATTCATGCCTTGCTGAAATCTGAGGACACCCTGATATTGGTGTTTTGGGAAGGTTCAGTCCCTGGTTTCTGCTGAACAGAGGCTTTGTGGCTGGACACTGGAGCACACACTGTGATGTTCCCTTGGTGTCCTCCCTAGAGCAACCTCACCTTAAACCCTTTGCATCTTTTCCTTTCACGAGCAATAATTCTCCTCATGTTGCAGTTTATGCTCATCTGCCACTAAAGCAGCATTCAGGAGTCATCAGTCACAGAGTCTGCAGTAACTGAGCTCCTCCAACATCACTTGATGTTGTACATGTATTTTTATTTATCTGTGCATCAAGATCAGCTCAGCTTCCCAGCCCAGATTTGGATAAGCAAGGCAGACTAAGTCTCATCTTTCTGAGCAAAATTTCAGCTAACAACAGCCAATGCCTTAAAGGCAATCTGTTTAAGTCCAGCAGGGTGAGATCCAGATCTTTCTCAGTGCCTGTAATGGTTTTATACACATATAAAATTAAATATCTGAGATTTTTTTAAACTCCCCTAGCTCCACTTTGCTTCAAATCATTTGACTGAAGAGTTTTGGCATTCACCAACTCTCCAAAATCTTGCAAAGTCCTATTAATTAACTGTGCACTGATGTAAAAAATCACCACTTGTGGAAGCCCATATGTGCCACATAAAGGTTTATTGTTTCCTACAGGGTAACTTATTGTGAGAGTCTCTAATTACACAGTGTCAGAGTACCATGGACATTCCCACATCTCACCCAGCATCACTGGGTTTTGTCTCCAAGGTAGAAACTCCTGGCACACGTCACACATTTCTATTTCTTCCATCCCTGTGCTCACTGGTGGCCACTGCAGTGGATTTTTCAGGACCTCGCAGATTCTGCAGAATCCCTCAGGGCTGTCACTGCCACTGCCCATTCTTGCTGTGCACTGTGCTCAGCTGCAGAAAGCTCTGACCTGGATTGGGGTGCAGCTCCTGAGCAGTGGCACTGTTAGCAGATTTCTGCAGTGCCTGCTCTGCTGCCGTGGCTTGCAGAAGTTTATTCCCCATGATGTCTGAGATGAGAGAAATCTCTTCCCCCAGACTGGCATGGCCTGTGCAGCTCCCCAGGCAGCACTCAAACACTCCCAGGACAGAGCCTGCTCTCAGCTCTTGTGTTCCTGGTCTGCACTGCTCAAACTCCATGGATGCAGCTGGAAAATTAAAGCTGAACACCCTCCTGTCTTCTCTGTTTCTCTAGAACAGTGAAACTGGGGTCAATTTTATTTTTGAGATACATTTGCCCTACTTAAATATTTTTCTTTAACATCTCCTGCAGCAAAGACATCCCTCTGCACATGAAGGTGCTTTTTGCAGACTGTTTGAGAAAACAATTCCCCCAGAGTGCACAGGAGTTCTGTTCCCCTGTCCTGAGCCATTCACAGAGGGGTTTCCTGGCCGGGTGGCTGATCCTGGGGTGGAATACTCAGGATCAGGCTGGAGCAGTGGGATCCAGTGGAAGATGCCCCTGCCCATTGCAGGGGGTTGCACAGGTCACCTTTAAAGGCCTCTTCAAACCCCAAACCATTCTCTGATCACCTGGCCCAGGCTGCCCAAACTCAGGTGTTTGTTTTCTGTCTTTGGCTGGCAGAACTCCCTGTCCACTGGCACTCCTGTTTCACCTGGAATCCCCCTGCACAGCATCCCAGAAAGAACAGTCAGCTCATTGAATTGCAGGAGCCAAAGCCTGCAAGTCCTTCTTAGCTGTCAAAGCAGCATTTCTGTAATCACATGGCTTTGGCCAGAGTCTGGGTGCACGTCAATTCACTTACACTTTCTCCCAAATATCCCACATTTCTGATTTTAAATTAGATTTCTTTTGCCATGCCCCATTTTTTGACCCTTTGCTGCCCTCTCCCCCAGTGTATGTGGATTGCAATGTCCTTATTTCCTTTAGATAATTCTTGCACTTTCCTGTCAAAACCTTAGGAGCAAGTAAAAACCCAGAGGGAAATTTTTGAAAGGAATGTGTCCCATCAGGGGCATTGGAAATGCAGACTTGCAAAGTCTTCTTGTCAGGGCAATTTGCAAAGACCCAAGAGGGGCAGATCACAGCATGAAAAAGCCCCACATCTCCAGCTATTGCCTTCAAAATACCTCCCTTGGTACACAAGGGAAAAAATTTTCTCTAAGTTGTTTCTTATTAAAAATCAGAAAATTCCTATTGAGTTGTTTGGGATCTAATCTCCATCTGAGGGACTTGTCCTTTCCTGCTGCTCCCAGGGGCAGGCATATTGCAATGACTTCTATTTTAAAAATGATTTTCAGTGTTTGCAGAGAGTCCAAACCCTTCCCTGAACTTGTGCCTCATGAGCAGAGCATTTCTGGAGGCTGAAGCACTGAGGCTTCAGGATGTGACAGCAGAGATTTCTGTGCCCTGCTCACCAGTGCTATTAAAGACATCTCAACACTGGTTTATTTTCTCTTTTTTTTTTTCTTTCCCTGCTCTGTACTTCCTTGCAGTGTATCACGTTCCTGCTCCAGCTCCATCCAGTGATTCACGTTCTTTTCACATTCACAGAGATCCTTCCATCTGCTGTGGCCTCTGGCTGCAGCCAGTCCCTGTGGAGGAGCTGTTAGCCAAAAAAGAGAGGATGGAGCGAGCTGGGGGTGAGGAGAGGGAGGGCTGTGCTGCTGAGCCATCGATGGAGAGCTGCTGGCCCCTAAACTGGGATAGGAATGGTCTGGCATTCCTGCCGTGGGTCTCTCCCTCTCTGACATAACCCAGAACAAGACTTTGAACTTCTGCTGTGGTCAGAAATGTGCTGGGTGATGAGAGGGGCAGCAGCTCTAAGGATTCTAGGAATTCTAGATCCAAGAAAAGTAATCTGAGGCCATGGACCCTTTTGGGCAAGACCTTCAGAACGCCATCCATGCATCTGTGACATCTGTCACATCCCACTGCACTCTCCATACAATGAGAGATTTTCCCCCTCCAAATTCTGATTTAAAATCCGTTTCCCCTCATGCCACAGATGTTCTCCCAGGGGTGGCTGGAACCTGTCAGAGTCTGTGTGTATCAGCTAGCAGAGATGGTAGAAGAGTAACATCTTCATCTTTCCAACTCTTGTGAGGAATGAGATCCCAAAGGAGTGGAAAAGGAATGCCCTTTTTAAAGGAGCAGACAAAGGCACCAGATGAATCACAGATCAATCTCATGGATAAGACTCCAGCAAAGAGTGATGTGACCTCTCCAAGCCATTTGGCACAGGTCCACATGAGGTGCCAGAAGAGTGAGTGGCCTCTGAGCAGTCACAGCCAAGTGGGTGCTCATGAATACAGAGCTCCAAACCCAGAAAAGGCACATTTCCAGACTAAGAAGGCGCTTGAGAGTCTGTCCTGAGTCTGGTACTGTTCAATATTCCCATAATTACTCCAGTGATGGAATAGAGAATAGATTTCTGTAATTTGTGGCTGGCAGAAGATGAAGAGGGGGTCACAGGCGATGGGCAAGACAAGACTGGAATTCAAAATGATCTTGGTGTGTTTAAAGCAGTGTATGAAATCAGGAGGGTGACACTGACCAGAAACAAAGGTGGCACTGGAGATGTGAGTGTGAAAAGACAGGAGGGAAAAGCAAACCTAGGAAACAGAAGCAAGGGAGATATGAGCACAGGGTGAGAGGTGCTCACAGGGAAAAGAAGCAGGATAAAAACCAGAAAAAGTGGTCTGGGGCATGAGTGGTATGTGTTTATTACAGGAAGCAATTATCAGCTCCAGTCAGGCTTTAGCTGGAGTTTGGGTCCTATTTTGATAGGGCAACACACGTCAAGGAAGATTACAAGATCCCAGAGGAATTTTATTAAAATTATAAATGGTCTGCAGGCTGAGGCGAGGATGAAAGAAAAGGATTTCTGTAGTTTAGGTAAAGGCTGTGAAGAAACAAGATCAGAGCACTCAAATACATAAACAAGACATTTTAGATGTGGACAGTGATAGATATCCCTCCACTGCTGTGGGACATAAGATGAGAAGTAATTCTGAGTAAGTGTGCAGTAAGGGAGATTTAGATCAATATTAAGAAAAATGTTATATGGGAAGTGAAAAAATGGAACAGATTATGAAGGGTCTGTTTAATCCCCAGAGTGGAATTATTTACAAAAGCACCTGTCAGAAACAGCTCCTGCATCCTCCCTTCTGTGCTGGAGCAGCAGGTGTCACACTGTCCCTTCCCTGTGACTCCATCCACGGGACACCTTGTAAAACAAGGACAGGCACCTCCAAACCACACAAACCCACTGGAGACAGCACAAATGGAAGGGAAATAAAGTGCATGTGCAGTGTGGCTCCCCCAGAACAGGCAGCTCCCTCCTCAAGGCCGGGCTGGGCTCTGGGGCTTGCAGCAAGCTGGGACAGTGCAAGGTGTCCCTGGCAGCTCTGCCCTGCCCCAGCAGGCTCTGGCACAGCTGTCAACCTCTGCTTTGGTCCCACTGAGCTGCAGAAGGTGGCTACAGGCTCTGGCACAGCTGCCAACCTCTGCTTTGGTCCCACTGAGCTGCAGGAAGGGGCTGCATTCTGAAGGCACTCCCAGCCCCGCTGCAGGGCTGTGTCCTGCCCTGCCATCCCTGGGAGGAAGGTGCTGCTCCAGGGCAGGCTGAGCCCATCTCTGCCTGCTGTGAGTGCAGCAGCTCAGCAGGCAGAGCACACAGCAGCCCCTCCACTGCCAGCAACAAACCAGGGCCAAGCTCCAAGCCAGAGCTCTGCAACACTCAGCTCATCAAACACTGAGCTCATCAAGCTCTCCAGGGGAGTTGTGATGCCCAGCACATCAAACAGCCCTAAAAACCTGAGATGCTCCTGGTTCAGCAGGGTCCAGGAGTCTTTTTCAGGTCCCTGCTCTTGCTGTAGAGAAGTGAGGAGAAAATTACGTTTTCCTCGTTTGATCTCTGGCACTTGCTGGATCAGAAAAGTCCACGGGTGTTGAGTTTGAACTGCTGCCAGACTAACAATTGTTATCAAAAATGGACAGTATTTGGATCCTGCCTTCAGCAGTTTCTACACTCTTATCTGTCCTGCACATCATTCCTTATAACTGCAAAACCTCCCAGCTCTGCCTGCAAAACACGAGAGCAGCCAAGATGGGCCAAGACAACTGTGCAGACCTTGAGCATTGGTTTCTGAGGACAGAATCTCACCCGTTTTTAAAGGGTCATTTATCAGTGAACTCCCTTCTTAATGTACCTCTTTGAAGCACTTAAATGCCAGTGTGCTCTGCACTGCATGGTTATGATGGGGATCCCAGCCTTGTGTCAAGCAGGAACTGTGACCCCTTTTTCTGTGATTAAGTTCATTTTTGTTCCATCCACTTTTTCTTTTTTTGTACATGATTAACTGGTGAATAAAAAGGCCATTTTTTATTTTTCTTTGCAAGGGCTGAAGCAGTTTTAATCATACATAATTCAATACTTGCTATGCGATTTCATTCCCTGCTTTAAGATGAATTTAGCACTAAACAAGCACTCAATTATACTCCCCCGCCTCTGTTTTCTCTGGAAGTTGCAAAATTCATTCAAACAAAAGCTAAGCCCTCCTGAAGATTTATGGAGATTAATGATGATTGAAATCAAAGAACAGAGATTCTCCTCCTGACATTGTGGAGCCACAGGGCTCCAATAAATGTCCTCCAGTGACACTTTTCCAGGCAACCCTGGGCTCAAAGACAAAATTGTGTACATGTCCATATCAGCACAGGTCATTGCATCTATCCATCATCTTCATCTCTCACTGACCCTTTTCTGCTTCTGACACTAAATGTTAGACACGAAGGCTGGAGTTTGTGAGCCCAAATCACAAGTGAGGAAGAATAAGGAATACAATGAAATTGGAAGGGGAAGCCAAATTGAAAAAAACAGAAAAGGTTTTAGCTGAGGAGGGGAAAAGGCAGTGAGAAGTGAGTGGTGACACAAGACAGCTGGAATTTAGGCACAGAGCCACAGATATGCATTTATACATACAGGAAAAGAGTTACAAAGAGGAACCTGAGTTAAGTACTTGCAGTTACCCTGGAATCACTTCTGTGCCCTCAGCGACTCAGGAGAGCCTGGGGAGCCTCACTGGGCTGGGATCACTCCCACAGCCTGGGGGCTCACAGGGGAGTCAAACAGAGGGTGGGAGGGCAGGGAGGGAAAAGGCAGGAAGTGCTGGAACAGCAAAACCACAAAACCATGACAATGTACACTGGAATAAACAATAAAAAGCACATGAGAGAGACACGGAGGTTGTAAATGCAAGGGTTCACAGTTTGAGACATGCCATGGATCATCCAGAAGGAGCTGATATCCATCCTCCCATCCCACACCAGCACGAGGGCACAGCCTGTGTCTGCACATCACAGAACCACCTCAGTCTGTGCATTAAAACAACCTCAGTCTGTGCATTAACACACCCCCAGTCTGTGCATTAACACCCCCACTCTGTGCATTAACACACCCCAGTCTGTGCATTAACACCCCCAATCTGTGCATTGACACCCCCCTCTGTGCATTAACACACCCCCCAGTCTGTGCATTAACACACCCCCAATCTGTGCATTAACACACCAATCTGTGCATTAACACACCCCCAATCTGTGCATTAACACACCCCAATCTGTGCATTAACACACCCCCAGTCTGTGCATTAACACACCCCCAATCTGTGCATTAACACACCCCAGTCTGTGCATTAACACACCCCAGTCTGTGCATTAACACACCCCAGTCTGTGCATTAACACACCCCCAGTCTGTGCATTAACACAATGTGCATTGACTGTGCATTAACACACCCAATCTGTGCATTAACACACTCCCCCCATTCTGTGCATTAACACACCCCAGTCTGTGCATTAATACACCCAGTCTGTGCATTAACACCCCCAATTTGAGCATTAACACACCTCTGTGCATTAACACACCCCCACTCTGTGCATTAACACACCCCAATCTGTGCATTAACACACCCAATCTGTGCATTAACACACTGTGCATTAACACACCCCAATCTGTGCATTAACACACCCCAATCTGTGCATTAACACACCCCCAGTCTGTGCATTAACACACCCCCAATCTGTGCATTAACACACCCCAATCTGTGCATTAACACACCCCAGTCTGTGCATTAACACACCCCCAGTCTGTGCATTAACACACCAATCTGTGCATTAACACCCCAATCTGTGCATTAACACACCCCAGTCTGTGCATTAACACACCCCAATCTGTGCATTAACACACCCCAGTCTGTGCATTAACACACCCCAATCTGTGCATTAACACACCCCAATCTGTGCATTAACACACCCCAATCTGTGCATTAACACACCCCAATCTGTGCATTAACACACCCCAGTCTGTGCATTAACACACCCCAATCTGTGCATTAACACACCCCAGTCTGTGCATTAACATTAACACATTCCCATCTGTGCATTAACACACCCCACTCTGTGCATTAACACACCCCAATCTGTGCATTAACACACCCCCATTAACACACCCCAGTCTGTGCATTAACACACCCCCAATCTGTGCATTAACACACCCCCACTCTGTGCATTAACACACCCCAGTCTGTGCATTAACACCCCATTCTGTGCATTAACACACCCCAGTCTGTGCATTAACACACCCCCAATCTGTGCATTAACACACCCCAATCTGTGCATTAACACACCCCCAATCTGTGCATTAACACACCCCAGTCTGTGCATTAACACACCCCCAATCTGTGCATTAACACCCCCAATCTGTGCATTAACACACCCCCACTCTGTGCATTAACACAACTTTACACACAGCAGTGATTCTCATGACAGGTTTCTGCCTTGCCCAGAACATCAGCTGCTGGCAGTCTGGGCAGACACTGCTCTTTAATCTGCTACTTTAATCACCCCACCTGGGTGAGAGCTGTACCTCTGCAAGCACTGCAGGCCCTGTCTCTGTACCTCGTGTAATATTCAGAGTGCTGAGCAGGTAGAGGCTGCTCTGCCTGATCTACACAGCCCTGGCAAGCCTTTTCTAATACATCTCATAAAAGGGAAGCTAAAGAGATATTTCAGCTGGGTAACTGAGCCATAAAAAGCATAAAACCAAGGGGGAGGACACAGAATAAGGAAAAACTGGAAACATGATGAGAAAGAGCGAAGACGAATGGGTCATGTCTTGGGGTGGCTCCAAAACCACGATGATAAATCGGTTTTCCCCAGGGCTGCTGAGTTGAGGCATTGGGCAGAAATGGGCAGATAACAAACAACAAAGGCAGTGTGTTAAAAAATAAAATATAAAGTATACAGTATAAAGCAAACAGTGAAATATTTGTCATATAGGGGTGGTACAGAGGAAAGGAAGTCAAGGCCTGCTTGGAGCAGCCTGGTTAGAGGAAGGTGTCCCTGCCCATGGCAGGGGTGGAGTGAGATGAGCTTGAAGGTCCCTTCCAGCCCAAGCCACTCCATGGCTCTCTGATAACTGTCATTGATAACTGACAATGATTGATAATTGATTGGCAATCACTTAGTTTGCCTCCCCTGAGATGGGTGTCCTTGTTCCTGTATCACTGGAGGAGCCGCTGCCCATCTGTGGGTGTTTGGTGCACCCTGGGGTGCTCCAGGGTCCCTGAGACAGGAGCAGGGCTGTGACACAGCCCCAAGGGAATCCTGCCCAGGGGCAGCAGCTGAGCAGAGCTTTGGGCACAGCAGCAGCTGAGCAGGGCTTTGGGCAGAGTTTTAGGCAGGGCAGCAGCTGAGCAGGGCTTTGGGCACAGCAGCAGCTGAGCAGGGCTTTGGGCAGAGCTTTGGGCAGGGCTCTGGGCAGGGCAGTGAGCAGGGCTTTAGGCAGGGCAGCAGCTGAGCAGGGCTTTGGGCACAGCAGCAGCTGAGCAGAGCTTTGGGCAGAGTTTTAGGCAGGGCAGCAGCTGAGCAGGGCTTTGGGCACAGCAGCAGCTGGGCAGAGCTTTGGGCAGAGTTTTAGGCAGGGCAGCAGCTGAGCAGGGCTTTGGGCACAGCCATGGCTTGGCACATGGCACTGGAGGGACACAGCCCCGGAGCTCAGCCCTGGTCCCACAGCAGCAGGTGCTGCCGTGCAGTGGAACAGAGGGAGCGGATGGTGAAATGCAAGTGCCAGGTGTCAGATGTGCCACAGCAGAGGGACGACCTGCACTGCCCAGAGAAGAGCCCTGAGCTGTGCCAGGGACTCAAACAGGCACCTGGAGCCAGGCAGAGCCTGAGGGGGGGGCAGGCTCTGCCCCTCAGCACAGCAGCACTGCCAAAACCACCAGAAACAGAAACTGCCCTTCCCAAAGAGCAGGGGAGGGGCAGCACCCTCCAGCCACAGTGTCTGCACCGGAACTGGACCTGCAGTTACGGCAATTCCGAGTTCTCCCTTCCCAGAGATCCCGGGGGAGGGAGGGAAATGAAATAATCATAAGTTATTAAGCAAGGTTTGAACCTTTGTGCTGAACTTTCTCCTCCTGTCCTCACTGTTTCTGTCATGGAAATCTGTTTTCAGTCTCAGCTCAAATAACCAAACATGAATTTTGCTGTAAGAAATTATCTTCTAATCCAAGACAACTTGAGCCATACAAAGGTCTAGTAACTTGCTCGAAGGCTTCTTTTACCCTTGTAAAACAAGAGTTCACCCAGAAACAGGAGCAGAATCCTAATATTTAATTAGTGGCTGCAGTTCACATGCAATTATTTATGACACGCTTTCAATGATTATTCATAGGCTTCATATTGGGGGTGGGGAGAGGTCAGCAGGTTGCAAACAAGCCTGAAATTCAGAATTACTTGCTGAGGAGAGCTGGGGAAAGATGATTATGATGGAAAATGCAAGAGAAGAGCATAAAGGAAATTGATTATGAAGATTTACCAGGAACATGTGTACTATTAAAAACTCTATTGCACATCAGTGAATTTCAGCCACTTAAATCAACAGAACCTTTAAAGGGAAATCACATTTTTATCATCTAATCAATGTAGGTAAAAGTGTTGTTGGTCTCTCTTCCCTGTTCCCTGTTGACTTCAGTTTCCCAATATAGAGAAACTCACGGCTCAATCTAATTTGAAGTGTCATGAAGTTTGAATAGACCAGAGGCAACTGGAGAAGCCAGAAGTAATAAAGTTCAGCTTTTGTCCTAACTGTCTGTAAAGTCCAGCTAATCCCAGCTCTCCCTGAACGCTGTTTGCAATGTCAATAACCCTTTCCCCCCATGGAGCTGCTGCCAGCCCTGTGCTGCTCTGCTGAGGAGCCCCTGCCTCCAGCCCCCCACGGAAAGCGGTTCTGGGCTCCTGGGGCTGGCCAGGGCCAGCAGCACGGCTGCAGCCTGGTTCCTGTGCTGCCTGTCCCCTCTCAGGCACAGCTCAGCAGCAGCTCCTGCCTGAGGGCAGGGCAGCAAAGGCTGCAGCAAAGGCTGCAGAGGCTGCAGGGCAGCAAAGGCTGCAGCAAAGGCTGCAGAGGCTGCAGCAAAGGCTGCAGGGGCTGCGGGGCTGCAGAGGCTGCAGAGGCTGCAGAGGCTGCAGCAAAGGCTGCAGAGGCTGCAGAGGCTGCAGAGGATGCAGGGGCTGCGGGGCTGCAGAGGCTGCGGGGCTGCAGAGGCTGCAAAGGCTGCAGCAAAGGCTGCAGGGCTGCAGAGGCTGCAGCAAAGGCTGCAGGGGCTGCAGGGCTGCAGAGGCTGCAAAGGCTGCAGCAAAGGCTGCAGGGCTGCAGAGGCTGCAGCAAAGGCTGCAGGGCTGCTCCCCACCCTGCACAGGGTCTGTGGGTGAACTGGGGATCCCAGAGCCCAAGGGAGAATTCAACTGCTGCAGCATTTCCCCGTGGCACCCTCAATACTGGCATTTCTGCAGAAAGGTTCTGATGCAGGAGGGGGCTGGAAGGTTCCCTCTAACTGAGAATATCCTGGGACTGTGGGATTTGTGATTCTGGAATCTGGGATTCTGGGATTTGTGATTCTGGGATTCTGGGACTGTGGGATTTCTGATGTTGTGATTTGTGATTCTGGGATTCTGGGATTCTGGGATTCTGGGATTCTGGGATTTGGGATTCTGGGATTCTGTGATTCTGTGATTTTGGGATTTGGGATTCTGGGATTCTGGGATTCTGTGATTTTGGGATTTGGGATTCTGTGATTCTGGGAATCACCAAACAAGGCAGTGACTGCAGGGCCCTGGTTAAAAGAAGATGACAGACTCACAGAATACCCTGATTTGAAAGGGACCCTCCGGATCATCCATCTAACCCCTGTCCTTGCCCAGACCCCCCAAAATCCTGCCTGTCCATCCCTGGCAGTGCTGTCCAAACGCTCCTGGAGCTCTGGCCCCATTCCTTTGGGAGCCCAGGCAGTGCCCAGCACCCTCTGCGGGAGGGAAGAACCTTTCCAAAATTCCCAAAATCCAGCCTGAGCCTGCCCTGGCCCAGCTCCACCCTTCCCTGGATCTATCCCTGGCCCCAAAGATTGCTACAGCCATTTGGAAAGCCAGGAAGCAGGAGGAAGGGAGGAGAGGCAGGAGGGAAGGGCAGGAGGCTGTGTCTGCTCCAGACCCACCCTGGGGAGCTGCTGGGGCCCAGAGCAGCCCAGGCTGGAGCTGCAGCCCTTTCTGGGGGCTGGGAGGGCAGCCCTGGGTGGTCTCATGCTCAATTACTAGCAGATGTTAGTTATGGAGGAAACAAGGTCAAGGAGAGGCTACAAATTGGGGTGGACATAGGGACTGTAGGAATGAAGGATGGACAGGGGCTGGACACTCATCAGAGCAGAGCTGATGTGTCTAGAGCAGAGTCTAGGTCAGGGTATGTGGAGCCAAAACCACCTGGGGCCAGCAGAGGGAAAGGTCTGGAGCCCTGGCAGGACCTGTCCCCTGTCAGGATCTGTCTCCTGGCAGGACCTGTCCCCTGTCAGGACCAGTCCTCTGTCAGTACCTTTCCCCTGTCAGGACCTGTCCTGTCCCTGTCAGGCCCTGTCCCCTGCCAGGACCTGTCCCTGCCAGGCCCTGTCCCCTGCCAGGACCTGTCCCTGTGAGCCCTGGCTGCAGTGGCTGTGCTGTCCCAGCTCCTGCAGCTCTGGGTGAGCAGAGCTGAGTTCCCTCCCGAGCCCCAGGACTGACCCACCTGTGGTGACAGTGGCCCAGGCTCGGTGACAGTGGCCCGGGCTCGGTGACAGTGGCCCGGGCTCGGTGACAATGGCCCGGGCTCAGTGACAGTGGCCCGGGCTCGGTGACAGTGGCCCGGGCTCAGTGACAGTGGCCTGGGCTCAGTGACAGTGGCCCAGGCTCGGTGACAGTGGCCCGGGCTCAGTGACAGTGGCCCGGGCTCGGTGACAGTGGCCCGGGCTCAGTGACAGTGGCCCGGGCTCGGTGACAGTGGCCCAGGCTCGGTGACAGTGGCCCGGGCTCGGTGACAGTGGCCCAGGCTCAGTGACAGTGGCCCGGGCTCGGTGACAGTGGCCCAGGCTCGGTGACAGTGGCCCAGGCTCGGTGACAGTGGCCCGGGCTCGGTGACAGCGGCCCGGGCTCAGTGACAGTGGCCCAGGCTCGGTGACACTGGCCCGGGCTCGGTGACAGTGGCCCAGGCTCAGTGACAGTGGCCCGGGCTCGGTGACAGTGGCCCAGGCTCGGTGACAGTGGCCCAGGCTCAGTGACAGTGGCCCGGGCTCGGTGACAGCGGCCCGGGCTCAGTGACAGTGGCCCAGGCTCGGTGACAGTGGCCCGGGCTCGGTGACAGCGGCCCGGGCTCAGTGACAGTGGCCCAGGCTCGGTGACACTGGCCCGGGCTCGGTGACAGTGGCCTGGGCTCAGTGACAGTGGCCCGGCTCGGTGACACTGGCCCAGGCTCAGTGACAGTGGCCCAGGCTCAGTGACAGTGGCCCAGGCTCGGTGACAGTGGCCCGGCTCAGTGACAGTGGCCCGGGCTCGGTGACAGTGGCCCGGGCTCAGTGACAGTGGCCCGGGCTCGGTGACAGTGGCCCGGGCTCGGTGACAGTGGCCCAGGCTCGGTGACAGTGGCCCGGGCTCGGTGACAGTGGCCCGGGCTCGGTGACAGTGGCCCGGGCTCAGTGACAGTGGCCCAGGCTCAGTGACAGTGGCCCAGGCTCGGTGACAGCGGCCCGGGCTCAGTGACAGTGGCCCAGGCTCGGTGACAGTGGCCCGGCTCAGTGACAATGGCCCGGGCTCGGTGACAGTGGCCCGGCTCAGTGACAATGGCCCGGCTCGGTGACAGTGGCCCGGCTCGGTGACACTGGCCCGGGCTCAGTGACAGTGGCCCAGGCTCGGTGACAGTGGCCCGGGCTCAGTGACAGTGGCCCAGGCTCGGTGACAGCGGCCCAGGCTCGGTGACAGTGGCCCAGGCTCGGTGACAGTGGCCCAGGCTCAGTGACAGTGGCCCAGGCTCGGTGACAGTGGCCCGGGCTCAGTGACAGTGGCCCAGGCTCGGTGACAGCGGCCCGGGCTCAGTGACAGTGGCCCAGGCTCGGTGACAGTGGCCCAGGCTCGGTGACAGTGGCCCGGGCTCAGTGACAGTGGCCCAGGCTCAGTGACAGTGGCCCGGGCTCGTGGCTCTGGCTCAGAGAAGAGCTCTCACTGCTACCAGCACCTCGAGAGACAAGGGAGCTTTGTTGCAGTGGTTGATCCCCCCTCTTGCCAAAACCTGCTTTCTTTGGCTCCTTTGGTTGTAACTGGCCCAAATTCTCCTCCTAGCTCTTTTTGCTGCTTTCCTGTGAGGATTAAATTCTTGGGAACCCTGTGAGAACAGTCACTCATCTTCTTCCTTCTGCAACAACCTCACTCCTTAAAGCCTCTGTCCCTGGGAGGTCTTTGCAGAATTACAGATGATTTCTGTAGTCCTTTAATCCATTGACCCAGTGGCTCCAAATCTCTCCTCCCATGGGGTGGGTGCCCATCCCCACGTTCTCTGACATCCCCCCAGCCCTGCTGCTTTGCTCCAGGGTGGAGTTTTCATGTGTGTGCCCAGGAAGGGTTTGAGTGCTGCACACAGCATCTCAGCAAACCACCAGCACTGCCTGCCCGGCCCTGCCTCTGTGTCTGCTGAAATATCACCACTCTGGCATGAGGGATTGTGCTGCACACCCAGAGCCTGCACTCAGCTCAACACACTGCTCACAGCACCTGCCTCGCCTGTCTACCAAAGACAGGATTTGTGTCTTCAGTTATTCAATTCCTCCACACTACAGATTTTTATCTTGTCCAGGAAGAGTATCAATATTTTTAATCATGCAGTTAAAGACCATATCAGAAAGGAAACGCACTGGGGGAAAGGAATTACATTGCACAGACAGCCTTGGATCTGTCACTGCTGTCTCCTGGCTGCTCAGCTTTCCTACCTGAACCCTCTGATAATATCAGAGCATCCTGCCCCACAAGATATAGAGGTGTAATGTGCCTGTGCTGACCTCCCCCTGTCCTCAGGATCCCAGAATAAACACCAAATAAACACTAAGCACTTGCCAAGCTTTCACTGTGCCTCAGAGAGCAGCACAGGCATCTCATCCTGCCTTGCTGAGCTCCTCATTCCTGAATCCTCTGCACCTGCAGAGCACACAGGACCAGCAGTGACCCCTGTCAGGGCAGCACTGGTTTGGGATGTGCCCCTGAGCACTGAGCCTGGTTTGGGATGTGTCCCTGAGCACTCAGCCTGGTTTGGGATGGATCCCTGAGCACTGAGCCTGGTTTGGGATGGATCTGAGCCTGGCCTGGTTGGGATGGATCCCTGAGCACTGAGCCTGGTTTGGGATGTGTCCCTGAGCACTGAGCCTGGTTTGGGATGTGCCCCTGAGCACTCCCAGCCTGGTTTGGGATGTGCCCCTGAGCACTCCCAGCCTGTTTGGGATGGATCCCTGAGCACTGAGCCTGGTTTGGGATGTGCCCCTGAGCACTGAGCCTGGTTTGGGATGGATCCCTGAGCACTGAGCCTGGTTTGGGATGTGTCCCTGAGCACTCCCAGCCTGGTTTGGGATGGATCCCTGAGCACTGAGCCTGGTTTGGGATGTGCCCCTGAGCACTGAGCCTGGTTTGGGATGGATCCCTGAGCACTGAGCCTGGTTTGGGATGGATCCCTGAGCACTGAGCCTGGTTTGGGATGTGCCCCTGAGCACTGAGCCTGGTTTGGGATGTGTCCCTGAGCACTCCCAGCCTGTTTGGGATGTGTCCCTGAGCACTGAGCCTGGTTTGGGATGTGTCCATGAGCACTCCCAGCCTGGTTTGGGATGTGTCCCTGAGCACTGAGCCTGGTTTGGGATGTGTCCATGAGCACTCCCAGCCTGGTTTGGGATGTGTCCCTGAGCACTGAGCCTGGTTTGGGATGTGTCCATGAGCACTCCCAGCCTGGTTTGGGATGTGTCCCTGAGCACTGAGCCTGGTTTGGGATGTGTCCCTGAGCACTCCCAGCCTGGTTTGGGATGTGTCCCTGAGCACTGAGCCTGGTTTGGGATGTGTCCCTGAGCACTCCCAGCCTGGTTTGGGATGGATCCCTGAGCACTGAGCCTGGTTTGGGATGTGTCCCTGAGCACTCCTGGCCTGTTTGGGATGTGCCCCTGAGCACTGAGCCTGGTTTGGGATGTGTCCCTGAGCACTCCCAGCCTGTTTGGGCTCTCCCAGCCTGGTTTGGGGTCTGTGCCTCCTGGGGTGCACCTCAGGTGAGGGCTCTGGCCCAGCTGCTAGCAATGGGATTGGAAATCCCTCAACCATTTCCTGCCTTGGCTTCTCCAGCTGGGAGGTGAGTTTGGAGACGCTGGCACACAGCCTGGAGACCCTGGGTGTTTATTTCTGTTGGTTTTGGATGAACCTGGAGCTGCAGAGCTGGGACAGGCACAGAGCAGTGGTGTCTGTGCATGGCTGGCACAGCTGGCCAGGGCATTTGCACATCTGGAACAGCTGCCAGCTGCAGTGCCACTGATGGCACTCGGTGCCCACGGGACACAGGGAGCCTCCAGTGCTGAGCAAGAACCCAGTTCAGAACTGGGTGACTGAATAAGGAAGAAGTTCCTAAATCCTCGAGAGGTTTGGATCCTCTCAGCCTAACTGTGTTTTCTGGAGCTGGATCCCTCTTCCAAGGGGCCTCTGCACCTCTGATGGCCACATCCCCTCTGAAGTGCTTATTTCATGCTGCACCCAATTCCAGTTTTTGTTCAGCTCTCATGGGACATTTTCAGAGACAGATTTCATGGAAACAGAGCAGAGCTGGGTTGAACTGTGACCTGAGAAGTTCCCCTGAGTTCAGCAGGCATCCTCCAGCCTCCTACACGTGCTGCAAGCCTGGGCTGATGGTCAGGGCCAGGTACTGAACCACACAGCTGCTTTGGCAGTGATGCTGGGCACAAACTCCACTGGGTCATGGAGCAGCACCATCCCAGCCCACCCACCCCTCCAGGCATCCCCTCTCCAGTCTGCTTCTGTCAGCTGGGAATTGTGCACTGCCCTTGTGCTGCACATTCCCAGCTGGCTGCAGTGCCATTCTCCAGAGAAACCCCCAGCTCCATGGGATTAAAGCTGGCACAGCTGAGTGCAGACACGGCTGACTCAGACTGTGCTGATGTTACACTGATTTACACCAGCCTGGGGGAAAGCCACACTGCTTCTCCTTTCCTTTGATTGAGCAGCCAGGGGGACAAGAGAATTAATAGATGACAGAATCAGGGATCATGAATCCAGAATGTGCAGCTGGAATTTCCCCAGCAGACTGACAATGTGAAACATCCGAAAAAAGGCCTGTGAAATATGAATTAATGTAAGGACAAGGTTTTAATCACAGTTACATCACTTTCAAACCACAGAAATTCCACAGAGCTCAGTTTGGTGACTCTGGCTGTTTGCTGACATCACAGCTGCCTCTAGTGCCCAAGGAACAGGCTTTGATGTTATTTTTGATGGTGCCAGTTGTGCAGTGAGGTCAGTGGTGTATAACATGAGGGATCAAAGGCACGTTGTGTGAGCTGGTGTGACTGGGCAGCTCTGCTTCCTCTCCTGGACACACAGACGTGTCCTGGGCAGGCCCTGCCCTGCCAGTGCTTGTCACAGTTTCTGCTCTCAATCCCAGAATCACAGGGTCATTCAGGTTGGAACAGAGCTCCCAGACCATCCAGTCCAAGCTGTGACTGATCCCCCTGTCCCCAGCCCAGAGCCCTGAGTGCCACCTCCAGGGATGGGCACTCCAACCCTCCCTGGCCAAACCTTCCAGTGCCTGACCACCCTTTCTGGGAAGAAATTCTTCCTAATTCTCAGTGATCTCCTCTTTGTGGTGAAAATCAGAAGTGGAGGAAATGGAAATCCAAATGCTGGGTTTTCATTTGCCACCTACAGGACTGTACCAAATGGAGCATCAGAACCAAACTGCTCTGAGCCCTGCAGGGCTTCAGCCACTCTGAGAGCAGAGCAGAGTCCTGCAGTCCACGTTGGGCAGCAGAAAATAAAATTGTGTGATGGAGGTGCCTGTCCCATCCCTTGCCTTGGGGCACCTCTACAGAGCCATTTACACAGGACTCACCCCCTGCAGCCCCAGACTCCTCCTGCTGTCACCACAAGGACACCTGGGTGCAGGTGGGGTCACCACTGCGGCTCAGAAATAGAGGCAGGGTCTGTGCTGTGCCCAGGTGACACTGCAGGGACACCTGGTGCCCAGGTGACAATGGAGACACCTGAGGTTACACTGCAGACACACCTGGTGCCCAGGTGACACTGCACACACCTCAGGTGACACTGCAGACACCTCAGGTGACACTGCAGACACCTCATGCCCAGGTCACACTGCAGACACACCTTGTGCTCAGGTGACACTGCAGACACACCTCATGCCCAGGTGACACTGCAGACACCTCAGGTGACACTGCACACACCCCGTGTCCTGGACAGCCCAGAGAGCTCGGTGAGGCAGAGCCCCTGCCTTGCTCATGGACATTTGGTAAATGTGCTTTTAATCTCACTAATGCTGGAGAGAAGCAGTGCTGGATGAATCATCTGATACAAAAGGAATAGTTTAGGGAATACATGCATTTTCATTAGCCTAACTTCTCCTCCAGCACCATGTATCAGCATGGAATTAACCCATTAATTCTATTGATTTCAGTTAATATTGTGCATTCCATTAGTGCTCAGATCCCCACAGACTCCTTTCCAACCATCTATAGGAACTGGCTTGTTTAATCAACACTGAGCAACTAATTGGGGCAACAGTTTGGGTCATGGAGTGGAGAATTGTTTCTAACTGAACAGGAGGAATTTGGGGATGCAGCTGCTGCTGCACGGTGAGAGGGGGTGTTCCAAGTGCTGTGTCCCCATGTGGGACAAGGAAAACTTCCCATCCCTGCAGTGCCAAACATCTCCCTGCCACTTCAAGGGAGTGACAGGAGGGATGGGGTCACCTGGAGAAGTTCAGTCATCAAGGGACAGGGAGGATCTCCAGAGACTGTCAGAGCCCAAACAGGGTCACAAAGTTGGTGTTTCATGTTTTAGCTCAAAGCCTCTGGATTATTTTTACTGCTCATGTAGAAGGGCAGCTCTGCCTCTTGTAGCCTTTGCTTGGAGGAGAGGATAAATGAGCTCTTTGATGTAAGAATCCAAATGAAAGCAAACACCACCAAGCTGCTCTTTAAACTTATCTCATTCACCAAGAGCCAGCTCAGCCCTCACTCCCTGGGCAGTCTGTGCACTGCACTCACCCTCCCCACCACTGTGCAGGCTGGGACCACGGCCACGACATTTTTTACAGCACTCTTCAGCAATATTTCCTCTCAAATTGCTTCTCTAAAAGACTGTCTTTATTCCCCTCATCATAAGCCCTGCCTCGTTTTCAGCAGCCAGCTGAACTCTCTCTCTCTCTTGCATCCTGGCCTAATTATTAAACAACCCTGTCAAAGAATTCGGTTGTTTGATGATATTTTACTCTCAATTAGAAGTATGAATGTGCTCCATTAGGCTCCTAATATCCTTTATGCTCAGCCTGACATTTGGGGAGCTGTTTTATTACAGCTGACACTCTGGGAAATGGGGCTGCCATAGTTAGCATCAATAATGGTGTTATTGACCCCAATTTTATGAATGCAGGAGGATGTCTGGATGTTACACACTCACTGTCTCGAGGGCTCTCACTGTCTCACACCAGTGTCTGCTCTGGGAGCTCAGTCCTGCCTTTCTCTGGAACTGGGTGGTTTTTTCTCACTCTATTAAGCTCAGAGACACTTTCCTGATCAAGTGTTTGGCAGCTGGTTAACACAAAAAAGCTCATCAAGATAGTGAGGACTGAGGTTGAGTTTCTCATTGAAAAGCCTGACAGCCTCTTAATAAACACCAAACACAAGGAGGAATCCTCAGGGGTGCTCCCACTGCTGAGACCAGCTGGTGGCACAGCCCTGGACCAGTCACTGAGTGAAGTTCCCCTCCACATCACCAACTCCCTTTAAAGCACGAAATTATGGAATGATTTGGTTGGAAGGGACCTTAAACACATCCAGTGGCACTGGATGGGCAGGGACACCTCCCAGCAGAGCAAGCCCCGTGTCCAGCCTGGCCTGGGCCAGCTCAGGGATGCAGGGGCAGCCATAGCTCACACCAGAGAGTGATTGCTGCTGGGAGGGCTTCCAGACCAAAGAGAAAGCCCTGATCCAAACAAAACAGGATCACTGGGAAGCTGTGGGGATTCTGAGACAGTTCCAGCCTCAGTCCAGCCCCACCAGTTCCTGCCACAGTCTGGGAGAGCCCCATGTGCCTTTTCTGGGAACTCATCCAGTGCACCTCAGTGCACAGCAGGTGATGGTGGCACCTCTCTGGTGCCCATCCTGCAGCAATTCCAGAGCAGCAGGGAGCAGAGCCAGCCTGGGAGCAGCCCAGTGCCAGTTTGGGATGGAGGAGCCCAGTGCCAGTTTGGGATGCAGGATGAGATCAGTGCCAGTTTGGGATGGATGAGCCCAGTGCCAGTTTGGGATGGATGAGCCCAGTGCCAGTTTGGGATGGAGGAGCCCAGTGCCAGTTTGGGATGGATGAGCCCAGTGCCAGTTTGGGATGGAGGAGCCCAGTGCCAGTTTGGGATGGATGAGCCCAGTGCCAGTTTGGGATGGATGAGCTCAGTGCCAGTTTGGGATGGAGGAGCTCAGTGCCAGTTTGGGATGCAGGATGAGCCTAGTGCCAGTTTGGGATGGATGAGCCCAGTGCCAGTTTGGGATGGATGAGCCCAGTGCCAGTTTGGGATGCAGGATGAGCCCAGTGCGAGTTTGGGATGGATGAGCTCAGTGCCAGTTTGGGATGCAGGATGAGCCCAGTGCCAGTTTGGGATGCAGGATGAGCCCAGTGCCAGTTTGGGATGGATGAGCCCAGTGCCAGTTTGGGATGCAGGATGAGCCCAGTGCCAGTTTGGGATGGATGAGCTCAGTGCCAGTTTGGGATGGATGAGCCCAGTGCCAGTCTGGGATGCAGGATGAGCCCAGTGCCAGTCTGGGATGCAGGATGAGCCCAGTGCCAGTTTGGGATGGATGAGCCCAGTGCCAGTTTGGGATGCAGGATGAGCCCAGTGCCAGTCTGGGATGCAGGATGAGGCCAGTGCCAGTCTGGGATGCAGGATGAGCCCAGTACCAGTCTGGGATGCAGGATGAGGCCAGTGCCAGTCTGGGATGCAGGATGAGCCCAGTGCCAGTCTGGGATGCAGGATGAGCCCAGTGCCAGTTTGGGATGGATGAGCCCAGTGCCAGTCTGGGATGCAGGATGAGCCCAGTGCCAGTCTGGGATGCAGGATGAGCCCAGTGCCAGTTTGGGATGGATGAGCCCAGTGCCAGTTTGGGATGCAGGATGAGCCCAGTGCCAGTCTGGGATGCAGGATGAGGCCAGTGCCAGTCTGGGATGCAGGATGAGCCCAGTACCAGTCTGGGATGCAGGATGAGGCCAGTGCCAGTCTGGGATGCAGGATGAGCCCAGTACCAGTTTGGGATGCAGGATGAGGCCAGTGCCAGTCTGGGATGCAGGATGAGCCCAGTACCAGTTTGGGATGCAGGATGAGCCCAGTGCCAGTTTGGGATGCAGGATGAGCCCAGTGCCAGTTTGGGATGCAGGAGGCAGGGACAGGGCTCTGGGAGCAGTGGGGGCAGGCTCTGGGCACCCCCACATCCCACCCTCAGAGCTGCAGGGCAGCATCACGAGGAGCTCCCACCCCTTTCCAGCCAGGAACAGAAGCTTCCAGACCAAACCACCACCAGAACCACCCAGAAGTTGGTTTTTTTCCTGACTGGATCTGCCCTTGGACAGCCCCAGAGCTCCAGCCCTGCACTGGCACCCCTGAAGTCAAACATCCCCTCCTCCTGCAGCAACAAAGCTGCAGCTCTGCCTCTGAACACTCAATCTTATCTCCCAGAACCACTCCAGCCCCGCACACCTGGGATCCCACCTCTCCCTCTCATCTGACTTTAACAGCAGCACCATTCCCCTCAGGAGGAGGAGGACAGAACCCAGATTAAAAGGAGCTGTTTAGCTGGCAGCAACATTCCCTTGCTTTGCCCTTTGATTTTTGATTTTTTTTTTTTTTTGTTGTCCCTCCTGCATTTTTTATTGAGCACCTGGGCTGAATGGCAGAATAAAATGGAACTTCCCAGCTGAGACCACACCACAGCTGCTTGGCTGTGCATACCTTAGGGACAAACGTGGGCAATTTCCATTTTGGCTGATTCTTATGTAGGGGAATCTTTTATTCTGGTGGGAAGGTGGATGCAAGGAAGAAAAGCCTTTGCAGGCACCAATTATCTTTTAAAGCAATGCTGGCCACTTAAAATTGTTGAGCCAGAATTTCAGCACAGGTGAATCAGCAGAGATCCCTCATAGACATGGGGATGAAAAGTGAAGAATTTAGCTGGGAATCTGTGGGGTAGGGTGTGGATACAGCAATGTTTATTTATACATCACTGCAATTCTCTTTAATTTGGCTTGTGTACTTTTTTCCCCTGGTAATCATCTCATTTTCTTGGGGTCACATATCTGTGATTTCAGTTAATCCCAGGACACAGGCACTCCTTCCCCCTGCCCCTGTCAGGCATTCCCAGGTCCTGCACTGCTGCTCTCTGTGCCAGCCCAAGCTCCAGGCTCACAATCGAGCCTTTATTCACTTTGTTTGTGCTCACTTACTTTCCAGAGCACTTCTCTTCCTGCTTTCCCTCTCACCCTCCCTTATTCTGTTATCTCAGAGTGTCTTGGGCAGGGACCTCTGCTGGGTTCATCTCTCTGTTCTCCCTTCCCCTTTAGCTGGACACTGCAGGATCAGGCACCAGAGCAGGCTCTGCCCAAACCATCCCTTCCCCTTTAGCTGGACACTGCAGGATCAGGCACCTGAGCAGGCTCTGCCCAAACCATCCCCTTTAGCTGGACACTGCAGGATCAGGCACCAGAGCAGGCTCTGCCCAAACCATCCCTTCCCCAGGGCTGGACACTGCAGGATCAGGCACCAGAGCAGGGTCTGCCCAAACCATCCCTTCCCCTGAGCTGGACACTGCAGGATCAGGCACCAGAGCAGGCTCTGCCCAAACCATCCCTTCCCCAGGGCTGGACACTGCAGGATCAGGCACCAGAGCAGGCTCTGCCCAAACCATCCCTTCCCCTTTAGCTGGACACTGCAGGATCAGGCACCAGAGCAGGCTCTGCCCAAACCATCCCTTCCCCAGGGTCCCTCTGGGGTGGGGACCCTGAGGAGGAGGAGGGTGCAGGTGGGAGCAGCCCCTGGTGCTGTCCTGGTACCCCCAGCTCTGCCCATCCCCTGCACTGGGACCACACAATCCTTGGGGCTCAGAGGGGATTTTAAATCCTTGCAGTGCAACTCTCCTGCCATGGCAGGGACATGTCCCATGGGACTGGGACACTGCCAGGGACAGGACACCCTCCCTGAGCAAAACGTGGTTTCTGTGCAAATTAGTGACCTCAGAGATTTTTTTTTTCTTTGGGGGTGGGGGAACATGTCCAGTTTCTCCACAGATCCACGGGAACATCCCCTGTGTCCTGCTGTGGGGAGTTCAGGGGTTGCCCACCCCACCTCTGCCACCTGAACCCCTCCAGGAGATCCCTGAACCTCAGAGCTTCTAGAAATAATCTGCATCATCTGCACAAAGCAGGGACACAGGAGGGGGCTCCATCCCCTCAGCTTTACTTCTGACCACATTTCACACTAGAATTCCCATCAGGGAGCTCCCACCCTGCAGCTGTGGCTCCTCTGGCTGTCCTATGACACCCAGAACCCAAAAAGTGACTTTCCAGCCTGTAAACCTTCTTCCTGGGCAGAGGCTAAATAGAGACAAAAAATCCTCCATCCCAGGGCTGTCCCTACTGAGAGGTTGTTCAGCAGGAGAAAAGTTCTCCTGGTGTTTCAAACACTGAATATGATACAATGGGTGCTTGATGCAATGTGCAAAACAACTGCACAGTGCAGAGTGTAAAAGCCTCCTTAAAACATTTTAAATAAAGAAAGAATTATGGAAAGGCTGCAAAAAAAAGAGAAATAATCTTTTGTGATGCAAACAGACTTGTCCTGTGCAAACAAGAGGAATGGAGGGAGTGTGGGGGGAAATCAAATTGGATGATTCAACTTCTTGGCTTTGGTTACTGGATTTTTTCTTGGATTAGGAAAAAGTGAAGTTAGAAGGGAAAATGACAAGAGATATTTGGAGTGTCCATGTAACAGCAGCCCTGAGCCTCAGCACAACTGCAGCCACAAGTAAAATTTCCAGAATCTCTCTCTCTGCCTTAAGGTCAGAACTTTGAAGGGAAAAAGTGAAAATGAGGGTGCAAGTGTGAGGAAATCCATTGCAAATACGTAAAATACATAATGGTTCTTCAGCTGCTTGCATCTGGATGTGAGGAGAGACTGTTCCCATGGGGAACAAGAAAACAACCTGGAGAATAAACCCTGGGTTCACAGAAACCCCAGCAAGGGCCATGTGTGAGACCCAGACTCTGGAAGGGCACTCAGAGTCCTTCCCTCCCCCAGGGCAGCCTGTCCCACTGCAAGGCAGGACAGAGACCCCAAAACAGTGACCCCACTGTCCAGCAGGGTCAGAGATCCCAAAACAGTGACCCCACTGCCCAGCAGGGTCAGAGATCCCAGAACAGTGACCCCACTGCCCAGCAGGACAGAGATCCCAGAACAGTGACCCCACTGCCCAGCAGGGTCAGAGATCCCAGAACAGTGACCCCCACTGCCCAGAGGACAGAGAGATCCCAGAACAGTGACCCCACTGTCCAGCAGGGTCAGAGATCCCAGAACAGTGACCCCACTGCCCAGCAGGGTCAGAGATCCCAAAACAGTGACCCCACTGCCCAGCAGGGTCAGAGATCCCAAAACAGTGACCCCACTGCCCAGCAGGGTCAGAGATCCCAGAACAGTGACCCCACTGCCCAGCAGGGTCAGAGATCCCAGAACAGTGACCCCACTGCCCAGCAGGGTCAGAGATCCCAGAACAGTGACCCCACTGTCCAGCAGAGAGATCCCAAAACAGTGACCCCACTGCCCAGCAGGGTCAGAGATCCCAGAACAGTGACCCCACTGCCCAGCAGGGTCAGAGATCCTGCCCAGCAGGACAGAGATCAGAACAGTGACCCCACTGCCCAGCAGGGTCAGAGATCCCAAAACAGTGACCCCACTGCCCAGCAGGGTCAGAGATCCCAAAACAGTGACCCCACTGCCCAGCAGGGTCAGAGATCCCAAAACAGTGACCCCACTGCCCAGCCGGGTCAGAGATCCCAGAACAGTGACCCCACTGCCCAGCAGGGTCAGAGATCCCAGAACAGTGACCCCACTGCCCAGCAGGGTCAGAGATCCCAGAACAGTGACCCCACTGCCCAGCAGGGTCAGAGATCCCAAAACAGTGACCCCACTGCCCAGCAGGGTCAGAGATCCCAGAACAGTGACCCCACTGCCCAGCAGGGTCAGAGATCCCAGAACAGTGACCCCACTGCCCAGCAGGGTCAGAGATCCCAGAACAGTGACCCCACTGCCCAGCAGGGTCAGAGATCCCAGAACAGTGACCCCACTGCCCAGCAGGGTCAGAGATCCCAGAACAGTGACCCCACTGCCCAGCAGGGTCAGAGATCCCAGAACAGTGACCCCACTGCCCAGCAGGGTCAGAGATCCCAGTGAACAGTGACCCCACTGCCCAGCAGGGTCAGAGATCCCAAAACAGTGACCCCACTGCCCAGCAGGGTCAGAGATCCCAGAACAGTGACCCCACTGCCCAGCAGGGTCAGAGATCCCAGAACAGTGACCCCACTGCCCAGCAGGGTCAGAGATCCCAGAACAGTGACCCCACTGCCCAGCAGGGTCAGAGATCCCAAAACAGTGACCCCACTGCCCAGCAGGGTCAGAGATCCCAAAACAGTGACCCCACTGCCCAGCAGGGTCAGAGATCCCAGAACAGTGACCCCACTGCCCAGCAGGGTCAGAGATCCCAGAACAGTGACCCCACTGCCCAGCAGGGTCAGAGATCCCAAAACAGTGACCCCACTGCCCAGCAGGGTCAGAGATCCCAGAACAGTGACCCCACTGCCCAGCAGGGTCAGAGATCCCAGAACAGTGACCCCACTGCCCAGCAGGGTCAGAGATCCCAGAACAGTGACCCCACTGCCCAGCAGGGTCAGAGATCCCAGAACAGTGACCCCACTGCCCAGCAGGGTCAGAGATCCCAAAACAGTGACCCCACTGCCCAGCAGGGTCAGAGATCCCAGAACAGTGACCCCACTGCCCAGCAGGGTCAGAGATCCCAGAACAGTGACCCCACTGTCCAGCAGGGTCAGAGATCCCAAAACAGTGACCCCACTGCCCAGCAGGGTCAGAGATCCCAAACAGTGACCCCACTGCCCAGCAGGGTCAGAGATCCCAAAACAGTGACCCCACTGCCCAGCAGGGTCAGAGATCCCAAAACAGTGACCCCACTGCCCAGCAGGGTCAGAGATCCCAGAACAGTGACCCCACTGCCCAGCAGGGTCAGAGATCCCAGAACAGTGACCCCACTGCCCAGCAGGGTCAGAGATCCCAAAACAGTGACCCCACTGCCCAGCAGGGTCAGAGATCCCAGAACAGTGACCCCACTGCCCAGCAGGGTCAGAGATCCCAAAACAGTGACCCCACTGCCCAGCAGGGTCAGAGATCCCAGAACAGTGACCCCACTGTCCAGCAGGGTCAGAGATCCCAGAACAGTGACCCCACTGCCCAGCAGGGTCAGAGATCCCAGAACAGTGACCCCACTGCCCAGCAGGGTCAGAGATCCCAAAACAGTGACCCCACTGCCCAGCAGGGTCAGAGATCCCAGAACAGTGACCCCACTGCCCAGCAGGGTCAGAGATCCCAAAACAGTGACCCCACTGCCCAGCAGGGTCAGAGATCCCAAAACAGTGACCCCACTGCCCAGCAGGGTCAGAGATCCCAGAACAGTGACCCCACTGCCCAGCAGGGTCAGAGATCCCAGAACAGTGACCCCACTGCCCAGCAGGGTCAGAGATCCCAGAACAGTGACCCCACTGCCCAGCAGGGTCAGAGATCCCAGAACAGTGACCCCACTGCCCAGCAGGGTCAGAGATCCCAGAACAGTGACCCCACTGTCCAGCAGGGTCAGAGATCCCAGAACAGTGACCCCACTGCCCAGCAGGGTCAGAGATCCCAGAACAGTGACCCCACTGCCCAGCAGGGTCAGAGATCCCAAAACAGTGACCCCACTGCCCAGCAGGGTCAGAGATCCCAAAACAGTGACCCCACTGCCCAGCAGGGTCAGAGATCCCAGAACAGTGACCCCACTGCCCAGCAGGGTCAGAGATCCCAAAACAGTGACCCCACTGCCCAGCAGGGTCAGAGATCCCAGAACAGTGACCCCACTGCCCAGCAGGGTCAGAGATCCCAGAACAGTGACCCCACTGCCCAGCAGGGTCAGAGATCCCAGAACAGTGACCCCACTGCCCAGCAGGGTCAGAGATCCCAAAACAGTGACCCCACTGCCCAGCAGGGTCAGAGATCCCAGAACAGTGACCCCACTGCCCAGCAGGGTCAGAGATCCCAGAACAGTGACCCCACTGCCCAGCAGGGTCAGAGATCCCAAAACAGTGACCCCACTGCCCAGCAGGGTCAGAGATCCCAAAACAGTGACCCCACTGCCCAGCAGGGTCAGAGATCCCAGAACAGTGACCCCACTGCCCAGCAGGGTCAGAGATCCCAAAACAGTGACCCCACTGCCCAGCAGGGTCAGAGATCCCAGAACAGTGACCCCACTGCCCAGCAGGGTCAGAGATCCCAAAACAGTGACCCCACTGCCCAGCAGGGTCAGAGATCCCAAAACAGTGACCCCACTGCCCAGCAGGGTCAGAGATCCCAAAACAGTGACCCCACTGCCCAGCAGGGTCAGAGATCCCAAAACAGTGACCCCACTGCCCAGCAGGGTCAGAGATCCCAAAACAGTGACCCCACTGCCCAGCAGGGTCAGAGATCCCAGAACAGTGACCCCACTGCCCAGCAGGGTCAGAGATCCCAGAACAGTGACCCCACTGCCCAGCAGGGTCAGAGATCCCAGAACAGTGACCCCACTGCCCAGCAGGGTCAGAGATCCCAGAACAGTGACCCCACTGCCCAGCAGGGTCAGAGATCCCAGAACAGTGACCCCACTGCCCAGCAGGGTCAGAGATCCCAGAACAGTGACCCCACTGCCCAGCAGGGTCAGAGATCCCAGAACAGTGACCCCACTGCCCAGCAGGGTCAGAGATCCCAAAACAGTGACCCCACTGCCCAGCAGGGTCAGAGATCCCAAAACAGTGACCCCACTGCCCAGCAGGGTCAGAGATCCCAGAACAGTGACCCCACTGCCCAGCAGGGTCAGAGATCCCAGAACAGTGACCCCACTGCCCAGCAGGGTCAGAGATCCCAGAACAGTGACCCCACTGCCCAGCAGGGTCAGAGACCCCACTGCCCACAGTGACCCCACTGCCCAGCAGGGTCAGAGATCCCAGAACAGTGACCCCACTGCCCAGCAGGGTCAGAGATCCCAGAACAGTGACCCCACTGTCCAGCAGGGTCAGAGATCCCAAAACAGTGACCCCACTGTCCAGCAGGGTCAGAGATCCCAGAACAGTGACCCCACTGCCCAGCAGGACAGAGATCCCAGAACAGTGACCCCACTGCCCAGCAGGGTCAGAGATCCCAGAACAGTGACCCCACTGCCCAGCAGGCTCAGAGATCCCAAAACAGTGACCCCACTGCCCAGCAGGGTCAGAGACCCCAGAACAGTGACCCCACTGCCCAGCAGGGTCAGAGATCCCAGAACAGTGACCCCACTGTCCAGCAGGGTCAGAGATCCCAAAACAGTGACCCCACTGCCCAGCAGGGTCAGAGATCCCAAAACAGTGACCCCACTGCCCAGCAGGCTCAGAGATCCCAGAACAGTGACCCCACTGCCCAGCAGGGTCAGAGACCCCAGAACAGTGACCCCACTGCCCAGCAGGCTCAGAGATCCCAGAACAGTGACCCCACTGCCCAGCAGGGTCAGAGATCCCAGAACAGTGACCCCACTGTCCAGCAGGGTCAGAGATCCCAGAACAGTGACCCCACTGCCCAGCAGGGTCAGAGATCCCAAAACACTGACCCCACTGCCCAGCAGGGTCAGAGATCCCAAAACAGTGATCCCACTGTCCAGCAGGGTCAGAGATCCCAGTGATCACTGGCCCCCACTGCCCCAGGCCCCACTGCACAGGGACCAGCAGCTTTCAGTGGGGTTTCCCTTTTTCTGGGGTGAACACATCTTCCTTTTCCTTTCCTAGTTTAGGTTTCTAGTCCTGGGATGCTGAGCAAAGCTGCATTAAATACTCCCTGACAGGCCCCCTGGGCATGACCTTGAAAGCAGCAGCTTCTCCCCAGCATTTTCCTGCTCTGAAAGGAATGTGAGGAGTTTATTTTTTTTTAATTGAGGAGGTTGCTTTCCCAGACACTAATAAATGTGTGGAAGACAGATCTCCCCCAAGAGCCACTGAAGTCTGTACAGCCCATTTCTGCCCATCCAGCTTGAGATGGATTTTCATTTTAGTTGCTGAGGCAAAAATCCTTGTTCCCAACTCGTGTGTCCCTCTGCCCAGCAGAACCCCCCCACAGAAGGGGCTGCTCCCACAGCCCTGGAACATCCCTGAGCACATCCCAGAGAGCCCAGGCTGCTCACACAGCCCTGGAACACCCCTGAGCACATCCCAGGCTGCTCCCACAGCCCTGGAACATCCCTGAGCACATCCCAGAGAGCCCAAGCTGCTCACACAGCCCTGGAACACCCCTGGGCACATCCCAGGCTGAGCCCTGGAACATCCCAGGCTGCTCACACAGCCCTGGAACATCCCCGAGCACATCCCAGGCTGCTCACACAGCCCTGGAACATCCCTGAGCACATCCCAGGCTGCTCACACAGCTCTGGAACATCCCTGAGCACATCCCAGGCTGCCCACAGCTCTGGAACATCCCTGAGCACATCCCTGAGCATCCCAGAGAGCCCAGGCTGCTCACACAGCCCTGGAACACCCCTGAGCACATCCCAGGCTGCTCACACAGCCCTGGAACATCCCTGAGCACATCCCAGGCTGCCCAGGCTGCTGGAACATCCCTGGAACATCCCAGCACAGCCCAGGCTGCTCCCACAGCCCTGGAACATCCCTGAGCACATCCCAGGCTGCTCACACAGCCCTGGAACATCCCTGAGCACATCCCAGGCTGCTCACACAGCCCTGGGGTCCTGCAGGGCTCTGCAAAGCACAGCTCCCATCCCTGCTCACAGGGCACATCAAACCTCCCCCAGCAGCCTGCAAGGAATCTGCCTGGCAGCATTTCTCAGGCAGAGCATTCTGGAGTCATACAAAGAATACTGCAAACCATTCCAGAGCCAGGGAATAATCTATTTGCACACTGAGGTCTAAATTTACAGAAAGCCTCAGGGCCTCCAGGCTGGGACCCTGCAGCAAGAGCCAGAGCTCTGAACCCACAGATGGGAGTTTGCACCAGGGCAGCCAGGAGTGCACCAGGTTTGCTCTGCTGTGGGGCTCTGGGTGAAGGAATGTGTGGTTTAAAGGTGAATTTTTGACTTGGTCAGATTTTCTGCTGGCAGTTCACATACAGCTCCCCTGGATCAGTGAGCACAGTGGCTCTGATGTGCATCCCCAGCCTGGTGGGATCTGGCCAGGGCTCCTCTCTCCCTGCTCTCCCCAGGGCTCTGCTCTCCCAGTGCTTGCTGCAAGCCCATGGATGTCACAGAACCACAGGAACCTCTGGGTTGAAGGGGACATTTAAAGGTCCCAGCCCCAGTGTCCAACCCTGGGCACTGCCAGGGATCCAGGGGCAGCCACAGCTGCTCTGGGCACCCTCATTGTAAAATATTTCTTCCTTAAATCTAGTCTGAATCTACACTTTCTTAATTTAAAGCCATTCTCCCTTTTTCTATCACTACAGGCTGTAAACAAGTCTGTCCCCATCTTTTTTTACCAAACCTCACCAAGTGTTGTCAGTTGTATGCACTGAATGTTGCACTGGCTCATGCTGGCCAAATCCAACCTCAGGGGATTTGCTGTTTCTTCCTCCCTGCCCTGTGCACACCCAGATCTCCCAGCCCTGCTTTCCAAAGGCTGCCAGGCTCTTATCCCTTCCCATTTCCCACCCAGAACAGTTCAGCTGTGAGCTCTGCACAGGTGCCCCAGACACCTGAGCCCTGCTCTGACGGGAGAGGGGTCACAGCAGGGACCTGCACCCAGGACCAGGGTCACAGCTGTGATAATGAACCAGCCCAGCAAAGTCAGCTCAGCTATAAAATATTTCTGCATCATCAAATGCAAAGCCTGGTTTGAGCTCCCCACAGCTTTGTGTGAGTGACACAACAGTGGCTGTGCTGGTTTAATTAGTGCCTCCCAATTCCTTCATTTATTTTGCAGTTCAGTCTGTAATTTTTGGAGTACCTATCCTTCATTAAAATAGTCTGAAAGACTTTGGAACCTGAAATGCCTCTTTTCTTCACACAGCTGGAGGTCAAGGCTCAGGCATTTTAGATATAGTGCTGCTAAAATCCATTTAAATCTGCCCCTCCCTGCACATCAGCCAGCACAGTCTGCTCCAGCCACATCTGGAGCAATCCCCCCTTTGTGCCAGTCCATGTGCTGTGCCTTCTGCTCAAATACTGAACACTTCTTTGTGGCTGGTCTTGAAATGCAGCAGGACTGGGGTGACTGGTCATGACTTGTCTTTCTTAGCATCCCCTGTGTCTAACTGTGTTTAACTGTTTTTCTTCTGTGCTCCACAGTCTCTCAGTTGAGCTGCCCATGCTCAAAGAAGATGTAAAAGAACCTCTCCGTGCTTCACTTATTCAGGAATTTCACTGAGCTGTCCTGTGTTTGGAGGGGTTGTAAAGGAGTTCTCGATGGGATGAGCCTGAGAGGAGAAGGAGCTTCCTACAAGAGTGGGGGGAGCTGCAGTGGGAAAGGAAAACCTGCTGGGCAGACCTCGGCAGGGATGGAGCTGCACTCGAGGACAGGGAATGTTCTGGATGCTGGGGCAGCCCAAATGGGGCAGCAAACACTGGGAGCTGTGGTGGAGAGTGACCATGAGCCACATGGCAGTGAGGGACATCCCTGAGCTGATACCTGGGGAAGGGGGTGGGTAAAGCTCCCAGGAAATGGAATGTCATGCACTGAGGGTCGAAGAACAGTTCAATCCATTTATGAAAATAAACAGACTAATCAAGACCTTTATGCAATGAAAGGATTTTTCTGCTGTTAGCTAATTTATTTTGGTCTCAGTTTGATCAGCTCTAATAATGACCCTGCAGCACTGTTTTTGCTCCCTCCTGTTCAATCAAGAAGCAGCAAAATGGGGAAGGCAGGAATTTCTCCTTCCTGCACACAGAGGGGACGAGGCACTGCCCCACATTTCAGCACAAACCCATTAAATCCAGGGTGAGCCCTGATTCTTCCCCTGGATCCCAGTGACACAGCTCTGAGTTACCCGGGGTGTGAGCTGCACTCACCCTGCCGTGGGTTTTCTCTGCTATTTAGCAGCTGCAAGGAAGAAAAACAACTGTTATTATCTTTTGGATATTTTTAAATCCCATTCTGGACCTGTTTGTCATCACGAGAAAGAGTCAGAGGAATTCACTCTGCAATGAACACGGGATGGGGATGTCGGGACTTGACAGGAATTGTGAGGCTCTGAGTGATGTGCTGGGCACTTAATGAAGCCACCTAGAAAGGCTGACATATTTGCATTCCTGTTAAAAGAAAATAATAACAATAATTTGAGGCTGTCAGCTGTGCCCTGACAGCGCTGGAAAATGCCTCTCCTTCACCCAGAGACACAAAGCAGCCTCTGCTGGTGCTGTGCCAGAGACCTGCCTGCCCTGGGACAGGCTGCCCCTGCTCAGGTGAGCCCATCCCTGGGTCTGCCTGCCCTGGGACATGGAGCCCATCCCTGGACACTGAGGGACCCTGGGACACTGAGGGACATTGAGGGACACTGGGACACTGAGGGACACTGGGACACTGAGGGACCCTGGGACACTGAGGGACACTGAGGGACACTGAGGGACCCTGGGACACTGAGGGACCCTGGGACATTGAGGGACCCTGGGACACTGAGGGACACTGGGACATTGAGGGACCCTGGGACACTGAGGGACACTGAGGGACACTGAGGGGCCCCGGGAGCCCTGAGCTGCTGCTGCCCAGCCCTGGCTGATGCCGTGTAACGTGTCCAGGCTGTGCTGGCCCCACTCCCATCCCTGGCTGCAGCTTTGGGCTGGGGCAGGGCTCAACCTCTACTCCACTTGAAAAGCTCCCACTCACACCAGGCTTGGCAGGAGATGCTTCACTGGACAGAAAGGCACCAGGGGGGAAAGCAACGAGGAGAAGGAACAAGGAGAAAAGCAAAGAGAACTCTGGACTGGGTGATTTCTGCCCAACAATTGTCCCTAATAAGGTTTGACTGTATTAATTAATTGAGATGTGGCTTGCAGAGTGGGAGCTGCTGCTGGTGGAAGCCAGCCAGGAAGAAGAAAACCCTCATTTTCTCTGGAAACCTTCTGACTAGAGCAGCTCTCTGAGGTTTGGTGTGGAAGCTTTGGGGAGATGGGCAGGTTTTCAGGGCCTGTGACAGCCACAGGTAAAATTTGGTTGTCACAAACTGCCAGGGAAGGTGGCCAGGGCTGGAGGAGGACAGAGCTTTGCAGTGGGACCAAGCTGGGTCATTCCCTCACATGAGCTTTGGATTAATTTCCTACATGAAGCCAAATCTGCACTTTCCTTGCCTGTCGTTCCTCAGAGCTTCAGGTGAGAGCACCCCAGTCCCCCCAGCCACTGTCTGTGCTGCCCCCCTGTGTCCCCCCATGTGTCCCCCAGGGACACCTCTGGGAGCAGGCACTGCTGGACTGGGGGACCAGCACTACAGGACCTCAAATAAACTCTTCCAAAACACTTCCAAAACAAACCCTTCCAACACAGATCCTGCAGCTCTGGGGGCTGAGTGACAATGTGGCTGCAGGTCCCTGGGGAAGGAAATGCCACAGGCTCTGCTCGAATCTGTCCCACAGCCTGGCCTTGGGGACATGGAGCTCTGGTGTGCCAGGCTGGGGTGAACAGCCAGGGAGAACAGGATGGGTGCAGAACAGCCAAGGGATGCAGGGAGCAAACAGAGAGTAGAGAACAGCCAGCCTGGAGCAGCAGAACACACAGAGAGTGCAGAACAGGCAGTGTGGAGCAGCAGGGACACACAGAGTGTGCAGAACAGGCAGTGTGGAGCAGCAGGACACACAGAGTGTGCAGAACAGGCAGTGTGGAGCAGCAGGGACACACAGAGTGTGCAGAACAGGCAGTGTGGAGCAGCAGGACACACAGAGTGTGCAGAACAGGCAGTGTGGAGCAGCAGGGACACACAGAGAGTGCAGAACAGGCAGTGTGGAGCAGCAGGACACACAGAGTGTGCAGAACAGGCAGTGTGGAGCAGCAGGACACACAGAGAGTGCAGAACAGGCAGTGTGGAGCAGCAGGGACACACAGAGTGGGCAGAACAGGCAGGGTGGAGCAGCAGGGACACACAGGGAGGGCAGAACAGGCAGTGTGGAGCAGCAGGGACACACAGAGAGTGCAGAACAGGCAGTGTGGAGCAGCAGGACACACAGAGAGTGCAGAACAGGCAGTGTGGAGCAGCAGGACACACAGAGAGTGCAGAACAGCCAGTGTGGAGCAGCAGGGACACACAGAGTGTGCAGAACAGGCAGTGTGGAGCAGCAGGACACACAGAGTGTGCAGAACAGGCAGTGTGGAGCAGCAGGACACACAGAGAGTGCAGAACAGGCAGTGTGGAGCAGCAGGACACACAGAGAGTGCAGAACAGGCAGTGTGGAGCAGCAGGGACACACAGAGTGTGCAGAACAGGCAGTGTGGAGCAGCAGGGACACACAGAGTGTGCAGAACAGGCAGTGTGGAGCAGCAGGGACACACAGAGAGTGCAGAACAGGCAGTGTGGAGCAGCAGGGACACACAGAGTGTGCAGAACAGGCAGTGTGGAGCAGCAGGGACACACAGAGTGTGCAGAACAGGCAGTGTGGAGCAGCAGGACACACAGAGAGTGCAGAACAGGCAGTGTGGAGCAGCAGGACACACAGAGTGTGCAGAACAGGCAGTGTGGAGCAGCAGAACACACAGAGAGTGCAGAACAGGCAGTGTGGAGCAGCAGGGACACACAGAGTGTGCAGAACAGGCAGTGTGGAGCAGCAGGACACACAGAGTGTGCAGAACAGGCAGTGTGGAGCAGCAGGACACACAGAGAGTGCAGAACAGGCAGTGTGGAGCAGCAGGACACACAGAGAGTGCAGAACAGGCAGTGTGGAGCAGCAGGGACACACAGAGTGGGCAGAACAGGCAGTGTGGAGCAGCAGGGACACACAGAGTGTGCAGAACAGGCAGTGTGGAGCAGCAGGGACACACAGAGAGTGCAGAACAGGCAGTGTGGAGCAGCAGGGACACACAGAGTGTGCAGAACAGGCAGTGTGGAGCAGCAGGGACACACAGAGTGTGCAGAGAGGCAGTGTGGAGAACAGGCAGAGTGGAACAGGCAGTGGGACAGCAGGGACACAGAGAGTGCAGAACAGGCAGTGTGGAGCAGCAGGGACACACAGAGAGTGCAGAACAGGCAGTGTGGAGCAGCAGGGACACACAGAGTGTGCAGAACAGGCAGTGTGGAGCAGCAGGACACACAGAGTGTGCAGAACAGGCAGTGTGGAGCAGCAGGGACACACAGAGAGTGCAGAACAGGCAGTGTGGAGCAGCAGGGACACACAGAGAGTGCAGAACAGGCAGTGTGGAGCAGCAGGACACACAGAGTGTGCAGAACAGGCAGTGTGGAGCAGCAGGGACACACAGAGAGTGCAGAACAGGCAGTGTGGAGCAGCAGGGACACACAGAGAGTGCAGAACAGGCAGTGTGGAGCAGCAGGGACACACAGAGTGTGCAGAACAGGCAGTGTGGAGCAGCAGGACACACAGAGAGTGCAGAACAGGAGTGCAGAGTGTGGAGCAGCAGGACACACAGAGTGTGCAGAACAGGCAGTGTGGAGCAGCAGGACACACAGAGTGTGCAGAACAGGCAGTGTGGAGCAGCAGGGACACACAGAGAGTGCAGAACAGGCAGTGTGGAGCAGCAGGGACACACAGAGAGTGCAGAACAGGCAGTGTGGAGCAGCAGGGACACACAGAGTGTGCAGAACAGGCAGTGTGGAGCAGCAGGACACACAGAGAGTGCAGAACAGGCAGTGTGGAGCAGCAGGACACACAGAGAGTGCAGAACAGGCAGTGTGGAGCAGCAGGGACACACAGAGTGTCAGAACAGCCAGTGTGGAGCAGCAGGACACACAGAGAGAGTGCAGAACAGGCAGTGTGGAGCAGCAGGGACACACAGAGAGTGCAGAACAGGCAGTGTGGAGCAGCAGGACACACAGAGAGTGCAGAACAGGCAGTGTGGAGCAGCAGGGACACACAGAGAGTGCAGAACAGGCAGTGTGGAGCAGCAGGGACACACAGAGAGTGCAGAACAGGCAGTGTGGAGCAGCAGGGACACACAGAGAGTGCAGAACAGCCAGCCTGGAGCAGCAGGGACACACAGAGAGTGCAGAACAGCCAGCGTGGAGCAGCAGGGACACACAGAGTGTGCAGAACAGCCAGTGTGGAGCAGCAGGGACACACAGAGTGTGCAGAACAGGCAGTGTGGAGCAGCAGGACACACAGAGAGTGCAGAACAGGCAGTGTGGAGCAGCAGGACACACAGAGAGTGCAGAACAGGCACAGGGGTGCAGGGAACACACAGCAGGTACAGAGCAGCCAGCGTGGTCAGGGCTGCAGGGAACACACGTTTATACCTTGCACAGTTCTCCTGGGCCTTGGGAAATGTGCTGGGAAGGATTCTCTGAGCACCTTTGCAGTTGAAATGTCAGCTGGGGACTGGCAGGAGAGGACACAGCAGAGCCTTCTCTGCCATGCAGAGTAGCTGCTCCTTGCTCTGAGGGCTCGGGGGGCAGCAGCTCTGTGCCAGCCCTGGATCTGCATTCCTGGACATCTCCAAGGACCCTCCCAGTGCTGCTGGGAGAAGTGCTGGATGTGCAGAAACATCTGCAGCCCTGAGAGCTGACAGCAGCAGCCCGAGCTGAGTGCAGCCACAGAAATACCAGCTCACCCCAGAGACAAATCCCCCTGGAACAGACACGTCTGCCTCAGACTCTCTGCCTCCCAGGGCTCTTCTCATGTGATTTCTTCTCTTGGAAGTTTCATCCTGGGAGCAGAAGGAATTATTTCTGTAGCTGTTCACTGCTCTGATTTATTTCTAAAACATGTAGCTCCTTTGATTTGGATGTTAGTGACTGGATTTAAACTAAACAGAGTAAAAATGTTGCTGACAACCCCTGTAACTCCTATTAGGAGTTTCTAGAGCCAGGACTTGAGAAAATGTTGGACAGAGGTGGGCACTGCCTGGCACAGGGTTCAGATGTGCAGGAATAAGAGAGGCTGAGCCAGTTCTGGGATTCCCTCCTGTTCCCTTTGGACACAATTTCAACACTCTTGGAAAGAAACTGCCCAGCTTTCCACAGATGCATTTTCTGCCATAAGAGGAAAATAATTGAGACTGAAACCACTTCCACTAATTGTCTGTGTTTTAAACCTGAAGAGGAGCCAAGTTCTCCTTGGAGCTGGTTCAAGCAGCTGTGGTCAGCTCCTCCCTGGCAGGGGCTGTGCTCCACACGTGCTCACAGGCGCCTTGGCACCTGGGGCTGCTCACTCAGCCCATCCCACCAGCCCAGGTGAGCACCTTGGCACCTGGGGCTGCTCACTCAGCCCATCCCACCAGCCCAGGTGAGCACCTTGGCACCTGGGGCTGCTCACTCAGCCCGTCCCACCAGCCCAGGTGAGCACCTTGGCACCTGGGGCTGCTCACTCAGCCCATCCCATCAGCCCAGGTGAGCACCTTGGCACCTGGGGCTGCTCACTCAGCCCGTCCCACCAGCCCAGGTGAGCACCTTGGCACCTGGGGCTGCTCACTCAGCCCGTCCCACCAGCCCAGGTGAGCACCTTGGCACCTGGGGCTGCTCACTCAGCCCATCCCACCAGCCCAGGTGAGCACCTTGGCACCTGGGGCTGCTCACTCAGCCCATCCCACCAGCCCAGGTGAGCACCTTGGCACCTGGGGCTGCTCACTCAGCCCATCCCACCAGCCCAGGTGATGCTCCCCAGCCTGCCCTGCTCCTGCTCATTCAACATTCTTAGCTCTGTAAAGGCTTTGACATAATTTTAAACCCCCAAATGAAAACAAAAGAGAAGGCAGATACCTTCCCCCCAAAGAGAAAGGATTCTAAGTCTCCACAGAGGATGAAGGACATTTGCAGAGAAGTGGGATGAGATGTTTTTGATGACTTTGTTTAACCCCAGAGGCCCCCAGCTCACGAGCCCTTTGCTGGCTTCAGCCATGGCCACTCCCTGGTGCTTCCTGGAGCCCAGGGCTGCAGTCTGCAGGGATGGCCACAGGACTCAGGGAGAACAAGAACCAGAGAAATCACGGGTATGAGCTCAGCTCAAGCAAACTCACCCAAAATCTAGATGTGCAGGAGATATCTGCTTCAGGCCCACAGAGTCACCTCCTTCTCTGGTACCCAGCTCTCCCAGGAACCCATGGGAAGCTCAGTGCCCTGATACGATGAAAATACCTCAATATTTTGGCAGGTATTATACAAGCCTTGACAGGTAATTAAACCCCAGAATCTGTTAACAAAGTGATAGAATCACTGAATATCTCAGAATGGTTTGGGTGGGACACTGAGGCTGGAGCAGCCTGGGGCAGTGGAGGTGTCCCTGCCATGGCAGGGGGGGCTCTGGGGGTGTCCCTGGGTGTCCCTGAGCAGGTGAGTGTCCCTGAGCAGGTGGGTGTCCCTGAGCACTGGGTGTCCCTGGGCAGGTGGGTGTGGCTCACCTGAGCACTGGTGTCCCTGGGCACTGGGTGTCCCTGGGCAGGTGGGTGTGGCTCACCTGCGCACTGGTGTCCCTGGGCACTGGTGTCCCTGGGCACTGGTGTCCCTGGGCACTGGGTGTCCCTGAGCACTGCGTGTCCCTGAGGTGGCAGTGGCCGCCTGCTCCTGCGCGTGTCCCCAGCAGGAACGTGCCTTACACCCAACATGCTTTGGCATTAATTGTAAATTAAAGCACCACTGCAGTAACAGTCAAAAGGGAGCCCCAAAGAGAACAGGGAGGATTGATTATGTGCATATTTTAAGAGCTTTGTGACTGTGAATGTTTACTTGAAAAATAAGAGTGAACGAGAAGCACTGACACTACAAATAAAAATAATACAGGGAAATACATCTCTTTTATCATTAAATTATAGATTAAAATAGGAAACAAGGGGGAGTACAGAAACATATATCTCTTTGTGGAGGCTTTCTGTAACAATCATCATAAAATAACACAGCAGTACCTGACAGCTTAAATAAAGACAGGAGCTGGGGCTCCTATCTGCACATTTATCTCCTCTGATCCAGACAGGGTAAAGAGGCATAAAAGGCTGGGATAATAACATCCTCCTGCACACCAGCCCCCAACACAGGCACATTTTATACTCCGTTACTCCACAGAATGTCAACATTGTTAGAAAACAAAAGCACCATGAAGGAACATCTTTTTCCCTCCTCTTTCACCCTTTTTTCCCTGTGATCTATTGCTGTGATTTGTCTGGCACAAAAAACTGCTGCTCTGGAGTGAGCCCTGGGTGTGTGGGGCAGGAAGGGAGGGGAAGGAGGGAGGGAGGGGAGGGAGGGAGGGAGGGAGGGAGGGGAGGGAGGGAGGGGAGGGAGGGGAGGAAGTTTCAGGAAGGAAGGGAAGGGAAGGGAAGGGGGTGCACAGCACCCAGAGCAGAGGAGCAGAGAGTGCACCAGGCAATCCCCAAATCCCTGTGCAAGGTCACAGCAGCCACCAGAGCCTGTCCTTGGCTGTCCTGCCCTGGCACTGCCCTGTGCCACCCCACACGCCCCTGGGGCATGGCCAGGGCCGTGTCCCTGTGTCCCCGTGTCCCTGTGTGTGTCCCTGTGTCCCTGTGTCCCTGTCCCCCTCCCTGCCTGTTCCAGCACTGGAAGCAGGTGGGATTTTAGACCTCTTCCAATCCAGACCATTCCATGAATCTGTGATTGCCTGATGGGCCCAGGGGGCTCAAAAACTACTGGGGGAGGACAGACTGACATACACAAGATTCATTTTCTCAGAAAAACACAGCTGGAAGAACAACACAATTAAATTGTTTTACCTTTAGTTGAATCAACTTGTTAATTGGTACCAGCCTGGAGGGTTTTCTCCAGGGACACCTGTGTTTGCCCACTTGGTTTGTTATGAACAGACAGAGTTCTTGGCACTAACTTGAGGAGAGGGAAAAATCTTGGCAGCAGCAGCCCACATTTTTTGGAAAACATTTCCTTTTGAGTCCCAGCATAATGGAAGGTGACAATAGGAGTGATTGTCCAAGCTCAGGGAGGTCACCTCCAAACTCCTGCCCTGCTCACCTGCACTGCAGGGAGTACAGGGCCAGGTGTGGGGGCAGGAGAGAGGGCTGGGAGGTGGCCCAGGGAGTGCACTGTCCCAGAGCACTGGGTGGCACAGGGAGTGCCAGCACTGTCCCAGAGCACAGGGTGGCCCAGGGAGTGCCAGCACTGTCCCAGAGCACTGGGTGGCACAGGGTGGCACAGGGTGGCACAGGGAGTGCCAGCACTGTCCCAGAGCACTGGGTGTGAGGTACCAGCACTGTCCCAGTGCAGAGGAGCCAGCTCATCCCCACAGAACCATGGGCAGAGCTCAGGGTCCACCACTGAGCCCCTGCCAGCCTCACCAGCCCATGGCCACCAGCACCCATGGGACCCATGGGACCTCCAGCATGAATTTGGGATGTACTGGGGCAAAGGCAAAGAACTGTGGCCAAGCCTGCACTCCAAGTGCTGCAGGCAGCAGGGTGACCCTGTGCCTGGTGACACTGTGGCTGTCCCAAAGGCCACCCGGGCCCCTTGTCTGGCTCCTGGATGCCCCCAGGACCTGCAGCTCCGACACAACAATGCACTGCTTACTCCTCATGCTATGACTCACAACTCTCCTGAAAAAATTTCATCAAGCCTCAAGGATAACTCAAACTGAGATCCCGAAATTTCTTTTGCCATTACAAATGAGAAAGAAAAAATAGCCTAAACATTTCACTCCTAATACTCAAAACTTTTTCCTGCACTGCTTCACGCTGTTGCTCTCTCTCCTCCCCTCCCTGTCTCACAGGAGTGTGACTAATCCTCTTCTTTCCCTGGCCCTGTTACCTTGAAGGTATTTATAGAGTGTGATCATGTTCTCTCTTTCTTCCCCCTCCAGCTCTGGATAAAGCAAGCACCCCCAGGCATCTCTCTCGTGCCTTCTCCTGCTCTTTGAGGCCACCTCACTGCAATGGCAAAGCAGGAAAGGCTTTGCCTGCTGCGGAGGGCTGGGCAGGGCTGCAGGGAGCTCTGCTGGCCCCAGCCTGGCCCAGGCTCTGCTCTGCTGGCCCTGGCCTGGCCTAGGCTCTGCTCTGCTGGCCCCGGCCTGGCCCAGGCTCTGCTCTGCTGGCCCCGGCCTGGCCCAGGCTCTGCTCTGCTGGCCCCGGCCTGGCCCAGGCTCTGCTCTGCTGGCCCAGGCCTGGCCCAGGCTCTGCTCTGCTGGCCCCGGCCTGGCCCAGGCTCTGCTCTGCTGGCCCCGGCCTGGCCTAGGCTCTGCTCTGCTGGCCCCGGCCTGGCCTAGGCTCTGCTCTGCTGGCCCTGGCCTGGCCTAGGCTCTGCTCTGCTGGCCCCAGCCTGGCCCAGCCTGGCCTAGGCTCTGCTCTGCTGGCCCTGGCCTGGCCCAGGCTCTGCTCTGCTGGCCCCAGCCTGGCCCAGCCTGGCCTAGGCTCTGCTCTGCTGGCCCCAGCCTGGCCCAGCCTGGCCCAGGCTCTGCTCTGCTGGCCCCAGCCTGGCCCAGCCTGGCCCAGGCTCTGCTCTGCTGGCCCCGGCCTGGCCCAGGCTCTGCTCTGCTGGCCCTGGCCTGGCCTAGGCTCTGCTCTGCTGGCCCTGGCCTGGCCCAGCCTGGCCCAGGCTCTGCTCTGCTGGCCCCAGCCTGGCCCAGCCTGGCCCAAGCTCTGCTCTGCTGGCCCCGGCCTGGCCCAGCCTGGCCCAGGCTCTGCTCTGCTGGCCCCGGCCTGGCCTAGGCTCTGCTCTGCTGGCCCTGGTCCAGCCTGGCCCAGGCTCTGCTCTGCTGGCCCCGGCCTGGCCCAGCCTGGCCCAGGCTCTGCTCTGCTGGCCCCGGCCTGGCCTAGGCTCTGCTCTGCTGGCCCCAGCCTGGCCCAGCCTGGCCCAAGCTCTGCTCTGCTGGCCCCGGCCTGGCCCAAGCTCTGCTCTGCTGGCCCCAGCCTGGCCCAGGCTCTGCACACCCCTCCATGCCCTGGGCAGCCACGTTCACCTGCACCCCACTCATCAGCAGGGCCATCACCTGTTCTACATTATCTCCTGTCACTGCCAGGGGTCTGCATGGATGATGGATGGATGGATGATGGATGGATGGATGGATGGATGGATGGATGATGGATGGATGGATGGATGGATGATGGATGGATGATGGATGGATGGATGGATGGATGGATGGATGGATGATGGATGGATGGATGGATGGATGGATGGATGGATGATGGATGGATGATGGATGGATGGATGGATGATGGATGGATGATGGATGGATGATGGATGGATGATGGATGGATGATGGATGATGGATGGATGATGGATAGATGATGGATGGATGGATGATGGATGGATGGATGGAGGATGGATGATGGATGGAGGATGGATGGATGATGGATGGATGATGGATGGATGGATGATGGATGATGGATGATGGATGGATGATGGATGGATGATGGATGGATGATGGATGATGGATGGATGATGGATGGATGGATGGATGATGGATGGATGATGGATGGATGATGGATGGATGGATGGATGGATGGATGATGATGATGGATGATGGATGGATGATGGATGGATGGATGGATGGATGGATGGATGGATGGATGGATGATGGATGGATGATGGATGGATGATGGATGGATGGATGATGGATGATGGATGGATGATGGATGGATGATGGATGATGGATGGATGGATGGATGGATGATGGATGATGGATGGATGATGGATGGATGATGGATGGATGGATGGATGGATGGATGGATGGATGGATGGATGGATGGATGGATGGATGATGGATGGATGGATGATGGATGGATGATGGATGGATGGATGGATGGATGATGGATGGATGGATGGATGATGGATGGATGATGGATGGATTGAAGGAGATTGAACTGAGCAGGTTTGTCCCACTGGGCACTGCCCGAGGAAGGGGTCCCAGTTCCTGGCAGGGAAGGGGTCCCAGTGCCTGCCTGGCTCAGTTCACTGAGGAACTCAAGGTTCCAGATGAGCTCAGGTCTCAGTGACCCAGAAGGGCCCCTCAGGCTGCCCCAGTCCCCTCCCCTGCCCAGCAGAGCAGAGCCAGCCCTCGCACACCCACCAGGAATGGTCCTTGGCTCGTGGGCAGTGCCCAGGCCAGGACTTGCTGCCATGGCCAAAACCTCTTCAGGGATTTTAACAGGGACAAGCCAATTCCCACAGCTCCAAATGCTCCTGGGCCTCTGTGACCACCACAAGAGTCACCAACTCCACATAATTCCAACCACCACTGGGACTAGAGCCCATCAGGTTGTGAAACAGAAATTTCTCATTGGATTTCTTTCTTTCTCTTTTAACCATGGAAAAATATGTTCCCTGGGAAAATCTGGGCTCTGCAAGTAGAAAAACAAAACACTAAATAATGATGTTTTAATCTCATTTTCCTTATCTTTCCTTCTTTATGTATAGATTGAAATGACGGGTCCTTGACTCCTCTCTCCAGCATCAGCTGCTTCCTTGGGGGACACAAGAACTTGGTGACTTAGGCTGGGCTCATCTCACTGGCCAAGGCAAGAGCTAAAAGTGTCACCAGGACTGGCTGTAGCCCTTGGAGGGAGCAGCAGAGGCCGGTGTCCCTGCAGGGCTGCACCTCTGCCCTCAGCTCAGAGGAGAAGCTCAGACCAGGTGCAAACCAGGTGGGATGGAACCCATGGATGAAACCCATTCCCTGCAGCCTGCTGGGACCATCCCTGTCTGCTGTGTGGGCAGGGACACGTGAGAGACAAATTCCATTCCTGTCCCTCTGCCAGGTCCCTCCAGGATGACCATTTTCTGTTTTCTTAATAAAAGCAGATAAAACAGAATAGAAACATCTGCAGCTTCATTTTAGCCCTCATTTTTCTTCCCCTGGAATTACACTTAATAAGCATTTTATTTTCCTTGCTATCTTTTATTTCAAATTTTACTGTTCCTGATCTGTCATTGTTGTTCGAAAGTCAAACTGTACCAAAAGCCCAATATTTTTCTGGGAAATGAGCTGCTGTTTTCCAGCTTGCTCTTCTATCAGAGGCTTTCACACTTCCCTCTCCAGGGCTGCTCCCCCTCTGGGGCACCCTCAGAGAGCCCATCCCAAATCCCCCTGTGAGGCAGGATCCCAGATCCCTGTGCTCAAATGGGGAAAGTTTTCAGGATCCCAGATCCCTGTGCTCAAATGGGGAAAGTTTTCAGGATCCCAGATCCCTGTGCTCAAATGGGGAAGGTTTTCAGGATCCCAGATCCCTGTGCTCAAATGGGGAAGGTTTTCAGGATCCCAGATCCTGTGCTCAAATGGGGAAGGTTTTCAGGATCCCAGATCCTGTGCTCAAATGGGGAAGGTTTTCAGGATCCCAGATCCCTGTGCTCAAATGGGGAAGGTTTTCAGGATCCCAGATCCCTGTGCTCAAATGGGGAAGGTTTTCAGGATCCCAGATCTCTGTGCTCAAATGGGGAAGGTTTTCAGGATCCCAGATCTCTGTGCTCAAATGGGGAAGGTTTTCAGGATCCCAGATCTCAGTGTTCACAGTGGGGAAGGTTTTCACCTGGCTCTGGCTCCTGCCTGAGCACAAGGCAAGGGCTCAGTGGGTTGTGTGTCAGGCAAGTGCTGCTGCAAGTCTCATTCTTCCTGATCCCAGCTGCTTCCCATAGGCACAAACACAGTTGTCTCCTGGTTCTGCCTGACAGGAGTTTCCCTACTTTAAAAATATCCTTATTTTCCACCTGCATGCAGTGAATTTGCACCATTATCCAAAACAGATGCTGCCACTCCTCATCCCGTGGGATGGACTCAACCTGCAGATTCAACACTGCAGGCGGAGTTTGCTGGATTTCTTCTTGATATTTGGGTTTTTAATTCCTGTTTGCTAGTTTGTTTTTTGCTCCAGCCCTTCCATTATGATCAAAAGTTCCTGCTAATGCAATAGCATCTAATGAACTCAATTAGAGCTCTGGACCCCTGGAGTTAATTACAGCCAGGCTTGCACACGCATTAAGGGCTGCCCTGGCTGCTCTGTGGGGAGGAGAATGAACACCAGGGGAGGGAGATAAATTTCCTTGCACTGTCCCAGGAGGGTGGTAGCTCTGTCCCTGCTTCCCAGGATGTGTCCCCATGCCAGGCTGGCAGATGCTCCCTGAGCTGTCCCACCCCTCTGCAGAGGGAACACCCAGCCCGGGGTGTCCAGAGTGGCTCTCACACCTTCACAGCTCCTCAATTCCCTCTGCCTCTGACACCTCAGCAGCCTCTTCCACTCCCCACCCCAGAGCAGAACCTGCCCAGAACCTTCCCCCCATTCCCTGACAGAGAACTCTCATGGTGCAGGTTTAGCCAAGTTCCCAAAACAGCAGGAGAGCCCCTAAAGCTCAGTCCTACAGGAGATTTCTCACCTCAGGACATTTCCTTTTAACCTTCCAAGGGATCACAAATGGGACAGGTTTTCTGACTGGATAGGGAAAACCAGCATGTTCTCACCCTTTGGGTTCAAGGTTTGCCAACTCCCCAAAGCCTGACAACTCCTCCATGATCCCACCAGCACCCTAAGGGGAATCTGGCTCTCCCCCCTTCCTTCAAGTCATTTGAAATGAAAGCTTTTATTAACAGAACCATAGAACCTTTTAGGAAATACCTCTGAGATCACAGAGTGCAACCATTTCAGTTCCTCCTGCAGCAGTTCCCTGCCAGGCTGCAGACAGAAGGTCCAGCCCAGAGTCCTGCCCGAATTTGGGGTGCTGGGGGGGAGGTGTCAGGGGCACAGCCCTGTCTGTTCTGGAGCTCCCACATTCCCAACACACAGCAGGAGCCCTCCTGGCTGCAGCTCCCTGGGACTCCTCTGCCCCCTCCCCTGGGGGGTTTCGCAGCACCAGGAGCCCTGAGCAGCCCCTGCCCTGGCAAAAGCTCTGTGCTCCCCCCGGCCTGGCACAGCAGCACTTGCTCTCTCACCAAGGGGGGAAACAAAACAAATGTCTGGGCAGGGGGAGGAATGCAGCGTGAAATTGCTGTGAGTGTGTCAGGGCAGGCAGCCCTGTGAGGAGGAGGAGCTGCTCAGCAGGCACAGCAAACCCTGGCCAGGGCAGTGCCTCTGGCTCCTGCCTGGAATGCAGAGGGCAGCTCCTCACAGCAAACACCTCACAGCAAAAACACCTCACAGCAAAAACACCTCACAGCAAACACCTCACAGCAAACACCTCACAGCAAACACCTCACAGCAAACACCTCACAGCAAACACCTCACAGCAAACACCTCACAGCAAACACCTCACAGCAAACACCTCACAGCAAAAACACCTCACAGGAAACACCTCACAGCAAAAACACCTCACAGCAAACACCTCACAGCAAAAACACCTCACAGCAAAAACACCTCACAGCAAAAACACCTCACAGCAAACACCTCACAGCAAAAACACCTCACAGCAAAACAGCAAAAACACCTCACAGCAAACACCTCACAGCAAACACCTCACAGCAAACACCTCAGCCCCACCTGCAGCCTGCAGGGGGAATGTTCCAGGGGCTCTGGCACCTCCAGCCTCAGGGTTCTGGGGGGCTAAACACGCAGGGAACAGCTCTGCACAATGCTGCCTGTCCTGAGCCAGGGAGGGGAACATGCCAGGATATCCCAGATTATTCCAGGGTACTCCAGGGTACTCCAGGTTACTCCAGGGTATTCCAGGGTATCCCAGGTTATTCCAGGGTATCCCAGGTTATTCCAGGGGATCCCAGGGTACTCCAGGGGATCAGGGACCATGGCTCTGCACACACAGGGAAGCTCCAGCTCCAGCACAAAGAGCCAGCCTGGTACCAAAAGTTGTTTGTCCAAAGTCAGACAGAGGTGACTGAGGAGCTGTGAGCTTCCTCCTGGATTTCCTCGCTGGAGCAGCTCTGAGCAAGGGCTGGGCTGGATGCAGGACAGGTCATTGATGTGCAGCCAGCACTCTGGGCTGGAGTGCAGCTCCCAGCCCCCAGCTGTGGGGATGCAGAGCACACAGCAGGGAGCCCTGAAATGCCTTGGTCTGAGGGGACCTTAAAGCTCATCCCATTATCCCATCCCATTATCCCATCCCATCCCACGGGCAGGACACCTCCCACCAGACTGAGCAAGGGACAGAAGGACATTAAACCATAACCAGGCAGAGGTGATGCCTTTGGGAGATCCAATTAGAACAGCAGGAGGGAAAATAAAACAAGGAGGTCAACAAAGGCTGCAAGAGTAAAAGAAGAACTGACAGAACCAGAGGACACAGTCTCAAGCTACGTCAGGGGAGGTGTAGGTTGGATGTTAGGAAGAAATTTTTCAACCGAAAGAATAATAAAGCACTGGAATGCTCTTCCCAGAGAGGTGGTGGAATCATCATCTCTGGAAGTGTTCAAGAAAAGGCTGGACATGGCACTGAGTGCCATGTTATAGTCCATACTCTGAGTCGAGGTGTTAGGACATGGGTTGGACTCGATGATCTTGGGGGTCTCTTCCAACCTCAGGATTCTGTGATTCTGTGATTCTGTGAAGATGATTTGAGAAATTCAAACCCCTTTAAGATGGATTTGAGTGTTCATGCACAATTCTCACGGACAGGACCCCCTGAGCTGTGCAGAGTGGTGGCCAGGCTGTGTTTGCTGCAAACAGGAATTCCAGCCCTGTTCCAGGTGCAGGCTCCCTCCCAGCCAGCTGTGGCTGCCCTGATTCACCCAGAGGATGGGATTGCCCAGGAGGCACCAGCCAGCCTCGCTGGATGCAAAGCTTGAGGCAAAGCCTGATGATTTTGCAAAGACTGACCTCAATTCACCACCTCTTAAGGCACCCTGGAGCACCCTCAGGACCTGTCCTGAGCCTTTGCTGGGTCCAGCTCAGCTCTGGGGCTCCAGAGCATGCAGGGATCCCAGAGCTGCTCCTGGGGCTGAACTGTCCCCATGGGCACTCCCAGCTCCTCTCCTGCTGCTCCTGGGGCTGGCTGCTCTGTCCTGCTCTGAACTCTCCCCATGGGCTCTCCCATTTCTCCCTCTCAGCTGTAGGTGCTCAGGTCCCTGGGGCAGAGGAGAGCTGAGCCCCAGAATAGCTGCAGGTGAGTTCTAACCCAAATTACGTGCTTGGCCTTGTTTTTCATTGTACAAGGACAGAAGTGAGGAGGGAAATCCCAGCAGTTCCTCAGCCTTAACTCCCAGCCCAAAGTGCACTGCCATCCCCTGGGGGAGGCACAGACCAGGGACAGCCTGGAGAGGTTTGAAGGATGAGCAATCTGAGCCTCCTTTTGGAAGAAGCACCAAACAGGCTGTCCCATTCCTCTCCTCCACAGCAGCCCCCAGCCACATGTCCCAGCAGGGACAGCAATAACTCTGTTATTGCAATAACTCTGCCAGAGCACTGGGGGGGCTGGGATCACACCCTGCCTCTTGCACTTGCATCCCATAAATCAGAACCGCTGCACAACTGCTCTTACTGCATCTTTCATGCAAACTGCTTTCCAGATGGATTTGCACAGAAAGAGAAAAATACAGTCAGAGAATAATTTAAATTGGAAAAGTCCAACCATTCCCAGCACAGCCCAGGCCAGCACTGCCATGTCCCCAAGTGTCACATCCACAGGGCTCTGAAATCCCTGCAGGGATGGGGACTGCACCACTGCCTTGGGCAGCTGTGCCAGGGCAGGACAGCCCTTTCCAGGAAGAAACTTCCTAAAATCCACCCTGAGGTTCCCCTGGCCCAGCCTGAGGTCATTCCCTCTCCTCCTGTCCCTGTTCCCAGATCCCAAATTCCCCCGGCTGTCCCTGAGCCACAAGGTTCCCCTGAGCTTGGAGGGGACACCTGTGGAGGAAGGAGATGGATTCACATGAAGGGAGCTGGAGAGAGATGAGACTTGAGAGTGACAGGATGTGGCCAGAGCTGTTTTGAGCTGGAGAATATTTATCCAATACACCAGGATGCAGGGAAATCTTTCCCTGTGAGGACAGGGAGGCAGTGGGGTTGATTCCATCTCTCTGGGGCCATCCACCCCTCCCAGCACCTGCAGCCAAGCCCATGCAGCTCCTGCCAGGGGGGCAGAGGCTCTGGGGACACAGCAGGGGTGTGGGGAGCACAGAGCCCTTCCCAAGGGCACAGATCCCTTCCCAGTGTCATTGAGAGGGGCTGGAGGGCCCCAGGCACATCTGCAGCTGGAGCAGGACTCACAGAGACTCACACAACAGCTGGGGTTGGAGGGGACCTTCTGAAGCTCATTGAATCCAAATCCAGTCCCACACTGGTGTGAGTTGAAAGGGCTCCCCAAGAGCAGAGATGTCCCACTAGAGCAGGCTGCTCACAGCCAGCCCCAGCCCAGGCTCTGCAGAGCTGGGCAGCACCTGCTCTCTGGCAGGGGCAGGGACATGATGGGAATGCCCATGGCAGCAAGAACCTCTCCCAACAGCCCCGAGCTCAGCCCAGCCCAGCCAGAGCCAGCTGTGGCACCCCCTGGGCCAGCCCCAGCTCCTGGGTGACTCAGGGCTGATTTCAATCTGCTGTCACCTTGTGCACACTCATCCTTCTTCCTTGTGCCACTGCCAGGGTCCCCCTGCCCAGGATAAATGGTGGGACCCTTCCTGCCCTGTGAGACAGTCCTGGCTCCTTGTCCTCCATCCCCACAGCCCCTGCTGGGCACTGCCCCCTGCCCAGCCACCAAACCTGGATCTCCTCCCTCTCCACCTGCAGGAGAAACCACCCATGCATGGAGAAACCAGTCACCCATGGAGAAACCAGTCACCCACCCATGGAAAAACCAATCACCCATGGAGAAACCAGTCACCCACCCATGGTTCCACCTGCGGGAGAAACCACCCATGCATGGAGAAACCAGTCATCCATGGGGAAACCAATCACCCACCCATGGTTCTACCTGCAGGAGAGACCACTCACCCATCCATGGAGAAACCAATGACCCACCCATGGAGAAACCAGTCACCCACCATGGAAAAACCAGTCACCCATGGAGAAACCAATCACCCACCCATGGTTCTACCTGCAGGAGAGACCACTCACCCATCCATGGAGAAACCAATGACCCACCCATGGAGAAACCAGTCACCCACCATGGAAAAACCAGTCACCCATGGAGAAACCAGTCACCCACCATGGAAAAACCAGTCACCCATGGAGAAACCAATCACCCACCCATGGAGAAACCAACCACCCACCCATGGAAAAACCAATCACCCACCCATGGTTCCACCTGTGGGAGAAACCACCCATGCATGGAGAAACCAGTCACCGATGCAGAAACCACTCACCCATGGAGAAACCAATCACCCACCCATGGTTCTACCTGCAGGAGAAACCACCCATCCATGGAGAAACCAATCACCCACCCATGGTTCCATCTGCAGGAGAAACCAATCACCCAGCCATGGCTCCACCTCCCATCCACTCCTCAGTCACCCTCTCAAGCACCAGGTTCCACTCAGCTCTCCCAGGGATCTACACAGCCCCAGCTGAGGGATGAAGGCAGCCCTCCTCCTCCTCCCTCTCCCAGCCCATCCAGGCATGCAGTTCACTGCCACAAGAGTCACCACAGGGCATTTTGACAGATGCTTTTAAAACAGGGGAGCTGCACTGAACTGAAGTCTGACAGGAACAAGCTTTTCATAGTTTTGTTCCTTTTTATTTTTTCAATGAAATGGGTTCATCTGAAAAAATTCTTCTAGCAGGAGAACTACATTTCAATTTGGCCTCTCTCACTTTTGGGTTGAGAAGAAAGAGGTCATTTATATATTTTTTAAGGAAGCAAAAGGAATATAAAGTCCACTAGAGGGAAAAAGAAACCATGAATATCTTGGTAGCAAGGTATTTTTATCAAAAGGTGGCAAACTTTAGAGACACTAGAAGTCATGTTTTAAAATGACCAAGTGGAAAGTTACAAAAATGAACAAGTCTTGTGTGAAAATGATGAAGGGAATTTCAGGCACAATAGAAATCATCTGTGAAAATTGCCAGGAGAGCAGGGAAGACATTTCTGTCTCCAAAAGCAAAATAAAATGCTATTCACAAGAATTCATACTAATTATTAGCCTTAAGTAGTACTAATTTTTACCCAGCAGTAATTACTATTTAAGGCTCCAGAGCTCTGGAAAAAATATTTTCTGGGTGTGGTAAGATCCTTGCAGAGGAATCTGCAGAGTGTTTGAGGGCAGCCTATTGAGGCAGAAGTTTTATTTCTCCTCTGCACCAGCATGGACAGACAGGAATATCCCATTGCCATTGATGAAATAACGGATTGCTCCTGCCACAACTGACACAGCCACTCACTGAAGGAGAGCTTCCCTCTCTCACACACACACAGGCATTTTTCAAGAGATTTTTTTTTTTTTGCTTTTCCCCTGGGATCTGAGCTCCCAAACCAGGTGAAAATCCTCCAGAGGATCTGGTGTTTGATTACATCTGTGAAGAAACATGTGCCAGGAATGATGCAAAGGAGCAGGGCAGGAAAAGCTGCAGCAGGAACTGGCCCAGTGCCCCCTGGGGTCCTGCTCCAGCACAGGGACCAGAACTGAGCCCTGCTCCAGAGGTCCCAGAGCAAAGCCAGATCCAGCTGTGCCAGCTGTGCCAGCCCCACATCCTCACCCCAGCGGAGTTGGGTTCCTGCAGGAACTGATGTGTACCCCCAGATCTGGGTACAGCCCAGTGCCCTTGGCAAATTAATTAATTACACTCTTTATATTTAACTCTCTCACTGCTTCCTGCAGCCTGGGATTTCCATAAAGCCTTCCTGAACGCCTCACCACTGTCCTGTGAGTGGGATTTCCAGCCAGTGAATTCCAGAAAATGTCAGGGGACATGGAGCAGCCATGAACTTCCCCAAAGCCATCCCAAGTGCCTTGTCCTCAGGGCTGGAGCTGTGCTCCCACTCTGTCCCCTTGCTGGGGACATGGCTGAGGGAGCTGATCTGGCTGAAAAGCAGCCCAGGGAAATAAAAACATTGTTCAGTTCTGCAAGCTGCCTGCTCTGGGCCACCCTGTGTGCTGGTGCCAGCAGGGGGCTGGGATGTCCCCCAGGCTGGTGCTGGGGACACTGCCCAGTCCCACCCTGGGAGCCCCAGGCTCACAGAACTGCCTCCTGCAGCCAGGATCGTCCCAGAAGTGCCAGAGGGGGCACAGCAGGAGCAAGGAGCCCACAGGGTGCCCAGGCAGAGGGGATGGAGCTGGAACTGCCCCCTGCTGCCTGCCCTGTGCAGCCTTGCACCTGCATGCCTGCAACCCTGCATCCCTGAATCCCTGCAACCCTGAATCCTGCAACCCTGCATCCATGAATCCCTGCAACCCTGAATCCCTGCATCCCTGCATCCCTGTGTCCCTGCATCCCTGTGTCCCTGCATCCCTGAATCGTGCAATCCTGAATCCCTGTGTCCCTGCATCCCTGTGTCCCTGCATCCCAGCAGGGATTCCCCAGGCACATCTCAGTCCATGCACAGCACAAACATCCCCAGAACACCCGGAGGGAGGGCTGAGGGTGCCCGGTGGCAGCTGCTGGGGCGCTGCTGTGCCTGCAGGGGTCAGGTGCCAGCTCAGGGGTGAGAAGGTCCCTCCGCAGAGCCCAGCACCACAGGGCAGAGGGTGAACAGCAGCTGCTGGCTTTGCTCTGCCTCGGACCAGAGGTGACCAGTGTGTCCTTAACACCTGTCCCCTAATGGCCCTGCCGACAGTGGAGGACTGGCCATTTGCTCTTTTCCCTAAGCCCACTTTCTGTAAAATCAATCGGGCCACCAGTCAGTCAATGCACGAGTCAGCCCAGCCGAGCTGCTGGGAGCACGGATCCTGGGAGACCCGGCCCGTGAGAGCCTCAGGGAAAAGCTGAGCTCTGGGGGAGGCTGAGCCCAGCCCAGCTCAGCACAGCTCAGCTCGGCTCAGCCCAGCCCAGCCCAGCCCAGCCCAGCCCAGCCCAGCCCAGCAAAGCATTCCCCGGCTGAGGACGGTCGGTGCCTCTTGGGGGGTGGAATTTGGCCTCCCCCCACCTTCGGCACTCGGGAGAGTTTTGCTGCTGCTGACACCTAGTGCCAGGCAGAGCGGGCACGGAGTCACCCGGAGCGCCGGCACAGCCCCTCCAGTGCCACCGGGACCTTCTCCAGTGCCGCCGGGACCTTCTCCAGTGCCACCGGGACCTTCCCCCAGTGCCACCGGGACCTTCTCCAGTGACACCGGGACCCTCTCCTCCAGCGCCCGCCCGCGGAGAACAGCGATCCTATTCCCACAGCCTTTCCCGTCTGTTCGAGCACGGGCTCAGGGCTGGGTTTGCTGCCTCAGCGGAGCACAGGGAGGGGACAGAATGCCCCAAGGGAGGACAGCAGGCGGCCCCAGCCCCTCCGCCCGCCTCTCCCCCTTGCCTGGGACGCGGAGCCCCGGGAATCCCGCGCAGGAGAAGCGTCCGAGCCGAGCGGGGATGGAGCGGGATGCTCCGAGCACGGGAGCTGCAAACGCATCCCCGCGACACGGGGACAGCCAGGGGAGCAGGGCTGCCCTTGGAGCTCCTCGGGCTGCGGGAATCAGGGTGCGAACTCCCTGCTCTGCGGACGAACAAAGCCCTGAGCACAGCCGGGCTCGGCTGCGAGCAAATCCGCACGGGGACCCCGAGCGCTCGCAGACACACGCGGCTCCCGGGGCGGCACGAGGCAGGGGCAGAGCTGGGGAGCCAGCCCAAATTCATCTGCCCTAAACCCCCAAACCCGCACTCACCGCCCCAAACCCGCACTCACCGCCCCAAACCCGGCGTTTCCCAGCTCGGCATGCCGGCACTCCCGGCGCTGTGCAGAACCTGCCTCCCCCCTCCCCAGCGCAGCCCCTCCGAGCGCCCCTTCCCCAGGAAGCGCCCCCATTCTCGGGGTGTACCTGGGCAAGCCGGACCATCCCAAACCAGCGGCAGAGCCCAGCTCGGCTCCGGAGCAGAGGAGCCAGCGCAAGGCTGGCGGCCACGGAACCCTGGAATGGTTCGGGCTGGGAAGGACCTTCAGCAGCATCTCGGTCCAGCCCCGAGCCACGGGCAGCGACACTTCCCGGAGCCCGGGCTGCTCCCAGCCCGGTCCGCCCAGCCCGGGCTCTCGGCAGCGCTGGGGAGCGGGGACCCTGCCCGGGGAGCGGGGACCCTGCCCGGGAGCGGGGACCCTGCCCGGGGAGCGGGGACTCTGCCCGGGAGCGGGGACCCTGCCCGGGAGCGGGGACCCTGCCCGAACAGGGGACCCTGCCCGAACAGGGGGTGCCCGAGCCGGGGGTGCCCGAGCAGGGGGTTTCTGAGCCGGGGGGTGCCCGAGCAGCCCCGCCAGCGAGCCCGGATCGAGCGGTGCCCGCGGTGCCCCCGGTGTGCCCCCCGTGCCCCGGTGCCGCGCACTCACCCAGCAGGACCAGCGTGCAGAGGCAGAGGATGCCCTTCATCCTCATCCTCATCCTCCCGCTCTCGGCGCGGCCGCAGCGGCTGCGCTGGCTCGGCCCGGCCCGGCCCGGCGCGGCTCGGCTCGGCTGCCGGAGGATGCGCGGAGCGCTGGGCTGGGCTGGGCTGGGCTGGGCAGGAGGAGGGAGGGGGCGGCCCCGAGCCCCGGCCCGGCCCCCGGCCCGACTCACTCGGCCGGGCCGGCCCCGCTCGGCTCCGGCCCCGGGCCCGGCTCATGCCCGGAGCGGCACCGGGCACGGCGGGGACACGGCCGGGCTGCGCCGCACGCTCCGCTCCCGGGGCTCCTGCAGTTATTTAATGCCTATTGATTATTTAATCTTCCTTTCTTATTATTATCTCTTTTCTTCTTCTTCTCCTTTTTTTTTTTTTTTTTCTTGTGGTGTGTTTTTATTTTTTGTTTTCTCCCTCTCTCAGCAGCGAAACTCGCGGCGCTGCCCGAGCTCCGGAGCAGCCTCGCCGCCTTTCCCGGCCGCCCCCGCCCCGCAGCCCTGGGGAGGGGCTTGGAGCGGCCCCCGCCTCCCTCCTGCCGCCCCCGGAGCATCCCGGGCTCCGAGCCTCGGGCACGGCCCCTCTGGCCCCCAGCCCCGGCTGGATTCTTCCTCCCTCGCAGGGTCCCGGCGTGTCCTCATGGCCTCGGACATGTGTCCTGCTGTCACTGTTTGCCGGCAGTGACACAGCCCTGGAGACTTGGGCCACGTCCTGCTGGCCATGACACCTTCCACTAATCCCCTGCAGCGTGATGAGCTCCCAGTTCTCCTCCAAACCCCTCTGTAAATTCAGGTGATGTGCTTCCATAACACAGAATTCAGGTGATGTGCCTCCATAACACAGAATTCAGGTGACGTGCCTCCATAACTCTCCATCAGTTCCCCACACCTGGCTCACCGTGCAGCGCTGCTCACTCACCACCATTCCCTGGTGCTTCCCCCAGCTCTAATCCCCAGCTCTGACCCTGTTGTAGGGAGCCAACAGCAGAGCCTGGCTCCTTAATCTTTATGTTGATGAGTGAGCATCATTTTTCACTACCTCCATTTCATGCATGGAGTACCTGAGACACAAAATGTGAAGTGACATCTTCAGGTTCCCCAGTAATTCACTGACCAATGGAGAAGGAGCAGTGCTGAACACAGCCACCTCCTCCTGACACAGCTCCCTTCCCTTCCCTTCCCTTCCCTTCCCTTCCCTTCCCTTCCCTTCCCTTCCCTTCCTTTCCTTCCCTTCCCTTCCTTTCCTTCCCTTCCCCTTCCTTCCCTTCCCTTCCCTTCCCTTCCCTTCCCTTCCTTCCCTTCCCTTCCTTCCCTTCCCTTCCCTTCCTTCCCTTCCTTCCTTCCTTCCCTTCCTTCCCTTCCCTTCCCTTCCTTCCTTCCTTTCCTTCCCTTCCCTTCCCTTCCCTTCCCTTCCTTCCCTTCCCTTCCCTTCCCTTCCCTTCCCTTCCCTTCCCTTCCCTTCCCTTCCCTTCCTTCCTTCCCTTCCCTTCCCTTCCCTTCCCTTCCCTTCCCTTCCCTCCCCCAATCACTCAGGGCATGCCCAGGACACTTTTCCCTCATCACCCAGCAGTGCTTTTGGATATTTGCAGAGAGAGCTTTTTCCCACTGCTGGCTCAGATATTTTCACTGAGCAGGTATTTAAATGCTCTGGGAAGATATATATATATTTTTTTTTTTTTTCCACTGGAGCTGTTCAGGGTTCTTAACTTGCATTTCCTCGTGGCATCACCTCATTAATCCTTCCTGCAAAGCCAGAGCAACTGCACACTTTTATTTTTCAGGAGTAAAACAGAGAAGGAAAATAATTCATACAGCCATTTGTAGGTGTTCTATATCAAACAGAAAAAGTCAAGAGAATACTTCTCTTTTTTTTCCCTTCTCTCCTGGCAAATCAAAAGGAAAGTGTGATCCTCAGCCTTCCTCCCTGGCCTTCCTCTCCCTTTGAAAGCTTCTCCCAAGTTCCAGTCTGGAACTATTCATTTAACAGGTTTCCTAGTCCTCTGCCAGAATTGAAAAGTTGTAAATACATGAATGTCTTTAACAACTGTATTTCACACCCAAAATGAGCATTTCCTGAGCTACCCAGTGGGGAAAAAGAAAGTGTTAATAAAGCCTCATTTGGAGTGAAGAACATTGCTCTGGAGTTGGGTTTTTTGATTTCTTTAAGAAGAGTATGATTACGTTTAAGCAAATTTCAAGCTGAGCTGCAGCTGAAACATCACTGGGAAACTGGGTAAATGATTGGATTTTTCTGCTTATTATTATTTTTAATTATTTTGCAGATTCTTTTCCAATGTTCTATTTTTGAAGTGGCTGTTTGTCCAGGGGAAAAAAAAAGAAAATCACTGGAACATACGTGTGTTTTAGTGGGGTTTTTAACAAATGAAAACAAATATTTTCCTTGGAAAATGTCTTTGCTTCCCTCAGGGATAAGAAATTCTGGTGCTCCTGGAGGTGAGCCGAGCCCTGGAGGAAGGGGTGGGTTTGGCTCTCCACTCACACAGGAGAGCTGGGGTGTGAGGAGCTGCTGTCCCTGGCTCGGTCTTGTCCCTTTTTGAGGTCTGAGCAGCAGGAAAATCTTCCTTTCAGTCCAGCCAGGGAAGCTGCATGGAATTCCTCCATCCCACAGCTCAGGAACGGCTGGAGGCTGCCCTGGTGTCACCTCTGGTGTCACCTCTGGTGTCACCTGAGCAGGACAAGGGGGCTGGCAGTGAGTCAGTGCAATGGAAGCACCATTCCTTCCTGAGTCTGAAAAGGAAAATCAAAAAGGGGGTTTGGATGTGTGGGCTGTGCAGGCACAGCCACCCCCAGTGGAGGAATTTCCCGCCTGTCTGTGACCACCTGTGGGACACCAGGACAGACAGACAGACAAGGGTTGCACTGGGAGAAGCTGCCCAGGAAAGATCCTACAGAGAGAGGAACCATTGCTCCTGTTCCCCATTCCCCACCCTGGGCTCTCCCCATTCCCCACCCTGGGCTCTCCCCATTCCCCACCCTGGGCTCTCCCCATTCCCTCCCCCTGGGCTCTCCCCATTCCCCACCCTGGGCTCTCCCCATTCCCCCCCTGGGCTCTCCCCATTCCCCCCCTGGGCTCTCCCCATTCCCCATTCTGAGTTACTGAATAACTAGAAGACAATAGGATGGCTGAGAAAGTAATCCCCTCTGATAGAACAATGCCTTCTGCTGGAGAGCAGCTCCAAAGGGCAGAGCTGGGCAGAAGGGCTCCAGAGAGTCGTTTTTAGGGTTTAAAGTGTAACACATTATGTAATGTAATGATTCTTATAGGCTGGATGTAAATGCTGTAGGATCTGTATCTTGTGTTAGATTGGTTAGTGGAAATTAGAATATTCAACATAGAAGATTTATTGTGTTGTAAATGGGAAAATCCCTGTCTTACCTCTTACTTCTTACTCTCTTACCTGCTCTCTCTCTTACTTCTCCCATCCCTCTCTTACTTCTCTCTCTTCCCCCCACTCTCTGTGTCCTGCTCTGAGTTGAGCTGGCAGCTCTCAGCAGGGCCCTGCACACCCTCACCCTTTACAATAAACTGCAAACATCAGGAGCAGCTCACAGAGAGAGCCTGAGTTTGTCCTGAGCACTGTCCCCCACTGAGACTCTCACATGGAAGCACCTGAGCCTCTGCAGAGCCCCCCAGCCCAGTGAAGGGGAGGAGGAAGGGCTGTTTTGGGAAAAATGCCTGGGTTAGGCAGCCCCAGCAGTGCTGTCCCTGCCAGGATGTGACACAGTGTCTGTCCCTGGCTTCCTGTCCCTGGGATGGAGCTGCTCCTCCTAAAGGCACTCAGCATGTGCAAACAGCCCTGTCAACAGGCTGGGTGGCTTCTCTGGGCTGCAGTAGCCTTGGTAACTCTCAGGGAAAAAAATAACCTAATTTTCTCTTTCATCCATAAGCCGAACCCTTTAATTTGCTTTCAAGTGAATTAAACATAAGCCTCCATTTTTCTAATTCCTTTGTCCTAATTTAAAAGTACTGACATTTATCAAAGGAGTTTGCTAGATTCCCCATTTGCAGCTCATTGTTTTAGTACTTTTTAAATACACCAGAGAGTGATGTTTTTATTGCTGAAACGCTTTCCTTCCCTCCTCCTTTTGTTACTAACCAGGGGATATTGTGCTCGTTTCTGAACTTTCTCTGCTAACCTGGAGAGCAGCCTGTGTCCTGCTGTGGCCCTGGCCCATCCTGGCATTTGCCATGGCTGTTTTGGGCCATGCAGGAGCGTCCCCGAGGGCACAGAGCCCCACTCAGCTGCACCTTGCACCCTTCAGTGCCCACAGGTCACCCCGAGGGGTGTTGGGGTACCAGGGGCTGGGAGCAGCCCCAGCACCATGGAACAGTGCAGCAGCAGCACCAGGTCATCTGTGCTCCCACAAGCAGCAGCTGCTTGAACAGCTCCCACCCTGAAACGGGGGTTTGGTGCCCTGGATCCTCTCTGAAGAGGAAATTTCACTCGTTCAGTGTTTGCACAGCATCACACACATTGGAACTGTCCTCTCGGAGTCAGCAGGATAAACACAGCACCAAACACAGCACAAAGCACAGCACCAAACAGCATAAAATACAGCACAAAATACAGTACAGAGCACAGCACCAAACAGCACAAAATACAGCACAAAATACAGTACAGAGCACAGCACCAAACACAGCACCAAACACAGCACAAAGCACAGCACCAAACAGATAAAATACAGTACAAAATACAGTACAGAGCACAGCACCAAACACAGCACCAAACACAGCACAAAATACAGCACCAAACACAGCACAGAACACAGCACCAAACAGCACAAAATACAGCACCAAACACAGCACCAAACACGGCATAAAACAGCATAAAACACAGCACAAAATACAGCACAAAACACAGCACAGGGCACAGCACCAAACACAGCACAGAGCACAGCACAAGGCACAGCCTGGGGCAAGGAATCACTTCCCTGGGCTGGGACACCCTCCTGGAGACCTGAGCATTTGCTTCCTGAGCGTGTTTTTGTGTTAGGGAGGTTGGGATGGTCTGGAGGCTGCTGGACAGCCCTGGGAGCCAAGCCCCCTGTCCATGCCCTGGCACAGGGCACTGTCCATCCCCTGGCACAGGGCTCTGTCCATCCCTGCTGGCCATCCCTGCTGTCCATTCCCTGCTGTCCATCCCTGGCCCTGGGCTCTGTCCATCCCCTGGCCCTGGGCTCTGTCCATCCCCTGGCACTGGGCTCTGTCCATCCCCTGCTGTCCATCCCCTGCTGTCCATCCCTGGCCCTGGGCTCTGTCCATCCCTGGTCCTGGCCACTCCCCAGGCTGTGCTGGCTCTCAGGGCTCTCAGGAAGGACGAGGGGACGGAGCTCAGCCATCAGGAGGTGACAGCTCTCCCCATTCTTCATCCCAGCACCCGGCTGTTTGTCAGGGCCCCATGACAAATCTCCATTTCCCCTCAGAATTATGGCTTGTATTTTCCTTTGCTGCCTGACCCTGAGAGCCCTTGCACCTGCATTAAGTTATCTCAGAGCACCTGATCTCCCCTCAGAGTTAATCTTGGCTCTTGCATTGGGGCAGGAGTGATGGGAAGTGTTCAGCACCAGACCCAATTCCAGTTTTCGTGACTTGGTCAGTCAAGGTGACACCCTGAGGCTGCACTGGCACATCCCTGTCTGCCCAGAGACCTCCCTGCCCACACTGAGGACTGACAGATCACCACTGAAACAAAGACTGGTAAAACCAGAATGACACTTTAAAAGCTGGGGAGGTGGGGATGTGCGTGGCTCAGGAGGAGGACGAGGTGCCAGCAGCAGCTACCCTGTGCAGGGGGGAATGAAGGTGAAAGTTTGAACTGTGCTTTTGTTATTCTCTTGTTTGGGTTTGGAAGTATTTCCATCAGAGCTTCTCCCAGGCTGGGCACAACTGTTCCTCCTGCCAGCCCTGTGGGTTCTCCATGTCCAGCCTGGCTCGGGAGCCTCTGCCCAGGCTGGGAGGGTAAATGGAGTGGGAGCTCCTGGGAGGGGGAGCTGCTGCCAGGAAAGGGTTAAAGCTGGGAAATCCTGCTGCCCCAGCAAGGAGCTCACTCCTTAAAGTGGGGAAACGGGTTAGGAGCAAACCTGGAATGACAGAATCATTCAGGATGGAAAAATCCTCTGAGCCCCTCCAGTCCAACCATCCCAGCAGTGCCAGAACTGTCCCTGTCCCCCAGTGCCACATGCACAGGGCTCTGAAATCCCCCAGGGATGGGGACTCCAAACCTCCCTGGGCAATCCCAATTCCTGACCCCCCTTTCCATGGAGAAATTCCCCAATTTCCACCCTGGGGCCATTCCCTCTCCTCCTGTCCCTGTCCCTGTTCCCAGATCCCAAATCCCCCCGGCTGTCCCCTCCTGGCAGGGAGTTGTGCAGAGCCACAAGGTCCCCCCTGAGCCTCCTTTTCTCCAGGCTGAGCCCCTTCCCATTTCCCTCAGGAATTCTCCAGCCCCTTCCCATTTCCCTCAGGAATTCTCCAGCCCCTTCCCATTTCCCTCAGGAATTCTCCAGCCCCTTCCCAGCTCCTCAGGAATTCTCCAGGGCTCCAAACCTTTCCCTAATTTCCTGATTTCCATTGGCAGTACCTTGTGTGCAACCCCTCAGTCAGAGGAGTGGAAGAAGAGCTGAGATGCGGCCTTTGATTTCCCTTTGATTTCCCTTTGATTTCCCTTTGATTTCCCTTTGATTTCCCTGTGATTTCTGTTACTCCATTGCTCCTGAATCCATCTCAGTTGTCAATTCTGAGGAATTGAACTTTGAAAGGAAAAATCAGCATGTTGTTTTTCAGTGAACATCTGTCCTTCATTCCCTGGTGGACATTTTCTGTTGAAATGCTTACAAGTAAGAAAGTTTTCCTTATAGGCTTAGAAAATACCCTTTTAAAAGTAAAGTTATGTTTCTGTCTCTTCTGGAAGCAATTAAGAATACAGGGTATTGTGCCTTTGAAAATTGAGCCTCTTATTTAACTGTCTAAATAGAGATTTAACTTTCCTGCTTTTGGCACCTAAGCTTGAAAATTTTCTCCTTACAGATGAAAACAGAACATTATAGAAATTGAGTCTGTGGCATTTTTATTCTGCTTTGTGAGAGAAAAAAAAAATCAGGAAGATAATTTATCAGTATTTGCACCTCTTACTCTAACCCCTTTGAACTGAAATCCCTGACAAATGTCAGCTCTGGATCACCCTGGGTTTGGCAGAAATGCTGATTTCAGTGCAGCCAGCCCGTGGGAGTGGGCAGGTGCTGCAGGTGCTGCCTGAGCTGTTTCCCTCAGCTCTGTTCCAGGACCTCCCAGCAGGGATGTGCAGCAGGTGCAGAGCAATAAATAATAAAAGCTCCCTGAGATCTCCCAGCCCAGCCATCCCCAGCCCTGCCCCCCGTCCCCAAGTGCCACATCCACAGGGATCCCCAGGGATCCCAGAGCTCTGTTCCAACCCCGCAGGTTCTGGGAATTCTCCTCTCCCCTGGGCTCCCAGCCCCTGGAGCAGCTCTGGTCTCCCTCCAGGTGTGCCTGGCAAGGTGTTGGTCCCAGAGGGGCTCTGGGCACCCTGGAGCTGGGTTCAAGGAGCAAATGCAAGGACAGCCAGGTGTGATCCCCTCCATCCCCTCAGCTCTCCCCTTTCCTCCATCTCTCCTGCACCCAGGGCACGCTTTCCCCTGGAAGGAATATTTAGGTTCTACCCCAGGGCACGTTTTCCCCCTGGAAGGAATATTTCGGTTTTACCCCATGGCACGTTTTCCCCTGGAAGGAATATTTAGGTTTTACCCCATGGCACGTTTTCCCCCTGAAAGGAATATTTACGTTTTACCCCATGGCACGTTTTCCCCTGAAAGGAATATTCAGGTTTTACCCCAGGGCACGTTTTCCCCTGAAAGGAATATTTAGGTTTTACCCCAGGGCACGTTTTCCCCTGAAAGGAATATTTAGATTTTACTCCAGGGCACGTTTTCCCCTGGAAGGAATATTTAGGTTCTGCCCCAGGGCACGTTTCCCCCTGAAAGGACATTTTTATGTTCTGCTCCCCATGCCAGCGTCCAGCAGACCCCTCGGGGCTCCAGGCTCTCCTGGGGGATCACCTTCCCAGCCAAGGGATGGGCTGGGCACACCACGGGCACCAGGGGAGGGTTTCTGCACAGCCCCAGCTGGGCGAAACAGAAAAGGCAGAAAACTCTGGGAAAGCTGTGTGAAATCCCAGAATGGAAGAATGCAAGAATGCTGAAGATGCAAGGGCAAGAAACAGAAAGCTGTGAGCTGTTAGAGACAGGAAATGTTAAGCAAGAGAGTAGAAATCTGTGAGTTCAATACCGAACCTTTAGCCATTGTTTTCAGCCGCTCCAAGCGAGCATTGTTCAAAGCAAGATGCACGTGCAGTTTAACAACTGCCTTAGGCAAACAGCGGCCGGCTCTGGGCATCCTGCTATGGCTAAAAGTTGTTCAAAGGCTTCGTAACCCAGAGAATTCGGGCTGCTGAGGGCAGAGCCGGGGCTGGCACCACCTCCCGCGTCTCACTCTGTGAAACGAGGCTGGTGACGCTGATGGGATAAAAGCTCCAAGAGCACATTAGCTTCAGCCCTGGCCCGTTGATGCTGGATATATCATGTATATAATAATATAATATAATATAATATAATATAATATAATATAATATAATATAATATAATATAATATAATATAATATAATATAATATAATATAATATAATATAATATAATATAATATAATATAATATAATATAATATAATATAATATAATATAATATAATATAATATAATATAATATAATATAATATAATATAATATAATATCATACCATATCATATCATATCATATCATACCATATCATATCTATTGTTTATATAATAATTTATAATTAATAATAATTTTATATTTTTATTAATTTATTATAATAATATATTTATAAATAATAACATAAAATAAAATAATAAAATAATAATATAATAAAGTAATAAAATAATAATATAATAATATAATCTATCATTATAATAATATGATAATATTGTGATATTATTACAATAATAGCAGAGGCAATCCAGCAGCCGGTGGGATGGCAGTGGGAAAGCAGTGCCTCTGGGACGCGCATTCCAGCAGGGACGGGTCGCTGCGTCTGTGCTGGGTTGGGTTTTATTCCTCGAGGCTGATTGAACAATAAAAATCCAGCAGGGAAAAGGAAATGCCGGCCCAGGGGGAAATGCCCGGGGGCTGAAGGGGCAGAGGGAGGGTGAGGATGAGGGTGAAGGTGAGGATGAAGATGAGGGTGAGGATGAGGATGGTGAGGGATGAGGGTGAGGGTGAGGATGAGGATGAGGGTGAGGATGAAGATGAAGATGAAGATGAAGATGAAGATGAAGATGAAGATAAAGATGAAGCTGAGGATGAGGATGAGGATGAAGATGAAGATGAGGATGAAGATGAGGATGAGGATGAGGATGAGGTGAGGATGAAGATGAAGATGAGGATGAGGTGAGGATGAGGATGAGGTGAGGATGAGGATGAGGATGAGGAGGATGAGGGATGAGGGATGAAGATGAAGATGAAGATGAGGATGAAGATGAAGATGAAGATGAAGATGAGGATGAGGATGAGGTGAGGATGAAGATGAAGATGAGGATGAGAATGAGGATGAGGATGAAGATGAAGATGAAGATGAAGATGAAGATGAAGATGAAGATGAAGATGAAGATGAAGATGAAGATGAAGATGAGGATGAAGATGAGGATGAGAATGAGGATGAAGATGAAGATGAGGATGAGGATGAGGATGAGGATGAGGATGAGGATGAAGATGAGGATGAGGATGAGGATGAGGATGAGGATGAGGATGAGGATGAGGATGAGGATGAGGATGAGGAGCTCCCCGGGAGCGGGTCCATGCTCGCGGCCCGTGGCACAGCTCGGGAATCGCCAAACCCCTCGGAGGTTCCAGGGCTGGCGCCCCTTTCCTGTCCCGCCCCTCCTTCCCCGGAGCCTCCCTGTGCTCCTGCCTGACAAAATCCCTTTGTCCCCAGAGCCGGAGCTCCCGAGCCGCCAATCGCTCTAATTACCATAATCTCTGTCGATTAGATCGGATTGCTCTGTTATCGCTGTTAATAACAACTAATTAGCGAGGCTGTCACAGGGAGTGCTTCTGTAAGGGAAGGGTTTTGTCCTTAACTTCTCATAAAGGATATTTTAAATCCGAGGGAGGCTCTGCCTTCAAGGGCACCGGTAATCAGTGGCTCCAGTCGCTGGCATTGGAATGGAAACGCTCCACAAATCCTCCCCAAAACCTGCCCGCAGGGTGGGGAAACGGGCTGGGATGGAAACCGCAGCAAGGTCCGGCGGCCCTGGGAGAGGCAGGGCAGGGGGAGGAGGATGGGTGGGAAGGGGCGACACAAGGGCGAAGGCTGAGCTGTTCTGCACACAGCTGGAACAGCTGGAGCTGGGCCAGGCAGGCTCAGGCTGGATTTTGGGAACGGCTCTTCCCTCACCCACAGGCTGCTGGCACTGCCAGGGAATGGGCACGGTCCCACAGAGCTCCAGCGGGGTTTGCACAGGGATAAACAGGGATGGACAGGGGGGTTTGGGGGTCTGGGCAGGGCTGGGGCTGGATGGAGATCCTGAGGGTCCCTTCCAGCTCAGGACACTCCGTGGGTCTGTGTAAGTACAAAACTCCCTTTCACATCTCAAAAGATTCACTGGAAGATGGCAAAGGTGGCCACTGAAGAGTGGAGGATGATTTCAATTTTAATAATGGAACATCAACACATTGCTCACAGTCATTTTAGGCTTTTTTTTTTTTTTTTTTTTTTTTTTTCCCCTGGTAGAAATCTGCTCAATTAAAAGGAAAAAAAAAACCCTCACATTTCTCTTTCCTAATCCTGTTATTTCCTCCATGGCTCAAACCCTCCATAAGGCAGAGCTCAAGCAGCTGCTTTGCCAGGAGAGGAGAGCACTGGGAAGGAGCTGGTTGCTCATCCCATGGCCTGACATGGGACTTGCAATGGGAAAGCTCCAGAGCTCCCTTGAGTTTTGGTTTGGAGATTCACTCTCAGCCCTGCTGCAGCAGGGGCAGGGATTAAGGAGATGGAGATGCTCAGAGGAAAAGGTGGCAAATAAATTCACCCCGGATGCTTTTGTTTCTGTCAAAGAACATCATGAGGGGCTGTTTCGTGTCACAGCTGGATGAGAAGTGGCTGTCTCCTCTCACAACCATTATTGAACTGAAGCAAGACCACCAGAATAGAACCCCTTCCATGCTCTGATCCGTGCAGAATCAGCCCCTTTGCTGCTGGACCTGAACCCCCCCAGGACCCCCATGGGGTGAAACTCCTCCCCATGAATGAGACCTCAGGCACCCCAGCAGTGAGTGCCTTTGCTTTGCAATATTTGATCAAAACTCCAGATCTCTGTGTCTCTCTTCACCTGGAGCAGCAGCACTCTGCTGAGGGATGGGTGTCCCTGGGGCTGGGCGGGGGTGGCCTCACCTGCTGGCAGGTGCAGGGTGGGTCTGTGCTGGTTTGGGCCAGGCTGCTGCACTCCTGGGGCACCTGGTGCCACCTGTGAGACAGAGAAGGGCTGGACAGAAAAGGCTCCTCAGTGGATGTCTGGCACTTGGCAAAGGGTTGCTGAAGGTGCCACAGGGGATGAGCTTCCCTTCTGGCCTTTAATCTTCCTCCTGTTCCCTGTCCCTCAAATCTGCTGTGGCTGTCACCTGCAGAGATCTCTGCAGGATCCCCCGGGCTGGAGAGGGAGCAGTGTCACCTCCAGGGACATTTCCTACATTTTCTAATGCTCGAGGCACTGGCCTAGTGTCCATCCCTGGGCTTTGGCTCACAGGGATTGTCCTCCCTGGAACTGCCACTGCTGCTGCCACAGCCTGCCTCAGTTTCCCCAGGTGGGAAATGAGTTTCAGGGGTTAGGAGAGATGCCAGGGACCTGAGCATTACTGAGGGTAAGAAAGCACTGCCTGGAACTGGGTTCTGCAGGGATAAAAAAAACCTCTGTGCTTCTGCAGGGGCACAAACACACTCTGTGGAACTGCAGGGACACACACACTGTGCAGAGACACTGCAGGAGAAGGACTCACACTGACAGAGCTGGGTTAGGGGGGGTATCAGGAGAAATTCTTCCCTGGCAGGGTGGGCAGGGCTGGCACAGGGTGCCCAGAGCAGCTGGGGCTGCCCCTGGATCCCTGGCAGTGCCCAGGGCCAGGCTGGGATTGGGGCTGGAGCACCTGGGACAGTGGGAGTGTCCCTGCCATGGCAGGGGTGGCACTGGAGGATCTTTAAAGTGACACTGGAAGATCTTAAAATCCCTTCCAGCTCAAGGTCTTCTGTGGGTCTGTTAATCCCAGAGCCCTGGAGGAGCTCAGCTGGGTCCTTTGTGGGGGACAGGGGCCCTGTGAATCCTGCAGGACGGGTCAGGAGCACTGGGAGCCCAGCTCAGCTGGGTGCTGGAACAGACTCATTCACTCTGGGTTTGGTCACAATTGGATTGGATGATGTTGAAGGTCCTTTCCGACCTTGGGGACTCTGTGATGGGGTGGTATTTTGGAGGATGATCTGCACCTGAGCTCCTGCCAGGAGCAGCTCCCTGCCTGGCCCCAGCCAGCCCAGTTTGAGTCTCTGTGGTGTGGCAGGGACGTGCTGGAGCAAACCCACAAACCCTCCAGAGGCAGCAGCCCTCCTGTGCACCTTCCTCCTGTCACACATCTGTCCTCCCTTCTGCTACCCAGCAGTGAAAAACCAAATTTCCAAAAAGGAGTTCACGGCACAGGCTGGGTTTGTCCTGGTGGAATGTTCTGGTGCCACTGATGTTCTCTGGAGCATCACAGCAGGAGAGGAGGGAGGTGTTTCCAGCAGAATTCAGATCTAAGCTTTGCATCAAGTTACATTTCAAAGAGCTCAGATCTTGTCCTGGATCAGGAGGAATTTGGGTCTGCCCTTGGCAGCTGTCTCGGCAATTTGGAGAATTCAGAGCCAGAAATTGGGATTGATTTCAAAGGGGTTTTCCCACCTCTCCATGGCCTTGATGTTGGTGTCACCCACTGGTTCATTATCTCAGAGGGTGCCAGAGCAGCCAAGGAAGGTTTGAACTGAAACTTTGGACACCATTTCCAAGTTCTCTAAGACATTCCAGGACTTTGACCTTACCAGCCTTTAAGGTGGATATGGTTAGCAAATCCTTTGTTCTTTCCTGGAAACAGATATAAAATCAAAAGAGTTTCTGTTCTTTCAAGGACAAAAAGAAATCAACTTTTCACTGAACACAGTGTTTACTGAGGTTTTGACAAAGAAAGCTTCCCCAGGTTCAGTCTTCAATGAGCAATGTGAGTATTTTCAAAGGAATCATACACTTTCCACACACACCAAAAAGAAAAAAAAAAAGAAAAAAAAAAAAAAAAAAAAAAAAAAAAAAAAAAAAAAAAAAAAAAAAAAAAAAAAAAAAAAAAAAGAAAAAAAAAAAAAAAAAAAAAAAAAGAAAAAAGAAAAAAAAAAAAAAAAGAAAAAAGAAAGGAAAAAGAAAATGAGAAAAAGAAAAAGGAGAAAAAAAGAAAAAAAGAAAAAAAGAAGTAAACTCTTCCATTCCCCTCAAATCACTCTTACAAAAAATGTAACTGTAAATATTTTAGAAGCTCTCCCCTGGATGCTCTGTCACTTTTTAACTTACTGAATCACTTCCTAGGAGAAATTCTGCTGAACTCTGCTTTTCTTAAATCCTCACTGTCCAGATTCCTTCATCCTGAATCAAGAGACTGAGTGATGGATGGATGGATGGATGGATGGATGGATGGATGGATGGATGATGGATGGATGATGGATGATGGATGGATGATGGATGATGGATGATGGATGATGGATGGATGGATGATGGATGGATGGATGGATGGATGGATGGATGGATGATGGATGATGGATGGATGATGGATGATGGATGGATGATGGATGGATGATGGATGGATGATGGATGATGGATGGATGGATGGATGGATGGATGATGGATGATGGATGGATGATGGATGGATGGATGGATGGATGGATGGATGGATGATGGATGGATGGATGGATGGATGATGGATGGATGGATGGATGGATGATGGATGGATGGATGATGGATGGATGATGGATGGATGATGGATGGATGGATGATGGATGGATGGATGGATGGATGGATGGATGATGGATGGATGGATGGATGGATGGATGGATGGATGATGGATGGATGGATGATGGATGGATGATGGATGGATGGATGGATGATGGATGGATGGATGGATGGATGGATGGATGGATGGATGGATGATGGATGGATGGATGATGGATGGATGATGGATGGATGATGGATGGATGGATGATGGATGGATGATGGATGGATGGATGGATGGATGATGGATGATGGATGGATGATGGATGATGGATGATGGATGATGGATGGATGGATGGATGGATGATGGATGGATGATGGATGGATGGATGGATGGATGGATGGATGGATGATGGATGATGGATGGATGATGGATGGATGGATGATGGATGGATGATGGATGGATGATGGATGGATGGATGATGGATGGATGGATGGATGGATGGATGGATGATGGATGGATGATGGATGATGGATGGATGGATGGATGATGGATGGATGGATGGATGATGGATGGATGGATGGATGATGGATGGATGATGGATGGATGATGGATGGATGGATGATGGATGGATGGATGGATGGATGATGGATGGATGATGGATGGATGATGGATGATGGATGGCACTCACCCTGGGGAGCCCAGGGCACGGCACCCCAGGGTCCCTGTGCACCCCAGGGTCTCTCTGTACCCCACAATCCCTCTGTACCCCACCCTTCTCTCATCCCTGCCAGGCAATGCTCAGGCAATGCTGCCTTTGCTGACTGTTAATCCTGAAGCTGAAGGAGCTCAGGGCTGGGTGGGATTTTGGGCAGGGATTCCTGGGAGGGGCTGGGCTGGAGTTCCCAGAGCAGCTGTGGCTGTCCTGGATCCCTGGCAGTGCCCAGGGTCAGGTTGGACACTGGGGCACTGGGAGGTGTCCCTGCAATGGCAGGGTGGCACTGGAGGATTTTTGGCGTCCCTCCCAAGCCATTGTGTGAGTCCCTGGTTCTGTGACCCCTCAGGCTCACTCTGTGAGCCCTGATCCTCTCCTGGAGCACGACTCACAGTGTGACTCCTTCTGAGAGCACTTCCCAGTTTATCAGAGGTGATTCTTCCATTTCATTAACCAGGACATTTCCTGGGTTTGTTTTTTTTAAACACCACTAGACCTTACTCTGTGCTCTCCAGTTGGTGTTTCCAATCACCACTCCAAAAGTGAGAGAGAACATTATTTCCCAGGCCTTTATTCTCTCACATTTACTCTCACAGCTTTTCAAATTACATGTTGTTGTGGCTTTCCTCCAGGGGAGCTCTGGAAGATATTCTTTGCTTCCAATGACAATTATAATGCATCCCCTTGTGGCTGCTCTCCCCCTGGGTGACAGGCACAGCTTCCTGCCCCAGGCTTTCAGCAGAGGTGATGATTTTCTGCCTGCCCCAGGAGGCCAGGCAGGGGCAGGGCTGGGTGTCCAGAGAAGGGCTGCAGTTATTTCCTCTCCCTTGTACTAAGGGTCCTCTGTGGATCAAAGGGAAGGTGCTCTGCTCTCCCCTGTGGCACCACTGAGCAGAGTCTGACAGCACAGGGGGAAAGGCTGCAGCTGCAGGAGGGGATGGGATGAGATTTCAGGTCCCTTCCATCCCAAACCCTCCCATAATTCAGTGATTCTCCATTACTCTGGACTAATTGTGGTTTTCATCAGAAACTCTGATTCCTCTGACAAGGATCTTCCTTCTGCTTAATCCTGCCACTGGATTTCCAGTCTTGTCCAGCTCCCTGCTCCAGTGGAAAAGGCAGGAATGGAAAAGGGAGGAATGGAGAGGGAGGAATGGAAAAGGCAGGAGTGGAAGAGCCAGGAGTGGAAGAGCCAGAAGATGCCCCCATGGCCCTGAGGCCCCTTTGCTGGCAGTGCTGTGGAAGGAAGATTTCCTCCATCAAAGGAGCTCCTGTCCTGCTCTGTGGCAGTGCCAGCCCCCAGGTGACTCACATCTCCCTTATCTGGATCTGGTGCTGCCTGACCTCCACCTCCCTCCCTCCCTCCAGCCCTGCACACCAGAAACCAGGGCTCAGTGCTGCCTGGCCATGGGAGCCCAGCCTGGCTCCTGGGCTGCTGTCCCAGCTGCTGTCCCAGCTGCACATCCCAGCTCTGCTGTCCCAGCTCTGCTGTCCCTGCTGTCCCAGCTCTGCTGTCCCTGCTGCACATCCCAGCTCTGCTGCCCCAGCCCTGCTGTCCCAGCTGCACATCCCAGCTCTGCTGTCCCTGCTGCACATCCCAGCCCTGCTGTCCCAGCTCTGCTGTCCCTGCTGCACATCCCAGCTCTGCCTCCCAGCCCTGCTGTCCCTGCTGCACATCCCAGCCCTGCTGTCCCAGCCCTGCTGCCCCTGCTGCACATCCCAGCTCTGCTGTCCCTGCTGCACATCCCAGCCCTGCTGTCCCTGCTCCACATCCCAGCCCTGCTGTCCCTGCTCCACATCCCAGCTCTGCTGTCCCAGCCCTGCTGTCCCAGCCCTGCTGTCCCTGCTGCACATCCCAGCTCTGCTGTCCCTGCTGCACATCCCTGGCCCTCCATCTCCCAGGCACTGATGTGCTCCGAGCTGAATCTCCAGGGCATCTGAGACCTGCCAGCATGCAGGGAACTGCTGAGAAGTTCAGAAGGATTTTTTTTTTTTTTCTCACATCTTCATGTTTTCAATTACAGTCTATAAGCAGAGACTATTTATAATCAGGAGAAGGTACTCAGCCCACGCCCCCAGGAGATGCAGCCTGGTTCAGAGCAAGGTTCAGAGCTTGTAAATAATTTTTTTTCCAGGCCCCTGACTTTCCTAGAATCAATGAAAAACAACCAAAATAAGTCAAGCCCAACTATTTCCCCTCTTATTTTCAGAGAAATTAAAAACAACTGGAAAAATGATCATTTAGGGTCAACCCCATACTTCCTTTTTCTTCCTAATTTTTTTTTTTTGCTTAATTTCAAAGTTTTTTTAAAAACAAGGTCCACTATGAAAGAAATTCCACATTCAGATGACAAATGGAAGCTGAAAGTTTTTGCTTTGAAAGTGCTCTGGTGTTTCTGATGTGAAACATAAGACAGGTTGAAAAGAAATATTTTGACATTTCACTTCCATCATCCCCTGACTTTTATTTTCAGTTCAAACCATCAGCTACACTCAGCCCATGTTCTCCAATAACCCCCAGCCCCCATCACCCCCTTTTAATTGGATTCACTCCTGGTGAAAAATGATTCACAGGCCTCTACACAACATTTGGTCAAGGACTACTTTTAATTTCTGCTTCCTTCCCCTGGGTTTTGCTGGACACCAGCAGTGGCAAGCACAGCCATGATTTGGGGATTGCAGCCCAAAATGAAGGGAGAAGGCTCTCATTAGCTCTGGCCAAAAGAGATCCCAAAGATCATTGTGTGACCCTTGGTACCTGCCCACGAGCCCAGCACATCATTCCCAGGATGTGACAGTGCCAGCAGTGGGAATTCTCCAGCAGCAGAGCTCTGGGACCCCCCAGGGCACCGCAAGTGGCTTCTGTTGGTCCCGGCCCTGCAGCAGCCCCAGCTTTGCTCAGCTCTCACTTCAAATGGACTGTGAGCAATTAACAGCTCTGCTCACTGCTCCTTCAGAGAACATACCCATCTTCAGAGCCTGCTTTTCCCTTCTGGACTGCCTTGGGAAGACTGAAAATAAAGCCAGTGCCAATTCTAAATATTTTCTGTCTGGTGTTCCCGAGCTCCAATGAGTCTGACAGCTCGGGGAGGAAACCCGAAATCTCTTAGCACCAGTGAAGGGAACACATTCCTCCTGCTGAGCTGTCCCTGGGGTCACACTGAGCTGTCCCTGGGGTCACACTGAGCTGTCCCCGGGGTCACACTGTGCTGTCCCTGGGGTCACACTGTGCTGTGTTGAGGTCACACTGAGCTGTCCCTGGGGTCACACTGAGCTGTCCCTGGGGTCACACTGTGCTGTGCTGGGGTCACACTGTGCTGTCCCTGGGGTCACACTGAGCTGTCCCTGGGGTCACACTGAGCTGTCCCTGGGGTCACACTGTGCTGTGCTGGGGTCACACTGTGCTGTCCCTGGGGTCACACTGAGCTGTGCTGGGGTCACACTGAGCTGTGCTGTCCCTGGGGTCACACTGAGCTGTCCCTGGGGTCACACTGAGCTGTGCTGGGGTCACACTGAGCTGTCCCTGGGGTCACACTGAGCTGTCCCTGGGGTCACACTGTGCTGTCCTGGGGTCACACTGAGCTGTCCCTGGGGTCACACTGAGCTGTCCCTGGGGTCACACTGTGCTGTCCCTGGGGTCACACTGAGCTGTCCCTGGGGTCACACTGACTGTGCTGTCCTGGGGGGTCACACTGTGCTGTGTTGAGGTCACACTGAGCTGTGCTGGGGTCACACTGAGCTGTCCCTGGGGTCACACTGAGCTGTCCCTGGGGTCACACTGTGCTGTCCCTGGGGTCACACTGTGCTGTGTTGAGGTCACACTGAGCTGTGCTGGGGTCACACTGAGCTGTCCCTGGGGTCACACTGTGCTGTGCTGCTGCCAGGCCCTGCAAGGGGCTCTGAGCTCTCCCTGGAGCCCTCCTTCTCCAGGGGAACATTCCCAGCTCTCCCAGCCTGGCTGCAGAGCAGAGGGGCTCCAGCCCCACGTGCCAGCCCATAATAAGAAGAGTGGTGCTTTGTTTTCAGGGTAACTCTGCTGTTCAGGACCGTTCCCCAAACCCCACCCCAGCCAGTCAAGGAGAATTGCTTGATTTACATCAGTTGATAATCTCAGCTGGTATCTAAAAGCAGAGGAGAGGCAAAGTTCCATGAAAACAGAGCTGGATGCCTGGAAAACCCATAAAAACCCCTCAGACAATGGATAATGAATCCTTAGCTGGCCATAATGTCTGTGTAACCCAGTGGGCAGCTGACATCACATTTATCTTCCAAATGTTACCTCTGCTCCCTTAAAACACATTATCAGCACAAATTTGTGTTGCTGGAGAACTGGAAACATAAACACTGCAATTAAAATCTTTATCAGGCAGACAGTGCCAGAGCCCTGGAGTCCTGTGAGCCTGTCCCTGTCCCACTGATGGCCCTGCAGATACTGGAACAGCTTTGCAGAGCCAGTGCTGGTGCTGCTGGCCAGCCCCCCTGGCTGACAGGGGTGTGAGCCCTGCTGGGGCTGGGGTGGGTGTTCCTCTCCCCTCAGCACTGGGAATTCATCAGCCACAGGGCAGGAGGTTAAACGCTGCTGTGTGTGGAGGGTGCCTCGTTCCAGGCTGCACAAGCTTCAGAGAGTTCTGCTGGTGCTCCTGCATCCCCTGCTGCCCTCTCCTCCTGCTCTGCATGATCCTTGTCAGTCTAACGAGCAACAAGACTGATGTCAGCTCCCAGCCCGCCTTTCCAGCCCAGCTCAACGGGAAACGTCCAAAGCCACGGGCAGGGATTTGCTTTGTCCTGTGCCCTGAGACCCTCCCCAGCCCCGAGGGAAAGTGGCACCTGAGCTGCTCCTGGCTGCTGCCCTGCCCTGCTGGCCCCATGGCTCCATGGCTCGGGAGGTGAAGTGCCCAGGAGCCGCAGGATCCGGGGTCTGGGATTTGGGATCTGGAGTTTGGGATCTGGGTTTGGGGTCTGGGATCTGACCTCTCCAGAGCAGAGCTTGTGGCCTTGGCTCTGAATTGTTATTCTTGTTCCTTTTTCCATGAGCCTCGTGCTGATGTTGGTGTGCCCTCCTTTCCTATTCACCTGTAATTAATGTTCAGTTGGGTTCATTATGTTCAGTTGGGTTCATTATGTTCAGCTGGGTTCATTATGTTCAATTGGGTTCACATCATTTCAAGCTTTCAAAACTTAGAATCTCTGTGACTCTAAGGGGTGTTCACACCCCCACTGGAATTTGCTGCCCCCCTCCCCTCCTGTCCCAGGGAGCAGAATGGGTGTTCAGGAATGGCTTATCCCCCCCGGGGGCATTTCTGACACGGGCTGGGTGCCCCAAGCCCTGCTGGGCCCCACGGGGCCCCAGAGGAGTGCAGGGCAGTGCCTCACTGCACACCTGCCTGCTGGGGCAGAACATCCAAACCTCACCAGTGTGGGTGCTTTGGGTGGGAAGGGACCCTCAGTCCCACCCAGGGGGGGACACCTCCCCCTGTCCCAGGCTGCTCCAGCCCCAGTGTCCAGCCTGGCCTTGGGTTCCAGGAATTCCATCAGCAAACCCCTGCTGTTGGCAGCTCTCTGCTGATTTACACCCACCCCCATCCTCACCCCAGGCCATGGAAAGGACTCTGGGAAACTCGAGCTTTTGTTTTACAGCAGGAATAACTATTTGGCATAAATTAACCTGGGTGACCACAGGCTGTGGAAATTCCCCTTTGGAAAAGGTTCTTGAGGAAGGAAATTGGGAGGGAGATGGATGGAGCACAGCTGGAGGCCAGCCCCGCACTCCATCACGCCCAGAGGAATGAGCTGTCACAGGGTGCACGGGGACAGGGACCCTGCCCAGTAAATCCAGGCCTGACAGCCCCTGACTCCACTGCAAAGTGCTAATTGGAAAGAGCTCAGCCCTGCTGTCCCCAGAGAGCCACGTGTGTGCCCAGCCCAGCCCAGGGCTGTGTCCTGCTGCCTGGGCTGCTCCTGCACGGGCTCAGAGCTGCAGGGACAGCAGGAGATGGAGCAGCCAGAGGAGAGGCTGCTGCTGGCAGGGCTGCCAGGGCTGTGTCACCAGGAATTGTGGCACCTGGGGACCCTGGGGACCTCCTGGTCCTTGGCCAGTGGCAGGGCTGTGTCACCACCCAGGAACTGTGGCTCTTGGTGACCCTGGGGACCCTGGGGACCCCCTGGTGCTGGCTGGTGGCAGGGCTGTGTCACCACCCAGGAACTGTGCTTTGGTGACCCTGGGGACCCTGGGGACCCCCTGGTGCTGGCTGGTGGCAGAGTTACCCCACTGGGAGAGGACCTGGCCTCGTTACACCTATGGAACAAACACTGAAATTTCACACCCTTAATTACAGCTGTAACTGATCCCACTGTTCCTGATTAAGTGGCAATTATGCAGATTTATTACAGATTGATTACAGCCCGGTGCATTGTCTGTATCCAGCACCCAAAATTACCTGTGTTACCCATTGAGGTGATATCTGAGACACTGCTCCTCCTTGATTAACTTCACTGGCTCTGGGCAGGCAAGGCCTGACTTCCTAACAGTGGCTCCTCTGACTCTGGTGGTTGGATCCAGCTCATCTTGGTTCATAAAATCCTCTTTTTCCTGTAGAGGACAGTGCAATCTTTGACCCACGGTGGGTGTATTTCCCAGCCTGAGTGCAGCTGATCCCTCAGAGCTGGCTGCAGAGCTCTGCTGCATTTTAGGCTACAGGAGAGGATAAAGGACAATGCCACAGAGCTCCTGCTGGAATGGAGAAGCAAAAGAGAGAGAAAGAGCTTTATTTAAAGACACATAGGGTAGTATGTGAGAAACAATAGAAAAGGCTCATTGGTCCAGGAAAGCAACACCTCTTTGAAACCATGATTTCTGCAAAGCATCAGGAGACACTCACACGGCTCTCACACACCCTGCAGGTGCAAAAATTGTTATAACTTCTTATCCTTGTGAAGGCTGAGCAAGGCAAGGCTTCAAGGCTGCTTTTCCCTGGTTCCAGCAGCTTCCAACAACAGAGGCCATCACTGCACCCCTCCCTCTGCACCCGCTTTAGGAGAGAGAAACTGCTGCACTCTCCTCTGTGGAGACCTGGAAACTGGGCAATGAACATTTGATAGCATTTCATAATGGAAATGCACAGGTGCTCTGCACTTATTGGAAAGGCTCTCCCTCCCCAGAGGTAAAATGTGCTCACCTTGCTCAAACCTGGCCAAGAAATGCAGACAAATCCTCTGCCTCTTCCCCCAGAGCTCCAAGAGCTACAATTGCCTGAAGAAATTCGGAGTACAGCTCTTCTCCGTGACCCAGGAGCAACAATTGAAGAAAATTTTCCTCTCAGTTCAGACCAATCTCACCCCTAGCTCTGAGCAATGTAAAGTTTTCTCACCAAGTTATTGTAATTCCATCATTTTGAAGCACTTTCCCTGCAGCCCCTTAGAAAAGCAGCGTTTTTGGTAAGTCAGTTCATCTAAACAGGAGATGTCCATTTTCAGAGCAGGGCAGAGGGCTGGGGAGGCAGGGGACAGTGCCACCACGGTGGGGACAGCACAGAAAGGTTTCACAACACCCATCCCAGTGTGAGGATGGGCCAGACTGGAGCTGCCCCAGGGAGCTTTGGGCTGGGATTGGGATGCTGGGCTGTGCCCTGGGGGGGAGTGGGGGAAACACTGCCCCAGGGAGAGCAGGGGGAGAGCATTGCTGTCCTGGGTGCAGAGAGAGGGAGATGTCACTGCTGAGGGCAGGGAATGTCACTGCTGAGGGCAGGGAATGTCACTGCTGAGGGCAGGGAATGTCACTGCTGGGGGCAGGGAATGTCACTGCTGAGCTTCACTGCTGCTCTCACTGCAGCTTCACAGGCACGGGTGTGCAGAGGGCTGAGGGCAAAGTGCAGTCAGCACTTGGCTGCAGACACAGCCTGGCTCAGCTCCCCCTGCTCAGCACAGCCCTCCCTGCCCATCCCATCCCTGTATCCCATCCCTGTATCCCATCCCATCCTGTCTCTGCTCCTGTATCCCATCCCTGTATCCCTCCCTGTATCCCATCCCTGTCCATCCCTGTATCCATCCTGTATCCATCCCTGCCATCCCATCCCTGCGTATCCATCCCTGTATCCCATCCCTGTATCCCATCCCTGTATCCCATCCCTGTATCCCATCCCATCCCATCCCATCCCATCCATCCCATCCCATCCCATCCCATCCCATCCCATCCCATCCACATCCCATCCCATCCCATCATCCCATCCCATCCCATTATCCATTATCCCATCCCAGCCCTGGGTGGGTTTGAGCCCACCCTGAGCCTGCCCTGGGCCCTGGGATGGTGGCTGCTGCTGCAGGGTGCTGTTCCCAGGGGGACGAGGCTCACATCCCCCAAAGCACAGCCCCAAACCCCCCAGGCTGCACGGGAGGGGGATCCTCTCCTCTCCTCTCCTCTCCTCTCCCTCTCCTCTCCCTCTCCTCTCTCCCTCTCCTCTCCTCTCCTCTCCTCTCCCTCCTCCTCTCCTCCTCCTCCCTCTCCTCTCCTCTCCCTCTCTCCTCTCCTCTCCCTCTCCCTCTCCTCTCCTCTCCTCTCCCTCTCCTCTCCTCCCTCTCCTCCCTCTCCCTCTCCTCTCCTCTCCTCTCCTCTCCTCTCCTCTCCTCTCCTCTCCTCTCCCTCCTCCCTCCTCTCCTCTCCTCTCCTCTCCTCTCCCTCCCTCTCCTCCTCTCCTCTCCTCTCCTCTCCTCTCCTCTCCTCTCCTCTGGCTGCCTGCAAGCACAGCCCAGCACAAACTCTGCCCTCAGCCCTGGCACGGCCCGAGGCTGTGACTGAATCACTGTCACCAGATCAGCTCTGCCAAAAGTGGGATTTACACCCCGAAACAGATGCCAAGAGCCCTAAAGGGGGCACTGGGGCAGGAGGGAGCAGCCCCAGCAGCACCTGGTTTGTCAGGGTTTGAGAGCTGCTGCTCCCCTCAGCATGACCCTGACCTGGGCAGGGACCCCAGGCTGTCCCTCAGCTCTCCCAGAGCCAGAGCCAGCTCTGATGGTCACTGCCACTGCCTGGCTGTGTCCTGCAGCACAGAAAGGGTTACTGGGCAGCCACGGAGCTGTGCTGGGCCAAGGGCACACAAGGGATGCATTAATCACAAGGAAAAACGTGAGGAATGTCACCCTCTGCAAAATCCAGCCCTTGTTATCAGTTTGAAGGAGAGCCCAGAGGCCTGGGCTCTGCTTCCTGCCCAGCCCTGCGCCAGGGGCACGGGGCACCTTCCCTCAAATCCCACCAGGTCCCCTGATTTTGGGTCAGTTCAGTTCACATTAGATGGAAGCACCCCTGAAATCCCACCAGGCCCCCAGTTTGGGGTCAGTTCAGTTCATGTTAGATGGGAGCACCCCTGAAATCCCACCAGGTCCCCCGATTTTGGGTCAGTTCAGTTCACATTAGATGGGAGCAGCCCTGCAGCACGAGCAGCTCCAATACCAAGGGCAGTGCCAAGTGTCCTGGTGTGAGAGAAGGACATCCCTGAAACACTTCCAGGCATGTAGAGGGCTTCAAAGGGTGGCAGAATCCCAGAATTTTGGGGTGGGAGGGGCACTGAAAGCCCAGGCAGTCGCCCCCTGGGGATGGGGTCAGTGAGAACAGGAGCCAGCCCCAGGACATTCCTGCAGCTCTGACCAGGCACCCACAGCTCTGTCCAACACTCTGAGCTGCTGCCCCCACAGCGTGCCCTGGGGGGGTCCTGGCAGCAAAGATGATCATTTACTTTGTGAATTCATATAATTACAGATTTTTTTTTCCCAGAGAAAATTTTGCACCTTCACTCCTTTATGAAGGAGATTTCCCACAAAAAAAACCCCAAAAAACAAGTGTGAAGTCGAAGGAACAAAGGTTTGTCTCCTCTGATTTATCCAAGTGGAAATGGGCTTGGAGCATTGAAAACTGGTCAGTTTTTCTTGTGTGGTGTTGCAAACATTTTGATATTTATTCTGTATGGATTGTTCGTGATATGGGACCACTTTAGTGAAATTACCATGCAAAAAATTGACTGTGTGAATTTTCAAATTGTGTGATGCTTTCCAGCTGCACAGATCTTCTGTATTCAGTGACCCCAAATGGCCAAGAGCAGCTTTCACATCTCATTGGGAATCACAGTGATTCAGAACTGAGAAAAATTGATGAGAAAATTGATTTTAACAGAATTTCAGTGGAGAATAATCCAAAGCAGCATTCTCATTTTGCAGTGGCACTCCCCCGTGGGCCTGGCAGCTCCTGGAGGCAGTGTTTGTTCCCAGGTTTGCTCTGTGTGCTCCTCTCCCCACCTGCACACAACTCAGGGGACATCTGCCATTGTTGTGTTGCCTGAGCTAAATCCCACCACCCTGAAGATCATTTTTTACCTTCTTCAATCCAAGTGTTCTTCAATGCACTGATTTGCTGCACTTCATTCAGGAGAAGACCAAATGTCCACACCAGGGAAATTTTTCAGAAGGTGAAACTTCCTGCTTTTGGCTCCTCATTGATTGACTTTCCCTTTTGCCCTCGTCCCCAGCCCTGATGGATTTTCCCTGCTTTGGGAATTGCTGGGAATGGCTGCTGAGGTCCCTGGGACAAGGGTGAAACTCTGCCAGCCCTGCTGGTTCCAGGCTCAGAGCCCCCAGAGCCCCATCCCAGCCCTGATGGGGACAGCAGATTTTGGAGGGTTTGTTTGGACCTGTCCATTTTAACTTGTCCATAGCCCTGGGCTCAGCCCCCCTGGTCAGGGCACAGATCCTTTTTGGGTTCCAGAGCTGCTCCCAGCCCCAGCTGAGGGCCAGGGCTCCCCAGCACTCTGGGATCTGAGTGCCCAGAGAAACTGGGGCTGCACTTGAGCAGGGTCTGGGCTCCTGGGTCCCTCTGCCCCTCTGAGGGCTCCGGCCTGTGATGAACTCACCCCAAGGGAAGAGAAGCAGCGTTTAAAGCACACTCCATCCCCTGGGCAGAGGGCACAGGGTGTCTGTCAGCAGCAGCTGAGCTCTGACCCGGCACAATCTGCTTTGTCTGGGGGGAAAATTCCTTCCTGAGCATTTCAAAGAGCCCAGCACTGGGCTTTAAATCCACCCAGTTACCTCCAGCACAGCGTCCCTCAGCCACAGAGGAGCCTCAGGAGAAATGCAGGAAGGTTCCCAAATCTGTGGGACACTGAGGGATTTGTTTGGATGGGCACAGAGCTGCTGTCCCCAGGGAGAGCCATTCTCTCCGAGCTGCTGGGGAAGGGACAATCTGTGCCCGTGGTGGGTTTCAATAAAGCTCCCCAGCCTGTCCTGTGCCATTATCAGAGCAGGCACTGCTGCACTGCTCCCAGAACTGGGACAGGTTTGGGCTGGGCTCAGCAGGTTTGGGCAGGTAAAGGCACTGCTCCCAGAGCTGGGACAGGTTTGGGCTGGGCTCAGCAGGTTTGGGCAGGTAAAGGCACTGCTCCCAGAGCTGGGACAGGTTTGGGCTGGGCTCAGCAGGTTTGGGCAGGTAAAGGCACTGCTCCCAGAGCTGGGACAGGTTTGGGCTGGGCTCAGCAGGTTTGGGCAGGTAAAGGCACTGCTCCCAGAGCTGGGACAGGTTTGGGCTGGGCTCAGCAGGGTTTGGGCAGGTAAAGGCACTGCTCCCAGAGCTGGGACAGGTTTAGGCTGGGCTCAGCAGGTTTGGGCAGGTAAAGGCACTGCTCCCAGAGCTGGGACAGGTTTGGGCTGGGCTCAGCAGGGTTTGGGCAGGTAAAGGCACTGCTCCCAGAGCTGGGACAGGTTTGGGCTGGGCTCAGCAGGTTTGGGCAGGTAAAGGCACTGCTCCCAGAGCTGGGACAGGCTCTGGGCTGGGCTCAGCAGGTTTGGGCAGGTAAAGCTCACTCTGCTGCTCTGGCACAGCTCTCAGATCAGCTGCTCTCAGCAGCTCTTATTGCAGCCCCAGCTCAGGGATGGAACCCCCAGCTCAGGGTCTCAGTGCCCTCACCCAGGGGCATCTGCACCTGCACCATCCCAGTTCCAGAGGCATCCAAGCTGGACGAGCCTGTGGCTCCAGCACTGCAATGATCCACCCACAGGGGTGCTGGGGAACCCAGAGATGGGGGCACTGCTGCCCTTGGCACGAGGGGCTGGGCTTGGACTTGACCTCGGGGCTTTTCCAGCCTCAATAACTCTGATTCTCTGATTCTCTGATTCTCCCCTCTTGGCTGCTCCCTGCCATCCTCAGGTGCTGTGGGATCCCAGCTTTGATCTCTGCTTTGCACATCTTCTCATCCTCTCCCTCGTCTCCTGCCTGCTTGAAATGAGCTCCAGATTCTCCGAGTGTCCCTGGGGATGCAGAGCGCCAGGGCAGCTCTGAGCTGGGCTCTCATCCCACACCAGGCACAAACAGGATATTTCCAAACTGCATTTCATCCCCTGGGTCTCCATGGGAGGGGCAGTGACTGCAGGGTGAGGGGACACGGAGCCAGAAACAGCTGAGACGTAAAAGTGCTGGTGTGAAACCCGTCTGTAACAGCACAGACAAATCGTGAGGCTGCCTGGAAAAGCAGGCAGGTTATTGATAAAGGGGCGAGAAGGGGATTCCCAGAAACTGTGAACAGACACAGCACAAATCAAGCAGCCAATGCTGTGCTGCAGGGGAGGCTGAAAATCCATTAGCAAAGTTCTAAACTGGAAATTGCAGAATTTATGAAGTAACGTGGAGTAAACGATGGGTCCCTCTCTAAAGAGAAAGGGAAAGTGCTGGGAAGGTTCTACCCCTGAGGGGAGAAAGTCACTCCTCTGCCTCTCCTTTGGCCAGCTCAGGGGCTTTAAAAGATGCTTCCTGCTCTTTCAACAGCTGTGGGATGAATTCCAGCATCCTGTATCCAGGGATGTGCAGGAGCACTCCAGCCAAGCTCAGGAATTCATGGTGACTGCACAAGTGGCTCTCCCTTCCACACTGCTGGGGGCAAAGAGAAGGAAATAAATTCTAGAGCAAAAATAAAAAAGCAAATGTAAAAAAAAACCCCAAAAAACAAAAAAACAACAAAACAAAACAAAACAAAAAAAAAAAAAAAAAAAAACAAAACACAAACCCCAGTCACTCAAAAAGAGAAGTGATTCTGGCATTTGTAACTGCAACTAATAGAACAAGTATTGAGCCAAACAAATTCCTACACAGGGGATAAAGAAAGGGAGAGCAGCTCAAACCCACAAGCATATGCCCAAGTACATAAAGAGCAAATCTCAGCAGAGAAATTTGTTGCCTATTTTTAGCTGAAACTATTAGTGGATAAAGAGTTTCTGTTTGGATTTTATTAAAACCCTTGCAGCCCTGATCTCAGGATGAATTCAAATTTGTGTTGCTCAGCCAGGCTGCAACGGAGGGAAGGTGGGGTGTGAAATGAAATTGGGGTTCAGCATCCCTGAGCCTTGCCCAGAACAGCCCTGGGGAGCAGAGGGGGTGTCGGGGGCAAGGACAGCAAGGACAGGACCCTCAGAGAGGGGCACACCTGCCCAGGAATGGCTGCTGGAGAGGGGGAAATGGGGATCCACACCCTTGGGGTAACTCCTGCTGAAGTCCCTGGGACACTCCTGCTCCTTCTCCAGCCTCCAAGGGAAATCCTGCTGTCCCCCAGCACAGCTCTCAGGCCCTCGAGGAATTTCCAGCTTCACCTTTCTCAGCACAGCCACAGTGCAGCAATCCCCAAAGCAAACCCCAAAGGAAACCCCAAAGCAAACCCCAAACAATCCCCAAACAATCCCCAAACAATCCCCAAAGGAAACCCCAAAGCAATCCCCAAACAATCCCCAAACAATCCCCAAAGGAAACCCCAAAGCAATCCCCAAAGGAAACCCCAAACAATCCCCAAAGGAAACCCCAAAGCAATCCCCAAACAATCCCCAAAGCAAACCCCCAAAGGAAACCCCAAACAATCCCCAAAGCAATCCCCAAACAATCCCCAAAGCAATCCCCAAAGCAATCCCCAAAGCAATCCCCAAACAATCCCCAAAGCAATCCCCAAAGCAATCCCCAAACAATCCCCAAAGCAATCCCCAAAGCAAACCCCAAAGCAATCCCCAAAGCAATCCCCAAAGCAAACCCCAAACAATCCCCCAAACAATCCCCAAAGCAATCCCCAAAGCAATCCCCAAACAATCCCCAAAGCAATCCCCAAACAATCCCCAAACAATCCCCAAAGCAATCCCCCAAAGCAATCCCCCAAACAATCCCCAAACAATCCCCAAACAAACCCCAAACAATCCCCAAACAATCCCCAAAGCAATCCCCAAAGCAATCCCCAAACAATCCCCAAAGCAATTTCTTGTGCCCACCCCGACCCTGCATTAGGGATTCCCTGTGTCCATCCTGGCCCTGCCCACATTCCCTGTGTCCATCCCGGCCCCGCCCACATTCCCTGTGTCCATCCCGGCCCCGCCCACATTCCCTGTGTCCACCCTCGCCCTCCCTTGGGGCACTTGAGGCCATTTCTCTTTTTTAGGAGCAGAGCAGCCCCCGCTGACCCTGCTGTCCCCTCCAGCAGGGTGTCCTGAGGAGATTTCCCAGAGCAGAGCTGTCCCTGTCCCTGTCCCTGTCCCTGCTCCTGCTCCTGCTCCTGTCCCTGGCCCTGGCCCTGTCCCTGTCCCTGGCCCTGTCCCTGTCCCTGCCCCTGTCCTTGCTCTCCCTGTCCCTGTCCCTGCCCCTGCCCCTGGCCCTGGCCCTGTCCCTGCCCCTGTCCCATCCCTGTCCCTGCCCCTGTCCCATCCCTGTCCCTGCCCCTGCCCCTGCCCCTGTCCCTGTCCCTGTCCCTGTCCCTGCTCCTGTCCCTGTCCCTGTCCCTGTCCCATCCCCGTCCCTGTCCCTGTCCCTGCCCCTGTCCCTGTCCCTGTCCCTGTCCCTGTCCCTGTCCCTGTCCCTGCCCCTGTCCCTGTCCCTGTCCCTCCTGCAGGGATCAGGATGGGATCAGGGGCACACAGAGACATTAAGAGCAGAAGCTCCGAGTCAGAGATGTTTTAAAAATGTGTGTGCTCAAGTAAAGGACTTTCTAATGTTTTAATAACAAATATTGCAAGATATTTTTCTCCATGCCCAGTGCCTGCTGAGCCATCATGCTGAGCCAGTATTTATGGCACTGTAAAGCACAATGGAGGCAGCAGCACCAGGAATACTAATAGCCTCCAGTTTATTACACTAAGGCTGAGTGCTTCATTTTAATTGCATGGAAACATTTAATTTGTTAGATGAGGTGTCATGTAGTTTTCCTTAGGCACCAGTAACTCATATCCACACTGGGACAATCGAACAATCTAAGGGTGGCTTTAGAATTAAATGGATTTTACTATTTCTTACCTTGTTGGGGTGTGTGGGTGGCCAGGTTCTCGGGCTTTGTAGAGTTGAAATATTTGTGACTCCTGTTTGTAAGACTTGGTTGGAGTAACCCAGGCCAGCCCAGCCCAAGCAGAAGGCATTTTGTGTCTCTCCTTCCCTGCACACAGAGCAAGGACGTTCCCACTGCTCCAGGTGCCTGAACCTGCTGAGGTGAGCAGCAGAGCCCTGCTGCAGCCAGGGAAACACATTTTGGGGAGGCAGGGTGGGAACCAGGGCACAGCTGAGCAGTGGGATGGAGTCCCAGTGGTTGGTTTGGGGTTTTGGCTGGGGCAGAGTGGCAGCTCTGGGGCTGTGTTTGGGTTTGTGACACAGGGAACTGAGCCTGGGCTCACAGGGTGTATTTGGGGTTTGTGACACAGGGAACTGAGCCTGGAACTCACAGGGTGTATTTGGGTTTGTGACACAGGGAACTGAGCCTGGAACTCACAGGGTGTATTTGGGTTTGTGACACAGGGAACTGAGCCTGGGCTCACAGGGTTTATTTGGGTTTGTGACACTGGGAACTGAGCCTGGGCTCACAGGGTTTATTTGGGTTTGTGACACTGGGAACTGAGCCTGGGCTCACAGGGTTTATTTGGGTTTGTGACACAGGGAACTCAGCCTGGGCTCACAGGGTGTATTTGGGGTTTGTGACACAGGGAACTGAGCCTGGAACTCACAGGGTGTATTTGGGTTTGTGACACAGGGAACTGAGCCTGGAACTCACAGGGTGTATTTGGGGTTTGTGACACTGGGAACTGAGCCTGGAACTCACAGGGTGTATTTGGGTTTGTGACACAGGGAACTGAGCCTGGAACTCACAGGGTGTATTTGGGGTTTGTGACACTGGGAACTGAGCCTGGAACTCACAGGGTGTATTTGGGGTTTGTGACACAGGGAACTGAGCCTGGAACTCACAGGGTGTATTTGGGGTTTGTGACACAGGGAACTGAGCCTGGAACTCACAGGGTGTATTTGGGTTTGTGACACTGGGAACTGAGCCTGGAACTCACAGGGTGTATTTGGGGTTTGTGACACAGGGAACTGAGCCTGGAACTCACAGGGTGTATTTGGGTTTGTGACACAGGGAACTGAGCCTGAAACTCACAGGGTGTATTTGGGGTTTGTGACACAGGGAACTGAGCCTGGAACTCACAGGGTGTATTTGGGGTTTGTGACACAGGGAACTGAGCCTGGAACTCACAGGGTGTATTTGGGGTTTGTGACACAGGGAACTGAGCCTGGAACTCACAGGGTGTATTTGGGGTTTGTGACACTGGGAACTCAGCCTGGAACTCACAGGGTTTATTTGGGTTTGTGACACAGGGAACTGAGCCTGGAACTCACAGGGTTTATTTGGGGTTTGTGACACTGGGAACTGAGCCTGGAACTCACAGGGTGTATTTGGGGTTTGTGACACAGGGAACTGAGCCTGGAACTCACAGGGTTTATTTGGGGTTTGTGACACAGGGAACTGAGCCTGGAACTCACAGGGTGTATTTGGGGTTTGTGACACAGGGAACTGAGCCTGGAACTCACAGGGTGTATTTGGGGTTTGTGACACAGGGAACTGAGCCTGGGCTCACAGGGTTTATTTGGGGTTTGTGACACAGGGAACTGAGCCTGGGCTCACAGGGTTTATTTGGGGTTTGTGACACAGGGAACTGAGCCTGGAACTCACAGGGTGTATTTGGGTTTGTGACACTGGGAACTGAGCCTGGAACTCACAGGGTGTATTTGGGTTTGTGACACAGGGAACTCAGCCTGGAACTCACAGGGTGTATTTGGGGTTTGTGACACTGGGAACTGAGCCTGGAACTCACAGGGTGTATTTGGGGTTTGTGACACTGGGAACTCAGCCTGGAACTCACAGGGTTTATTTGGGGTTTGTGACACAGGGAACTGAGCCTGGCTTTGTCCTGAGGCTGTTCCTGCCCGTGTGTGGCCACCCTGGGAGGGGCTGGGGGTTCTGGGTCCCACCTGCACTCCCTGTCCTGCCTCCCCTCAGCTCCCTCCCCAAAACTGCTCTGGGATTTACTTGGCAACGTTTGAGGAGTGAAAGGGAATGCAAGGGAGCAGGAATGGGTTTCATGGAATCAGGGAATCATGGAGTGGGTTGGGTTGGGTTGGGTTGGGTTGGGAGGGACATTAAATCTCATCCCAACTCCACCCCTGCCATGGCAGGGACCCTCCCACCACCCCAGGCTGGTCCTGCCCCAGTGTCCCCAGTGGGACATTCCAGGGAGCCAGGGGCAGCCCCAGCTGCTCTGGGCACCAGAGGAACAGGGACATCAAAGGACAGAGTTCAGTGGATGCTCTGAGGTGATGCCAAACCAGGACATGCCACAAAAACGGACATTTTATGAAAAGAATCCATTCAAGAAATAAAAAGGAAGGTGCCAGCACATCCCATGTGGCAGAAGGGCTGGGGCAGGGGAAAGTCCAGGTTGTTTGGAGTGAGCTGGTTCTGTCACAATGACAGCAGCTGCTCCCTCTGCACACAGCCCTGCTGAGCCAGGGGTGGGGTGGGATGAGCCCTGGGCCAGCACAGCCCCGTGGATCTGGCTCAGGGGCTGTCCCAGCCTGGGTTTCACTCCCATCCTGATCCAGCCCGTTGGACACTGCTGTTCAAATCCTCAGGATGGCAGTGACAGTGACTGGGGCACACACAGGTGACCCTGCACGAGCTGTGCAAAGGAGTGGTGAATTCCCTGTCACTGCAGGTTTGCAGGACACAGGAGTGACTCCAAGAGAGAGGCTGCACTTCAGCTCCCACTTGATGGGCTCAGAGCTGCCATGCCCGTGCTATGGAAGAATAATTCTCCCAGCAGGAATTCCTGGGGAAGAGGAACATTATGCAGAAGAGGAGACTCTCTGCTGTCCTTAATATCCACATTATGGCCTTTGAGGCAGCGAGGAGCTGCCATGGCAATGAGCAAACAGAGCAGTGACACACACAGGGGAAGCCATGTGCTAATGACAAATGTCCTGGCCAAGTCCCTCCATTCCCAGCTCCTTCAGGCCTTTGGAAAGCAGGACTGTGAGGAGGGCAGGGCTGGCACAGGGGGCCCAGAGGAGCCCCTGGATCCCTGGCAGTGCCCAAGGTTGGACACAGGGGCTGGAGCAGCTGGGACAGTGGGAGCTGTCCCTGCCATGGCAGGGCTGGCACTGGGTGGGATTTGGGGTCCCTTCCCACCCAAACCATTCCATGACTCTTGGGGACTTGCACACCACAGAAACCAGGAGGCCAGAGGTGTAGGAATGGCCAACAGGGGATTTATGGCCAGTTCTCCTGTGGTGGCATTGCACAGCAGGGGAAGGTCACTGGGAGGGGTGAGGGGCTGGTACCTGAGGATGGGCTCGTGCACCCCTGAAGGGGTTGCAGTAAGAGCTCAGAAAGCTGAGAAGGGCTTTTCCATCAGCACTTGCTGGAACAAACCTGGAACAAAGTGCCAGTGGCTCTTTTTCGAGCGTGCATTTTCTGGGATCCAGAACCGAGAGCTGCTCAAGGTGGAGCTGGTCCAGGGCTGGGTTTGGGTTGGTTTGTGAGGCTGAGGGAGGATCTGTGTGTGGGTGGCCGTGGGGTCCCAGTCACTGCCCCCACAGCAAGAGCCACAGCCCACCTTGAGTTGTGCACAGATTCTGGGAACTTGGACTCCAATTTTGAAATCACCCCAGAAACCAAATTTTGAGTTTCTCACCTGGCCAGAAGCACAAGTTTATCATGTGCCCTCTGCATTGCTGGCTGAGGATCTTCCCCCTGTCCTGCAGTGAGCACAGGGAGCCCAGGAGCCCCTGCAGCTCTGGTATTGATAATTCCTGTGCCATTGCCCCCAGCCCAGCCATGGCAAGGAAGGCTCAGCTCAGAGGAGCTGCAGCCCAGAGGCTCAAGGGGTGATGCTGAAGTCAGCTGGAGAATGCTTGGTCCCACTCACCTCTCCTGGAGGCCACAATTCCCAATCCTCAGCTCTGTCCCTGCTTTCAGAATCCTTAAGTAACAGAGAGGCCAAGAACATTCACAAGGTCATCCCTGAATAATTTGGAATAATCAACAACCCTGGGAAAATCACAGGTCACTGGCAGGGAGCTGAGGAGCAGAAAGAGACAAAAAAAAAGTTGGAATTAATTCTTTCCCAGACATTTATCACTACTTTAGTGTCACCAAAATGAATATCAGGCCATGAATTATTGTTCATGAACAGCAGAGAAATCTCAGTAGCCAACAGTTTTTAATTTCTGCACCAGTAGAAAGCTGTGACTCTGAGCAGTCACACACTGCATCCTGCACTGCTGCCAAGGCAATGTTGTCTTGTTTCTCCTCCCCACTCGTGTTCCTGCAGCCCAGCTGCAGCTCTGGGCTGCTGTGACCTGCTGTGGCTCCTCAGCTCAGCACAAATCAGCAATTCCTCATCTCCACAGACGAGAGAGCTCATTTGGCTTTTGGCTGTTCCATTTCCAGCCCTGACCCAAAGGATGCTCTGGGGCAAGCAGTGTCCTGGCCCTGCTGCTGTCCCAGCCAGGCTGTTGGGCTGGGGGCACTGTGGGCTGCAGCTCAGAGCATGCAGAGCGTGCCCTGCACCAACACCTTGGGCTGAGGATCCTTCCCAGCTCCAGGTTCCTCCCGTGCCAGCCCCGAGGAACCCTGAAGGAACCTGGGGGTGTGCAGTGGTGCCAGGCACAGGGCAGGGGATCTGCTGCAATCCCAGCACAGAGCAGAGCATGCTCCTGTTATCCCAGGGGTGTGGCACAGGATGCTCCTGCTATCCCAGCACGGGACACAGGATGGTCCTGTTGTTATCCCAGAGGTGTGGCAGAGGATCTCCTGTTATCCCAGCACAGGATCTCTCTATGTAATGGTTTTGAAATCAAAACCAGTGAGACACTCCAAGTCAGAAGTACAATTTAATAGGAGAAAAGAGGAAAAAATAAAATACATGCAATAGTACAAAAGAAAAACCACTGCCAGAGTCAGAATAGAACCTGACACCCCGCTAGTTCGGGTGGTGGCAGCAGTCCAGATGAAATGGTCTTCTCAGAGCAGCAATCCTGGCAGCCCTTGTCCTCTGGAATCCAGCGGGTAAGGACTGCCTGGTGTTGCAAATGTCAGTTTTTATCTGGGTAGGAAAGGCTTGGCTCCTGCCCTGGCTGGAGCATCTCCCATGGGATGATGGAATTTTATCAGCCATGCCCTGGGACTCACTGGCCATGAACAGGAGATCTCTCCTGGAGGGAGGATGGGCTGTGGGAGAGATAAAGATGATTGTCCCAGCTGGTTTAAAGCTGCCCATGAGCAGATAATGTGTGCCAGGAGATCAGGGGCACTGCCCCAGCTGGGTTAAAGCTGCCCATGAGCAGGAGATATCCCCAGGGAGATCAGGGGCCCTGCCCTGCCTGGTTTAGCAGATGGGGACAGAACACAGACGTTGGGCACAGCTTTACAGTGTAACCTAGGACACCCTGCTATCCCAGGGATGTAGCAGTAAATCTCCCTGCTATCCCAGCACATGGAGCAGGAGCAGGCTCACAAGGAGCCGTGTTCATCAGGAGCTGCAGTGCCAGGAAAGGGGCAGTGGATTCAGACTGAAGGAGATTTAATTGGACATCGGGCAGGAATTGTTCCCTGGCAGGGTGGGCAGGGCTGGCACAGGGTGCCCAGAGCAGCTGGGGCTGCCCCTGGATCCCTGCAGTGCCCAGGGCCAGGCTGGGATTGGGGCTGGGGACACCTGGGACAGTGGGAGTGTCCCTGCCATGGCAGGATGGCACTGGGTGGACTCTGAGGTTCTTTCCAGCCCAAACCACTCTGGGATTCTATTTATGAATCTCACTGTGGCCGTCTAATTTCATAACTCTTGACCAATGCTCCAAACTAATTTGTAGTTTTCCTCTTAGCAATTAATGAATTTATAATAGAAGATGAATTTGCCTCTTTATGCCAAAATCAGCATGTTCAGATAGGGGGTGGGAAAGCTCTTTTTTTCTGAGGAAAAGACAAAGGTGCTTTGTGCCTGATTTGAATTTCAGACAAACATTTAACAGATCACTTTGCTTTCCCAAACGCACAATGCAGGCTCTAAGAGCAGCTAAATTGCTATAAATTAAAGTTAAATGTCAAAAAGGCAAAGATGTGCAGGAATGCAAGAGACAATCTCGGTGCAATTGGGGTTGTTACTGAGCTGCTTTTATCCACTTTGCTTGCATAGAGTTAAGTGCTCTTCCTGGAAAGGGGACTTTTTTTCCCTTTCTATTTTTAAGTAAGTCCCAACCCCCAGTTCCACTGAAATAGGATTTCATAATTTCTCATTTTCAAATATCATCAGGGAAAAAATTGTGATTGTCCACTCATTGTGCTTATCATTTCACTGGAGTTGTGCAGCCTGTTCTCAGTGAAATGCCATCCTTTGGCTATAGCAGGTATCAACCTGCTCAGTAAAAGAGAAATTAAGATGCCATTTCTGCCTGTGCTGAGTCGTTGGCCTCTGTGGGAGGGGAGTAATGAAATCCCTGCTTCTCTTGGCACTTTAAAATAGAAAATATAAGGGGAAATGCAGTGTGAGCTCTGTGTGACAGATAAGAACCAGGGATCAGTGTTCCAACAGCTGAGTCTCAGCTGGAAAAGAATGATTCCAGCAAGGCCAGGCTGCTCTGCTGCTGCTCAGGACCTGTCCCCAGCCCCAGTGTCCCCAGAGCACAGCTCGAGCTGCAGGCTGCCAGGACCTGTCCCAGGGTCCCAGAGCACAGGGTGGGGAGTGAGGGTGGCAGAGCCCTGAGCTGTCCCTGCAGAGCCCTGCAGGGCTCAGGGGTCCCTGGCAGCCTCAGCCCTGAGGGGTTGTGGTGCCAGTGTCAGAGCTGCAGTGCCAGAGCTGCAGTGTCAGAGCTGCAGTGCCAGTGCTGCAGTGCCAGAGCTGCAGTGCCAGAGCTGCAGTGTCAGAGCTGCAGTGTCAGTGCTGCAGTGTCAGAGCTGCAGTGTCAGAGCTGCAGTGTCAGTGCTGCAGTGTCAGAGCTGCAGTGCCAGTGCTGCAGTGTCAGAGCTGCAGTGCCAGTGCTGCAGTGCCAGAGCTGCAGTGCCAGAGCTGCAGTGTCAGAGCTGCAGTGCCAGTGCTGCAGTGCCAGAGCTGCAGTGCCAGAGCTGCAGTGCCAGAGCTGCAGTGTCAGTGCTGCAGTGTCAGAGCTGCAGTGCCAGTGCTGCAGTGTCAGAGCTGCAGTGCCAGTGCTGCAGTGCCAGAGCTGCAGTGCCAGAGCTGCAGTGTCAGAGCTGCAGTGCCAGTGCTGCAGTGCCAGAGCTGCAGTGCCAGAGCTGCAGTGCCAGAGCTGCAGTGCCAGTGCTGCAGTGCCAGAGCTGCAGTGCCAGAGCTGCAGTGTCAGAGCTGCAGTGCCAGTGCTGCAGTGCCAGAGCTGCAGTGCCAGTGCTGCAGTGCCAGAGCTGCAGTGCCAGAGCTGCAGTGTCAGAGCTGCAGTGTCAGTGCTGCAGTGTCAGAGCTGCAGTGTCAGTGCTGCAGTGCCAGTGCTGCAGTGCCAGAGCTGCCCCTCCCTGCATGCCCTGGGGCTGGGAAGCTGCTGTGCCCACCTGCCCCAAGCACCTTCCCAAGGCATCTGCCCAAAGCAGGGTTCTCCTGGTGCCCCAGGCCCTCCCAGGGCTCTGCAGCCCGACCCAACCCAACCCAACCCAACCCAACCCAATCCAACCCAACCCAACCCAACCCAACCCAACCCAACCCAACCCAACCCAACCCAACCCAATCCAACCCAACCCAACCCAATCCAACCCAGCCCAACCCAACCCAACCCAACCCAACCCAACCCAACCCAACCCAACCCAACCCAACCTAACCCAACCCAACCCAACCCAACCCAATCCAACCCAACCCAACCCAACCCAACCCAACCCAACCCAATCCAACCCAATCCAACCCAACCCAACCCAACCCAACCCAACACAACCCAACCCAACCCAATCCAACCCAACCCAATCCAACCCAACCCAATCCAACCCAACCCAACACAACCCAACCCAATCCAACCCAACCCAATCCAACCCAATCCAACCCAACCCAATCCAACCCAACCCAACACAACCCAACCCAACCCAATCCAACCCAATCCAACCCAACCCAACCCAATCCAACCCAACACAACCCAACCCAACCCAATCCAACCCAACCCAATCCAACCCAACCCAATCCAACCCAACCCAACACAACCCAACCCAATCCAACCCAACCCAATCCAACCCAACCCAACCCAACCCAACCCAACCCAACCCAACCCAACCCAACCCAACCCAACCCAACCCAACCCAACCCAACCAACCCAACCCAACCCAATCCAACCCAACCCAACACAACCCAACCCAATCCAACCCAACCCAATCCAACCCAATCCAACCCAACCCAATCCAACCCAACCCAACCCAACCCAACCCAACCCAACCCAACCCAACCCAATCCAACCCAACCCAACCCAACCCAACCCAACCCAACCCAACCCAACACAACCCAACCCAACCCAACCCAACCCAACCCAATCCAACCCAATCCAACCCAGCCCAACCCAACCCAATCCAACCCAACACAACCCAACACAACCCAACCCAACCCAACCCAACCCAACCCAACACAACCCAACACAACCCAACACAACCCAATCCAACACAACCCAACCCCACCCAACCCAGGCCATTCCATGATTCTCTGATTGCTGGACAGTGCTGAAGGCACTGGACTCTGTGCCTCCCTCTGCCCTGGGCTGGTCCAGCTCCCTGCCCCAGCACTGCCCCAGCTCTCTGCATCCCCAGGGACCTCAGACCTCCCTGGGCAGCAGCCAGGAGGAAAACAATGCAGAGGAGATTTGCTCCTGCGCAGCAGCAGCAGCAGGTTGATCTCTGACCCGTTCATCCATGACATGGAGACTCACAAGTTCAGAAATCACTGGTGTGAGAGCTTGAGAGGCAGCGAGGTGGGGGCTGATGCAGCTCACAGAGACAGAAACAGAGACAAGGACCCTGCTGGCTCAGGGAGCAGCCGAGCTGGGGGTCCCTGCAGGATTGCTCTCCTGACCTGGCACAGCCCTGTGCTGCTCTCTGCACTTTGAACCTTCATGGTTTTCATTTCAGAATTTCCATTTTTTCCTTTAACTGGTTCTTCCAGAAACAAAAATAAATACTGTTCCCCCTATACATACACATATATATGTATAAATATATGCACTCACACACACATATATGTTACACCTCATAAAACTCCCAGAGAAGCCAGCAGCAGGATTGATTGAAACAGGCAATTTCGTAGCAAGCTACAAAGTTCTTCCCTGAATCAGTGAGTCATGATGCCCTATAAAGCACACTCTAAAGCGTCATAATGACCTACTGCTATTATTTCTTCCTTAAATCTTCCCGGGGAGAGGAGCAGGAGTTTGCAGAGGGAGGGCAGGAGGGGCTGAGCTGCCTGAGCACACGTGGGGACAGAAGGCTCTGCCTTGCTCACAGCCCCAAGGTTTGGGGTCAGGGACAGGGCAGGGTGTGTCTGTGCGGTCAGAAATGCCCAGGTCACACCTTCACATTTCTAGGAACAGAACAATTGGGTCTCAGCAGCCTCTGACCCTCAGCTCATCATTCCATTGTCTGAGAGGAGGTGTTGGGTGAGAGCAGGACCTGCCCCAGCCCAGAGCCCCCAGCTTGCGCTGATCCCAAAGGAAAGGTGGGAATTGTGTCCCTGTGCCCCCAGGCTCAGGTGAGACCCCACCTGCAGAGCTGCCCCAGCCCTGCATCCCAAATTCAGGAGCAGCTGGAGCTGCTGCAGAGAGTCCAGAGGAGGGGATGGAAATGCTGCCAGGATTCTGGAGCCAGGCTGGGAGAGCTGGGAATGTTCCCCTGGAGAAGGGAAAATTGCAGGGAATGCTCAGAGTCCCTGCAGGGGCTCCAGGAGAGCTGGAATTGGGGACAAGGCAGGGAGGGACAGGACACAGGGAATGGCTCCCACTGGGAAAGGGGAGATTGGGCTGGGATTTGGGAAGGAATTCCTGCCTGGAATGGAATTCCCAGATTTGCTGTGGCTGCCCCTGGATCCCTGGCAGTGCCCAAGGCCATTGGAGCACCCTGGTTATGGAAGGGGTGGGATGAGAGGAGCTCTGCAGTCCCGTCCATCCCAAACCATCCCACGATTCCATGGCTCAGACAAGGACAGGGACAATGAGGGACAATCAATTCCCATCTAACCCTGCCTCAGGCAGTGGGAACCCCCTGCCCCTGCGTGCCCCTCCTTGTCCCCTTTCCTGGGGATCCCCACGGGGGAACTGCCCAGTCCCGGTTTTTATTGCAGGTCCCACCCTGAGCTGAGCTCAGCCCTGGAGGTTCCGCGGGATCCAGTGGATTCAGGGATTTCTGTGTCTCGGTTGTCAGGGGTGCTCTGTGCGTGCACTCGGTGTTATTGACAGCTGCTGGATCAATCCTGGCTCTGTGGAGGGTTTTAGGAGCCGATAGAGCAAATGCAGTTGGATTGACACCGCCATGTGTGGAGATACAGGGGCGTAAATGTCACTGAGTGAGGCACAAGGACAGGCAGGACGATGGGAGCCCTGTGATATGGAAGATGAATGGCATCCAGACAATTGCTTTTTTAACTTAATTTGTGGTGTCCAGATCCAGTTATTGACTTCTCAGCATGAGGAGCAGATTGAGGTCTGTGACGTGGAAGCACTCGTGATGCTGCCAGTGAAACACGTCTGGGGCTGCAGGAATAAAGACTCGAGTAGCACAAAAAATTAGGAATATAAATATAATAATTTAAACAATTACTTTCAAGTCTTCTCCCCCCCTCTCCAACTAAGGCTCTACTGGTTTGTTTGTCTTATTTTGATCAAACTCTGGTTTTGTTGTCAGCACTGCTGAACGTCTTGAATTTCCTTTGATGGGATTGAAAAGCTGTTTCCAAAAGGAAAAAAAAAAAAAAAAAAAAAAAAAAAAGACAGAAAAACTTCCCAATGCTGCCTTCTTTTTTCTTTTTTTTTTTTTTTTCCCCCTGACTTAATTACACAGTAAACAAAGCAGATTTATTTCTGTGCACACCTGGATTGTTTCTGAAGAGCTGTTGAGCATCTATGAAATGAACAGATTGTCTCCTCTTTTTAAATAAAAGAGCCCCAAACCAGAACTCAAAGGGCTGGAGGCTCCTCCATCACCACCCAAAGGCAGCAGCTCCAGGAGCTCTGAAACCTGTTCTGCCGGGGAGGGGATGGACCAGGGAATTGGGCTGGGATCAGTCTGTGTCCATCACAGATCTGGGATGGAGCAGGGAGTTGGGCTGGGATCAGCTCTGGGATGGAGCAGGGAATTGGGCTGGGATCAGTCTGTGCCCATCAGAGCTCTGGGATGGAGCAGGGAGTTGGGCTGGGATCAGCTCTGGGATGGAGCAGGGAGCTGGGCTGGGATCAGTCTGTGTCCATCACAGCTCTGGGATGGAGCAGGGAGTTGGGCTGGGATCAGCTCTGGGATGGCACAGGGAGCTGGGCTGGGATCAGTCTGTGTCCCAGGGCTGGGGGTGATGGCAGCAGCAGCTCTGAAGCTCTGCAAGTTGCTCTGAGTGGTTCTGGGGGGCTCAGGAGCTCCAGAGGGGTCCCTGCTGTCTGAGGGGGGTTTGCAGAGCAGAGCCAGAGCCAGGCTGGGTCAGGCTGGGGGGACCCGGGGTCCCTGGTGCCACTCCCTGCTCCAGCAGGGCCCCCCCAGGCTCAGGGCACAGCAGGGTCCTGGTGCCTCTGGAATGTCCCCGGCAGGACGGGGTTAAACCCCCGCTGCTTCCCGGGGTGATTTCCTTGGAGGAGCATCAGCCGGTGGTTGCTGTAAAGCTGTTTATTGCAAGGGGCATCAGTCTCCAAGGCACAGTCACACACACCAGAGCCCGGCTGAGTTTTGGCACCGAGCCCCAGGGAGAAGCAGGAGCTGCTCCTGTCGGGGTCCCTGGAAGCTGCTGCTGGGGCAGCTCCTGTCCCCTTCTGGGGCTTGGTGATGGCAGCAAAGCAAAATGGGAAAAGCAATGGCAAAATGCACAAAGCACCAGCTCTCCCCAGTACCACCTCTTATACAGGATTTTTCTAACAAGCTGAGACACAAACTCGGACACCACTCCTTAACCTGTGAGAATTCCAGTCCCTTCACATGCCAGGGGATGGATAGACCACGCACACCTATCCTGTTCTATGGGAAAATGTGAGCAATATTCTTCCTAGAGCTCTGTTATGTCTAAAGCTACATTCCTGGAGCCTCCACTGAGACACAGAGTGTTTTCCACCTTCACTAGAACTCACACTGCTACTCTGGCACCTGAAACCTTTCACTTCCTAAAGCACCAGAGCTCACACTAAAACCTACTGACTCACTTGCTTACACTCAATGCACCCAAAGGCTTTAATTCAATCCCTGCACTCTCATTTCTCCCTGAAGAATTCAGAGACCCCTGACTCACTGACTCCAACAGGAGCAGACTCCAGCCCCCTCTGGGCACTGCCCAGGGCAGTTCTGCCCCTGTGCAGGGGCAGTTCCTGGGCTCAGCCCCTGCCCGGGGCTCTGGTGCCACTGCTGGGTCCTGCTCAGAGCCCTCCCTGCACACAGGGACAGACTGGGGCAGACTGGGACACACTGGGACACCCAGAGACACCAGGGACAGACAGGGACAGACAGACAGGGACCCCCAGGGAGCCCCAGGGACAGACAGGGACAGACAGGGACAGACAGACAGGGACAGACAGGGATACCCAGGGACCCCCAGGGACCCCAGGGCTGAGCCCCTCTCTCAGGGCTCCTCTCCAGGCTGAGCAGCCCCAGCTCCCTCAGCCTTTCCTCGTGCAGAGGATGAGCCCATGGGTTTCCATAATTAAAAGGCTTTCTGCTGCCCAGCTGTGTGTTTTTATTAAGTCCAAATGAGTTTAATGCATTCACAGTTTAATATATTGAAGATGCTCCCTTTGGTTGAAATTATCAAATTATCAGAAGCTGCTGTCCAAGGAAGGGATGAGCAGGCAGAGGCAGGGAGGAGCAGAGGCAGCTCAGCTGCTGGGCTGTGTCTCAGGAAAGGGACAGCACAGGGAGTGCTGTGCTCTGGGGCTGTGGGACTGGACCTGAGCTCCACAGTCAGATCCCAGAGTGCACAACAGGGACCCCAACCCTGTCCCACCCCAGTGAAATCCCAGAGAGCCCAACAGGGACCCCAACCCTGTCCCACCCCAGTGAAATCCCAAATTGCACATCAGGGACCCCAACCCTGTCCCACCCCAGAGAAATCCCAGAGTGCACAACAGGGACCCCAACCCCCTGTCCCACCCCAGTGAGCTGCATCAGCATCCCATGGAATCACAGAACCATGGAATGGGTTGGGTGAAGGGGACCCCAAATCCCACCCAGTGCCACCCCTGCCATGGCAGGGACCCCCCACTGTCCCAGGGTGATCCCAGCCCAGCCTGGGGCACTGCCAGGCCCAGGGGAACATCCATGGTGAATCCTCCCCAGCCCCTCAGCGCCTCTCATCAGACACAATCACTGCTCTCTGTCCAGCTGCTGATGAAGCTCATCACAACGGGGATTTACAGCACAGGAGCTCTTTAGGGTGATGGATTTGTCCATCACTGTTTGGGTCAAGTCATTTTTAACTTCTGCACCAGCAAAGGACTCTCTAGAGCTTTATTGTCCCTTCTTCCCCGTCAGGGCTGCTGATTGTGAGAGAAAAGCACTCCAGGTGTGCTGGTGCCAGGTCAGGCTGAGCAGTTTGCTCCTCACAAAGGCAGCCTGTGGGTGCTGCAGGAGGAGGCAGAAATGCAGGAGGAGCTACAGGACGTGACAGCCCTGGCAGAGCAGCTCGGTGCACACAGCAGAGCAATTGGGGAGCGAGCACATCACTGCCTGAGTGACCGACCCCCAACGTCAGCATGACACATCACCATTGTTCCCTCGCAGAATATTTCCTTTGGGAGCAAAATGAGGGAGGAACGAGTTCCCAAATGATTGCTAACAAGGGAAAAAAAAAAAAAAAGAATCGAGGAAGGGGGGAATAAAAGGGAGAAAAGAGCCCAGAAAGGCTTCACAGGCTAAGAGCAAATTACTCTGCAATTCAGCGAGCGATTTCATGGACATGCTGCAGGGATAATGCATTCTGAGTGGCTAGAATTTCATTTAATTCCACTTCATTGTTGAGCATCTTTTCCAGTGGTTTTATGACTGAACACTGTGTGCCCATTTTCCTTGTTCTAATCTGCCTTTCTGACAGTCACGCTGGATATTCCGTGTTCGTGTTTGTTTGTGTGACGCCTCTTCTGTCCTGAGACACAAGCACTACAAGGAAAATGTTCACAAATGAACATTAATTTTTCCACAATCGCTGTTTAGGCTGGTGGCTGAAGGTTTTTGTCTCTGTGCCACCCGGGGTGACGCAGGCTGTCAATCACTCACGGATCAATTAATTAATTGATCCATCAATGCATTTTTCCAGCTTGCAAAAATGCCTGCAGCTGCCTCTGCTGGCCCAGGGGACACAAAGCTCAGCCCAGTGGTGTTTGCAGTGCTCCAGAGCAGCTCTGGCTGGAAATCAGGAGCATTTCTCAGAGTTCTGCAGCTTCCTGATGAACCAGGAGAAACTTCTGAGCAATTAACAGAGTTATGGAATGGTTTGGGTTGGAAAGGATCTTAAAATCTGTCTGGTTCCCCCTGTCCCAGGGGGACACTCCCACTGTCCCAGGTGCTCCCAGCCCCAGTGTCCAACCTTGGGGATCCAGGGGCAGCCCCAGCTGCTCTGGGCACCCTGTGCCAGGGCCTCACACCCTCCCAGAACAATTCCTGCCCAAATCCCACCCGGCCCTGCTTGAATCCATTCCCCTGCATCCTGTCCCTCCAGGCTCTTGGAAGGAGAGTAATTTTCTGGACCAGTCCTGGACCATTTGTATTTGCCATAGTGCCACCAGCTGGAAACATCAAAATTTTCCATTTTTGCGGCCTTTTTGTTTTATTCTCTTCTCTTTCTGTGGTGGCTGGATCAACCTGGTTTCCTTGGCAATAGCAATGTGACAGCAAAATTGTCCCAAGTTATTTTTCTCTTGGATTAGTTCCATCCTTGGACGGTCTTTTTGTCGCAGAGAAAGACAAGGAGCTTCTGGAACATTTGAATTCCTATTTGCTCCCCAAAAAGGGATCTCTGGGGTGGCACTGACCCTGTCCCGGGGCTGGAGCTGTCCCTGCAGAGCGGCAGAGGGGTCCAGGGTCCCTGCAGGAGCGGTGGCCACGGGGCTGGATCTGTCTGGGTGAGACATTTCCGTGCAGTTGGGGATAATTGAGTGTTTTCTTGTGCAGCCCCATCTGCCCGTGGCCACTGTTCCCTCCTGCTTTATAATTAGCTCCTGCACTGTTGCAAGGACTGATTTGTCATTCTGTCTTTGTACCGTTTCCAGCGCTGCTACAAAGCACATTTCCATGTAAAACCACTCTTTGCAGATCAAGGAAAAGGACAGCCTGACCTAAAATCCCGTTTTGGCCCTGTGGTAAAACGAAGGCAACAATTACAAATAAAAGGACAATGGAGGAAGAACAGAACTGTGAAGATGGCAATTAGCACAAATGAGAAGCTGTGAAATTCAAATGGTTCTCTCAGAAAACTAAAGGCATTAAGGAAAGTCCCAGGAATAAAGAAGTGTAGAGCACTAGAACCGCGAGGGATGTCAGCAATGGCATTTGGCTCTTTGGTGGTGGAGAGAAGAAAGTAATAAATAACCTGTTCTCCAGGTTCTCACCTTCCTCTCCCAGCTTTAAAATTCAAAGAAGAATTATTTGTATTTCATGAATATGATTAAGAATAATCACCAAGGAAGAGATTAATAAAATACTAAGAATGAGTTTGTTTAAAAATGATTTGGTCATTTTAATGGACTTAAAATGTTGGCTGAGGGGGAATGTGCACAGGAATGTGGGAAAGCCCACATGGCTTCACAGGAGTTTTACTCTGAGTAAATCTACTGCTGGCCACGGAAGGAATTCAAACAGACAATTTCCAAGGTGCCCACAGAGATTTAATGCAGACCGTGTTAGGGAATTGGGTTGAGGGTTTTGGTAAGAAAGCAAAGCACGAGAAATCCCACCGAGGGGCTGCAGCAAAAATCAACAGAGACCCTGGAGAAAACGAGAAGGGAGCTGAAATTGGGAAAGGAGAAACATCTTCTGCCTCAATGAGACACCAGTGGGACTGAGATGAGAACAGCTGGCTGCTGGCAGTTTAAAAAGGAGTTTGGGGAAGGATTGGAAGAGTGTCCAAAAAAAATGTGTGAGAAAAACTACTGGAGATCTGGAGAAAGCACCTTGCACTGACACTTCCACAATCCAATCTGCCTGTAAAAGAAAGTTTACAAAAGAAAAAAAAAAAAAAGATGGAGAGGTGACTAATTTGATTAAGGTGTGTAAGTACTTCCATAGGGAGAGAATTGTGGTTAGCAAAGTAGTCTTTAATCTTGTGGAGAAGGGAATATTTATGACTGGAAGTGGAATCCTGACATATTCAAATAGAAATAATTTTAGCAGAGTGATGGAGCAGGTGAAGGCAGTGCCGTGGGAGTGCTGTGTCTCTGTGCTGAAGGCTTTCCAATCAGAGCTGGATTTCTTCCTCAGAGAGTCCCTTTTGATTTCAGCCTCCCAGTCTGGTGCTACCCAGCTAAACTCAGTCCCAAAGCCAAGGTCACACGATGGTCTGAGAGCAGCAGCACCATGCCCGGGGCTGTGGCTGCTCCAGGGAATCTGGGGGGACAGGACTGGGGACAGGTGCTCCTGTCCCACCCTCTGTGACCTCAGTGTCACATCAGAGCTTGGGCAGAGAGAGGAGACTGGGACAATGGGAAGGGAAGGGAAGTTTCAGGGAAGTTTCAGGGAAGTTTCAGGGAAGTTTCAGGGAAGTTTCAGGGAAGGGAAGTTTCAGGGAAGGGAAGTTTCAGGGAAGGGAAGTTTCAGGGAAGGGAAGTTTCAGGGAAGGGAAGGGAAGTTTCAGGGAAGGGAAGTTTCAGGAAGGGAAGTTTCAGGGAAGGGAAGGAAGTTTCAGGGAAGGGAAGTTTCAGGGAAGGGAAGTTTCAGGGAAGGGAAGTTTCAGGGAAGTTTCAGGGAAGTTTCAGGGAAGGGAAGTTTCAGGGAAGGGAAGGGAAGTTTCAGGGAAGGGAAGGGAAGGGAAGGGAAGGGAAGGAAGTTTCAGGAAGTTTCAGGGAAGGGAAGGGAAGTTTCAGGAAGGGAAGTTTCAGGGAAGGGAAGTTTCAGGGAAGTTTCAGGGAAGGGAAGTTTCAGGGAAGTTTCAGGAAGTTTCAGGAAGTTTCAGGAAGTTTCAGGAAGTTTCAGGAAGTTTCAGGGAAGTTTCAGGGAAGTTTCAGGGAAGGGAAGGGAAGGTTAAGGGAAGGGAAGGGAAGGGAAGGGAAGGGAAGGGAAGGGAAGGGAAGGGAAGGGAAGGGAAGGGAAGGGAAGGGAAGGGAAGGGAAGGGGGTGACCTTATTGCAGCCCCTCAGTACCTGAACAGGAACTGCCAGAGAGGCAGAGATACACTTTGGGGACGGTCATGTAGGGACTGGAGAGGGGAACTGCTTTAGAGTGACAGAGAGAAGCTTCAGGTGAGGTATTGGGCAGGAATTGTCCCCTGGGAGGGTGAGGAGGTGGCACAGGGTGCCCAGAGCAGCTGTGGCTGCCCCTGGACCTGGAGGTGTCCCAGGTTGGACACTGGGGCTGGGGCAGCCTGGGCTGGTGGGAGCTGTCCCTGCCATGGCAGGGGTGGCTCTGGGTGGGATTTGGGGACCCTTCCAGCCCAAACCTGTGAGAGTCTCAGTGGGGGGACAGTGCTCAGGACAAACTCAGGCTCTCTCTGTGAGCTGCTCCTGATGTTTGCAGTTTATTGTAAAGGGTGAGGGTGTGCAGGGCCCTGCTGAGAGCTGCCAGCTCAACTCAGAGCAGGACACAGAGAGTGGGGGGAAGAGAGAGAAGTAAGAGAGGGATGGGAGAGAGAGAAATAAGAGAGGGATTTTCCCATTTACAACACAATAAATCTTCTATGTTGAATATTCTAATTTCCACTAACCAATCTAATACAAGATATAGATCCTACAGCATTTACATCCAGCCTATAAGAATCATTACATTACATAATGTGTTACACTTTAAACCCTAAAAACGACTCTCTGGAGCCCTTCTGCCCAGCTCTGCCCTTTGGAGCTGCTCTCCAGCAGAAGGCATTGTTCTATCAGAGGGGATTACTTTCCCAGCCATCCTATTGTCTTCTAGTTATTCAGTAACTCAGGTTTGGTATCTCAAAGATGCTCTCATTTCAATCTCGCTGATGGTTTCCATATTCTCAGAGTCTTTTGCTAAGCACTGATATTTGTAAGGTTTTCCTGGATCATCGTTCCCCACACAAACCCCTCTGATGGTGACCAGCAGCCCCACACGCTGCTCTGGCACTGCCCACCCAGCCAGCCCTTGGGCACCCTGGGCTCAGGGAGGGATTTCCCTGGAGGCAGGGGCTGTGCTGGGAGGGCACCAGTGCCTTTCCCAGGACAGAAACTCTGGTCAGGGTGAGCACAGCTCTGCCCCAGGGGCTCCCAGCGCTGCCCACCCCGGGCTGGGGACGAGGGGTCACAAAGGGACAGGCAGAGGGGGAACACTGCTCCTGCCCAGCTGGGGGCTGGGGGAGATGTGCAGGAGGGACACGCTGAGTGCCCCCTGCCCTGCCCTGCCCCAGGGGATGGGCTGGGCTGGGCTCTCCCCAGTCCCTGATCAGCCCAGCTGAGCCTGAGCCTGGATTGAGCAGGAGGGAGAGCCCAGCTGAGCCTGAGCCTGGACTGAGCAGGAGGCAGAGCCCAGCTGAACCTGAGCCCAGCTGAGCCTGGACTGAGCAGGAGGCAGAGCCCAGCTGAGGCAGAACCCAGCTGAGCCTGGACTGAGCAGGAGGAAGAGCCCAGCTGAGCCTGAGCTGACCAGGAGGCAGAGCCCAGCTGAGCCTGAGCCTGGACTGAGCCAGAGCCCAGCTGAGCCTGGACTGAGCAGGAGGGAGAGCCCAGCTGAGCCTGGACTGAGCAGGAGGGAGAGCCCAGCTGAGCCTGGACTAAGCAGGAGGGAGAGCCCAGCTGAGCCTGGACTGAGCAGGAGGCAGAGCCCAGCTGAACCTGAGCCCAGCTGAGCCTGGACTGAGCAGGAGGCAGAGCCCAGCTGAACCTGAGCCCAGCTGAGCCTGGACTGAGCAGGAGGGAGAGCCCAGCTGAGCCTGGACTGAGCAGGAGGCAGAGCCCAGCTGAGCCTGAGCCCAGCTGGGCCCAGGGCTGGCTGCAGCACCGGGCGATGCCATCTCACTGGAGCAGAAAATTGGAACGTGTTGAGCCATCACGTGGCCTCCTGCAAGGACTGAAGTGCTACCAGGGGTTTCTATTTGTGTGCAGCTCCTCATTTCCTAATTATCGTGTTTTCCCTCCAGTCCCTTCAGCAGCAAATAAATAAATAAATGAACAGATAACTGTTCCCATCCCTGGCATAAGAGCTGGAGCATCTCTTTAGCCCACAGCCCTTCTCTGGGATTCAGAGGCTTGGGCTGGCACCAGTGACCATGGTTTGAATTAAAAATATGTAGAAGGGAATTTAAAATCACTGGGCCAGATCATCAGCTGCTGCAAGCCAGTGAAGACCAGCTGAAGCCAACAGAACCACAATTACTCTGATTAAGCAGTGAGATCTGACTGTAGGCAGAGGAAGCCCTGCCCAGCCTCCCTCACACCTCCCAGCTCTCACCATTTGCTGTCCTCTGCAGTGAGAGAGGTTAATTATCATCATCTGGAGGCACTGGAGTGAAATTAAGCAAAGGAGAATTTGGGAGGCATGTCGGGAGCTGGGGCTCTGCTAGCACAGCACATTCTCCCAGGAAAGGGAGGGGTGGCTGCTCACCTGTGCCAGGGACACCTGGGGTGCCCCAAGCGGGGGAGGAGCTGCAGGAGCAGCCCCTCCATCCTGGGAGCAGATCTGGGGTGCAGAGGAGCCTCCCCCATTCTCTGATCCCCTGTTTGTGAGTGATCCCCCTTCCCAGAGGGAGTGCTGAGCGGGGCACAGGCTATCTGAATTACTATCCCAGCAAACACTCTCATTCTCAAAATCTGGGATGTTTTCCAGCTTAATCACCATTGTCATTTGTTTTCCCTGGGCCGTGTGTCAGTGTGGCACCGGCAGCACAGGGTGGGAGCTCTGAGCTCACACAGGGAGTGTGTGCCCCACCAGCCCGGGTGGAGCTCTGAGCTCACAGGGAGTGTGTGCCCCCCAGCCCGGGTGGAGCTCTGAGCTCACACAGGGAGTGTGTGCCCCCCCAGCCCGGGTGGAGCTCTGAGCTCACACAGGGAGTGTGTGCCCCACCAGCCCGGGTGGAGCTCTGAGCTCACAGGGAGTGTGTGCCCCACCAGCCCGGGTGGAGCTCTGAGCTCACAGGCACGGGGTGCCCCACCGCCCGGGTGGAGCTGAGCTCACAGGCCAGTGGTGGCTCGGCCAGGGGTGAGTCCACAGCGGTGGACCATCCACAGGGTGGCCTCGAGCCCAGGGAGCTGGGCCCACCGCCTGGTGGAGCCTGAGCTCACAGGGAGTGTGCCCCACCAGCCCGGGTGGGAGCTCTGAGCTCACAGGAGTGGTGCCCCCACCAGCGGCCGGAGCCTACACAGAGTGTGTGCCCATCAGCCGGTGGAGCCTCAGCTCACAGGAGTGTGCCCCCCGCCGGGTGGAGCTCTGAGCTCACACGAGCGGTGTGCCCCTCCAGCCCGGGGGTGAGCCGGCCTCCCCCGGGAGGAGCCGACACAGGAGGTGCCCCACCAGCCTGGGAGCTCGAGCTCAGCCGGGGAGTGTGGCCCAGCCCGGGCTCTGAGCCCACCCCCAGCCCGGGTGGCCTGAGCTCAGCCAGGGGTGTGTGCCCCCCAGCCCGGGGGAGCTCTGAGCTCAGGTGGGAGCTCTGAGCTCACAGGGAGTGTGCCCCCAGCCAGCCCGGGTGGGAGCTCTCTGAGCTCACACAGGGAGTGTGTGCCCCACCAGCCCGGGTGGAGCTCTGAGCTCACACAGGGAGTGTGCCCCACCAGCCCGGGTGGAGCTCTGAGCTCACAGGGGAGCTCTGAGCTGGGAGTGTGCCCCACCAGCCCGGGTGGGAGCTCTGAGCTCACACAGGGAGTGTGTGCCCCACCAGCCCGGGTGGAGCTCTGAGCTCACAGGGAGTGTGTGCCCCACCAGCCCGGGTGGGAGCTCTGAGCTCACAGGGAGTGTGTGCCCCACCAGCCCGGGTGGAGCTCTGAGCTCACACAGGGAGTGTGTGTCCCACCAGCCCCCGGGTGGAGCTCTGAGCTCACAGGAGGGTGTGTGCCTCACAGGGAGTGTGTGCAGCCCGGGTGGGAGCTCTGAGCTCACCCCGGTGGAGCTCTGAGAGAATTACAGAAGCTCACGGGTCACAGAGAATTACAGAATCCGACACAGTCACACACAGAGTCAGAGTCACAGATTTACAAAGTCACAGTCACACAGAATTACAGTCACACACACAATCACACACAGTCACACTGAGAGTCACTCACAGAGTCACAGTGTGGCACACAGAGTCACACACAGAAGAGAACAGAGAGCAGCAGGCTGGAATGGAATTCCTTAGGACACGCCTAAGGAATGGGGCAGAGAGGAGCCTCAGGCTGGAAACATCAGACCAGAAGGAGAAATAACAAAAATAACCACCAAGAATTTGCACTGGAGGTTTAGATTTTGACAAGAACAAGGTTGGTGGCAGTCATTTCCAGTAGGACCAAGAGAGGATGAGGATGGTGCTTGCTGTGGGTGAGGAGGGCAGAATTCATGGAATCACAGAATGCTCCCAGAGTGACCTTGGAGATCATCCAGCTCCAGCCCCTGCCATTCCAATTCCCTCTTTAACTAAAAAAAGTAAAACAAAACCCACAAAACCACAAGGCAGAATCTCCATCTCCCCACAAAATAAATAATAGAAACAAGTAAACCTCAAACCTTTCTGATCCCAGCACAGAATCTCAGCCTGCTATGAACACTGCTGGATTTAAATATCGAGAATATTCAGTGCATCAACAACAAAATCTAATCCGTGTTATTTCATCTGACAATGCACACAGGACGAAAATAGAAAGGCCCGCTCCATTAAGCTTTGCATCTCCAACTGCACTGAAATTATAATCAACAGCTTCTTCAGGGCAAGGGGAGAGCAAACAAAGGAAGGCAGAGGAAAAAAGGACGTGGAGGGTTTGTCTTATTTCCCCATGGCAATAAACCCTCAGAAGGATCCAGTTCCCCATTCCCATTCCCCATTCCCCATTCCCCATTCCCCATTCCCCATTCCCATTCCCCATTCCCCATCCCCATTCCCCATTCCCCATTCCCCATTCCCCATTCCCCATGCCCCATTCCCCATTCCCATTCCCCATTCCCCATTCCCCCCATTCCCCATTCCCATTCCCCATTCCCATTCCCCATTCCCCATTCCCATTCCCCATTCCCCATTCCCCATTCCCATTCCCATTCCCCATTCCCATTCCCCATTCCCCATTCCCCATTCCCCATTCCCCATTCCCCATTCCCCATTCCATTCCCCATTCCCCATTCCCCATTCCCATTCCCATTCCCATTCCCCATTCCCCATTCCCATTCCCATTCCCCATTCCCCATTCCCATTCCCCATTCCCCATTCCCCATTCCCCATTCCCCATTCCCATTCCCATTCCCCATTCCCCCCCATTCCCATTCCCATTCCCCATTCCCATTCCCCATCCCTGCCTGTCCCAGCTCCCCTGGGTCCCCAGGAAAAGCCAGCACTGACCCCACAGAGCCCCCTGGGATCCATCCCTCCTTCCCTGCCTGTGTCAGCTCCCCTGGATCCCCAGGGAAATCCAGGACTGAGCCCCAGGGCTCCATCGCCGTCAGGAAGGCTCAGCCTGGGAGGGCTTAGGCCAGGCTTGGTGATCTCTGCACTCCCCTTCAGGTCTCTCCCCTCCACTGAGATTTTCCAATATCACACAGAGCATTTCCATCTTCTTCTAGTTTTTTGTTTTGTTTTGTTTTGTTTTACTAGCCAGAAATGTTTGAGTCACCATTTCAAAAGACAAAATTTCGTGGAAAATCAAACCAATGAACCAACAAAGACAGAGTTTGCAATGACAATTTTATTAGTTTTTCCTGGCATGATCTCACCCCTGGGATGTAGAAAACAGGAGCTGGCTACTCTGAGCAAGGCAAACCAGAAAAGTTTAGAGGAATCAGTTGCTCCATGCTGCTTTCTTTGGAGCGTGTCTATAATCCCCAAACTCCTTCTCCAGGTTCCCCAGGTTCCCTGCAGCTACAGAATCTGAGTCCTGTTATTACTTTTTTTTTTTCATCATTGATTTATGTAAATTAAATAGGAAGAAATACCAGCACTCCAACCAAAAAGAGAAATGCCTCTTTTACAGGCTTAATATTTCACAGAGAATATTCATCCTTCCCTGTGAGCAACTTCTTTCTCGGCCTCTCACATGGTATTTTTACCGATAGCATTAAATGCTGAATGTAGGCAATATCTTTGATATATGGGCAATTTACAGCACACACAGAACCTTGACAGGACTCCTTTTCCTTTCTTTATCATCCTGTTCATAAATTGCAGCTGCTCCAGGGAGGGGCTCAGAGGAGGGCTGGGGGTGCAGTGGGCACAGATCTGGGCACAGAAGCACCTTCCCCGTGCCCTGGGCTCTGTGGAGGGCACTCTGAGATTTCTGCAGTGCTCTCCTTTTTGGGGACAGGGATTGGAGTGGGGGAAGGTGTTGGGATGGGCTGGAGAATCCACGGGCTGCTGTAGCTGCTGCCAGCTGAGCACACCTCAGCAAGGCTTGGGCTGCTCTGCCCTCCAGGGACAGCCCTGACGAGCTGCTGCTCTTTGTGCCCCAGGCTGGGATGGCCCCAGCCCTGCACATCCTGTCCCCCTTTTCCCATTCACAGCCCAGGCTTGCCTCTGCCCCTGCTGCAGGGTGGGCAGAGCTGGCATCCAGCACCTGAACCAGGGGCACCTGAACCAGGGGCTGGGGCTGTGTCACACCAGGAGGGGACAGGGCTGTGTCCCCCGGTGACCCCAGAGCGCTCAGGCAGGGCTGGAGGTGCCTCCATCACTCCAACAGACCCCAAAACTCGCAGGAACAGGGCTGGAGGGACCCTGAGGTGCCTCCATCACTCTGAGGATAGAACTGGGCAAAAGCCAGCGAGGAGAGGGACAGATCAATTGTGAGTTTCCTTCTGCTCCTCCTCTTCCTCATTCCTCTTTTTTTTTTCTTGGGCTCTTGAGCTACCTGGCCCTGTGGAAGGTGTCCCATGGCAGGAGGACTGAAAGCAGATGAGCTTTAAATCCCTTCCAGCTGCACCATTCCGTGATTCCCTGCCTGAAACCCTTCCAGCCTTTCCCCTGGGCCACAGCAGCAGCAGGATGGAGCTCTGTCCTGGTCTGAGGGACAGCTGTGTGCCAGTACAGGCAGGAGCTTCTCTTTGAAATGGAGAATGGAAACCCCCTCCCTCCTAATTATTATTATGAATTTGAAATTAAGGGTCTCTCAGGCAGAGATGGGAATTAGCAATAACAGTTCTGTACTAGGAAAATTAAAATAGAAATGCAGCATTACAAAGAACAATCCCAAACCCTGCCAGAGTCAGAATCCAAGCTGACACCCGTCAGTCAGTCAGGGTGTTGGCACAGCCCCATTCCATGGTGGCTGCATCCTCCTGCAGGGGCAGATGTGGCTCAGCTGGAGCAGTGCTCCTGGAGAAGGGGCAGTTTCCTCTGAAGGTGCAGGGATGATGTGGCAGGGTCTGGTTTTCCTCTGGGATCCAGTGGCAAAGGCTGCTCTGCTGTTCCAAATGTCAGTTTTTCTCTGGGTAGGAAAGGCTTGGCTCCTGCCCTGGCTGGAGCATCTCCCATGGGATGATGGAATTTTATCAGCCATGCCCTGGGACTCACTGGCCATGAACAGGAGATCTCTCCTGGAGGGAGGATGGGCTGTGGGAGAGATAAAGATGATTGCCCCAGCTGGTTTAAAGCTGCCCATGAGCAGATAATGTGTGCCAGGAGATCAGGGGCACTGCCCCAGCTGGGTTAACAGATGGGGACAGAATTCACATTGCTGGGATACACAAATTCACATTGCTGGAACACAGAATTCCCATTGCTGGGATACACAAATTCACATTGCTGGGCACATCCTGCACTGCAGCCCCAGACAAGCTCTCAGGAATTGCCACAGGGATGGGGGTGGGAGTGGGACCCAGACCCTGTCCCAGGGTGTGACTGGAAGCACCTGGAGTTCTGTTCTGAAACTCTCAACCCTGGGAATGCAAACCTGTCACCAGGAGTGTCCCAGGGGCACAGCCAGGGCCAGCAGAGCTCAGAGCCCCCAGCTCTGGAAAGGCTCTGCCCCATCCTGGGCAGGGGGCTCAGCTGCAGCCTCAGGTCCCAGCTCGTTCCCAGAGGATGATTGCAGGAGACAGCACTACATGTGTTGGTGCTAAATTGTTTAGTGCTGAATTAATCTCACTCTTCATGCATCTGTAGTCATTTTCTGCTGGCTGGAAGCAGCATTTCTGTGCATAATTGTGTATTAACCCCCGGGGCCTGCTACAAACAGAGCTCCTGTTTTAAGCAGAGCTGTTAATCTGCTTGCCTTCCTTTGTTTTTCAAGTCACAGGTCAGTGCACACCTGTTATAAAACATCTGTATAAAATTCCAGCAGCCCCCTCTGTGCTCTCTGCAGTCCTGGGTCCTGCCTGGCCCCGGATCACAGCTCTGGAGCTGTCATGGATTAGGATAAACACAATGTCAGCACTGACATCTTTGGCACAGGCTTTCTTCCCACAGAGCAGTTTTCTGCTGGCTCTGTCTGTAACGCCCTGGCTGAGAGGGATAACCTGCCCCAGAGGGCCCAGAGCCCTGCTGCTGGGTGCAATCCTGCACAGTTTGGGAAATGAAGGTGCCCTGGTGTCCAGCTGAGGGTGGTGGCATCACCCTGAGTGCCACAGCTGCAGCACAGGAGGGACCCTGCTCCCCGTCCCAGCCCTGCTGCATCCCCCCTGCTCCTCCCTCTGAGGCTCTGACACCTCATTTCCCACCTGAGCCTGCTCAGGGACCACCCTCTCTGGGATCTGTGACTTTTCCACCACAAATGAATGCTTGGTAGCCAAGTTTGGGACATGCAGCACTGAAGGGTGTGATGGGCAGAGCTCAGGTTTTCCCTGGTGCTGCAGTGAGTCTGTGACACCCTGGGCTCCCTTCTCAGGGACCACAACCAGAGATGTTCATCCCCTGAGCCCACTGAGGGGTTTCCCTGAGCCTGGGATCCCCCAGACCCTGTGCCAGAGCAGGCAGGGCACAAACACAACCCCAGAGCCACAGACATTGGGGCTGGAAGGGACCTGAAGGGTGACATGGGCAGGGCCCCCTCCCACTGTCCCCAGTGCTCCCAGCCCCAACCCCAGCCTGGCCAGGGCTCGGGGCAGCCACAGCTGCTCTGGGCAAAAGCCACGAGCACCAAGTGGCTCTGGAGTCTTGTCCTGGTGCTTTCCATGTTCCATTTGAATGTTCCATTTGCAGGAACAGGATCCCCAGCACGGAGCTCCCCTGGGCTGTGGGGTGCCCTTGCTGGCCAGAATTAACAAATTCCACTCCAAAAGGGCAAAGCCAGAGCCTGTCCCACACCTGCCTCTCACTGCTGACCCTCCCCAGAGCCTGTCCCACACCTGCCTCTCACCCCTGACCCTCCCCACAGCCTGTCCCACACCTGCCTCTCACCCCTGACCCTCCCCACAGCCTGTCCCACACCTGCCTCTCACCCCTGACCCTCCCACAGCCTGTCCCACACCTGCCTCTCACCCCTGACCCTCCTCACAGCCTGTCCCACACCTGCCTCTCACCCCTGACCCTTCCCACAGCCTGTCCCACACCTGCCTCTCACCCCTGACCCTCCCCACAGCCTGTCCCACACCTGCCTCTCACCCCTGACCCTCCCCACAGCCTGTCCCACACCTGCCTCTCACCCCTGACCCTCCCCTCAGCCCTGCTGGGTGCTCCTGCCCCCCTCTCCTGCTGGCCTCGTGTGCTGGCACGAGCCAGAGACACGAATGCACTCACTCACAAGAAAAGACTTTAATTTCATTAGTGCTAAATGCTGGTGGAGGCCAGCCCAGGGGACAAAGCAGGAGCTGAGGATTGGGCAGGGATCAGCCTTGGGGGTGACTCTGGGCACTGCTGACAGCACAGCAGTGCACAGTAAAGTGTCACTCCATGAAAAATCCCCATTGTCTGCCCACACACCCTCTCCCAGCCGGGCTGTCTCCCCGTTTCTGCCCTGCTGGGGCCCAGGGGCTGGGGCTGCCTGGAGGGTCCCTGAGCACTGCAGGAACGGAGCCAGGAGCCTGCAGTGGGGCTGGGAGGGGATCCCCGGCCCTGGGGCACCTGGGGACATTTCTGTGCAGGGACTCGAATGTCCATGGGTGCAGAGGAACAGCCGGGCTCAGGCACAGCCTGAGCAGCACAGAGGGGGCTGCACTCAGTGCCCGGGGAGCTCAGGGCTGCTCTGTGCTCCGGGAGAGCTGGGGCAGCTCCAGCAGGGAGCTCCTGCTGGGGAGTGTCCTGCAGTGCCCTGGTGTGTCCTGGTGTGTCCTGGAGTGTCCTGGAGTGTCCTGGTGTGTCCTGGTGTGTCCTGGAGTGTCCTGGTGTGTCCTGCAGTGTCCTGCAGTGTCCTGCAGTGTCCTGGTGTGTCCTGCAGTGTCCTGGTGTGTCCTGGTGTGTCCTGCAGTGCCCTGCAGTGCCCTGCAGTGTCCTGCAGTGCCCTGGTGTGTCCTGGTGTGTCCTGGAGTGTCCTGCAGTGTCCTGGTGTGTCCTGCAGTGTTCTGGAGTGTCCTGCAGTGTCCTGGTGTGTCCTGCAGTGTCCTGGTGTGTCCTGGAGTGTCCTGCAGTGTCCTGCAGTGTCCTGGTGTGTGTTGAATGGATCATTCTTGGAACCAGCCTTGGGCCTTTCAGTCACACAGGACTCAGGAGAGATGTTCACTCCATTTGAGTGGGATGCAGAAAACCTTCAGATTTCTCTGGCAGGAGAATGAAAAGTCTCCTGTTGTGCCTGGTGTCCATTGCATTTGTGAAGTGAAGAAGTGACTTCATTGCCATTTCCCTCTCAAGTGACATCTTTGTTTCCTGAGGACATGGCAGGAGCCCAGTGGGATCTCCAGACTTTAGGCTGTGATGGGAGCTGACTTTGCTGAAGGGTTTTGTCTCTCAGGAATGCAAAAGGCTTTTGTTTGGTGCCTGAGCTGATGATGCCCTGAGAGAACCAAGGGCTGATTGTGTGTGCTCAGTTCAGCCAAGGAACGGGGTCAGGGCACAGCCATGGCAGGGGGCAAAGCATCCCCAGGAATGTCAGTGAGCAGACAGGGTAGCAAAGGGTGTGACCTCAGCACAAGGCTGGCAATGAGCTCAAAGCATCCTCATTTGGGAATTTAAGTGGGCTGGAATTCCCAAAGCCCAACACTGGCGTTTCTGCGTTTCTTGGAATTACTAGGCTGAAGAAAAATTTGGAGTGTCAATGTTTTTGACCCGGTTTGCAAGAGAAAGCCAATGTTGGCATTTTCCTGGGGAGGGGAAGGAATTCTCCATTCTGTTCTGCTGGAAGGAGCCTTGACATTTCAGAATGGAGCAGGGTCCCTCTGACACAGACTGGGGGTCTGTGAGCACCAGCAGAGGAGCGTTGGAGCATTTGTCCCCCAGCCTTGCCCTGCCTCCACTCCTTTTGTTCTCCTCGGTTTCCAAAAATACAGCCCTGCCTGCAGCTGCCAGGCAGCAGCTCTTGTTCTCCCTCTGTGCCACAAGCTGAAGAGCTCTCTCACAGATTGGTGCTCCCAGGCAGACACGGACAAATTACCCCTCACCTTTCCTCACAGCAGAGGCAGCACAGCCTGGGGTGTGTGCCCTGCCCCTGCACACCCAGCTGCAGCTGCTCTGCCCTGGGCTGCTCCAGGACAGGAGCTTTTCCTTCTGGAGCAGAGACAGAGCGAGCTGAGCCCGGCCAGGGCATCCCTGGGCTGCCTCCTCCTCTCCTTCTCCTCTCCTTCTCCTCTCCTTCTCCTCTCCTTCTCCTCTCCTTCTCCTCTCCTTCTCCTCTCCTTCTCCTCTCCTTCTCCTCTCCTTCTCCTCTCCTTCTCCTCTCCTTCTCCTCTCCTTCTCCTCTCCTCTCCCCTCCTCTCCTCTCCTCTCCTCTCCTCTCTCTCCTCTCCTCTCCTCTCCTCTCCTCTCTCTCCTCTCCTCTCCTCTCCTCTCCTCTCCTCTCCTCTCCTCTCCTCTCCTCTCCTCTCCTCTCTCCTCTCCTCTCCTCTCTCTCCTCTCCTCTCCTCTCCTCTCCTCTCCTCTCCTCTCCTCTCCTCTCTCTCTCTCCTCTCCTCTCCTCTCCTCTCCTCTCCTCTCCTCTCCTCTCCTCTCCTCTCCTCTCCTCTCTCTCCTCTCCTCTCCTCTCCTCTCCTTCTCCTCTCCTTCTCCTCTCCTTCTCCTCTCCTTCTCCTCTCCTCTCTCCTCTCCTCTCCTCTCCTCTCCTCTCCTCTCCTCTCCTCTCCTCTCCTCTCCTCTCCTCTCCTCTCCTCTCTCTCCTCTCCTCTCCTCTCCTCTCCTCTCCTCTCCTCTCCTCTCCTCTCCTCTCCTCTCCTGCTGTTGGTGGCTCTCTCTAATCGCTGGGATGTTGCTGCCACTGTCCCAGTGCTGCTCGAGCTGCTTCACTGCTCTGACAAACCAGCTGCTGCCAGGAGAGGGGACAGCAGTGCAGGAAATAATGTCAGCAATGAAAGGAAGGGTGACCCGTCCTGCTGCTCCCTCATCTCTGCTCCCAGTGCCACTCAGGGACTGGCCCAGCCCAGCGGGACTGAAACAGCCCAGAGCCCTGAGAGCCCCATCCAGGAGTTCTGGGACACCTCTGGGATGGGCACTGCAACCCTCCCTGGGCAGTCCCAACCCCTGACCCCCCTTCCATGGGGAAATTCCTGCTGATTCCACCCTGAGCCCACCCTGAGGCTGTTCCCTCTCCTGTCCCTGTTCCCAGATCCCAAATCCCCCCGGCTGTCCCCTCCTGGCAGGGAGTTGTGCAGAGCCACAAGGTCCCCCCTGAGCCTCCTTTTCTCCAGGCTGAGCCCCTTCCCATTTCCCTCAGGAATTCTCCAGCCCCTTCCCAGCTCCCTCAGGAATTCTCCAGCCCCTTCCCATTTCCCTCAGGAATTCTCCAGCCCCTTCCCAGCTCCCTCAGGAATTCTCCAGCCCCTTCCCAGCTCCCTCAGGAATTCTCCATCCCATTCCCATTTCCCCCAGGAATTCTCCATGCCATTTCCCAGCTCTGTAGTCAGGCTGAGCTCTCCCAGCTGTGCACTGTCCCTGTGACACAGGATGTGGTCCTGGGGAAAATAAACTCCTGTTCATTGCCAAAATCTCCTTTGGAATTTATCAATGCTCAAAACAGTTTCTGAAAATCTAGAGGCTCATTTTAGGTGTCTAAAGTTATTTTTCCTCAGTTTGGAAATCCAAATTCGACAAACTTGTAGCTGGTGGGCTCAGTGTCTTAGCCTGAGGCGTGGATGGATGTCTCCATGAAATATCCATGGACTGGGGTGAACGATGGGTGTGAACCCTTCGTGGGGACAGCAGTGAACCAGCAGGTCACAGCAGCAGTGGGCCAGCTGCCCCATCAGCTTGGCTACTGCTTTAACAACACCACAAAATATTTCCAGCCCATGGTTGGATAGTCGGGAGACAAAAAAGAACATTTTCTTTCTTCCCAACACCTGAAGATTGTTGGATGGCCAAGAGTATCACCCCTTCATCCTCAGAAAGAAACTTTTCAGTCCCCAAACCTTTGAAGAAAATTGCAAACCCATTTCTTGTTATTCAAGAGTGCAGAAGAGATTAGTTCTGTTGAGGTTTGATGGGAAGAGCTCTCAGGAAGCTCACGGGGCTCTCATCACTCCCCGCACGCTGGGCTGGAGTAAAACGCCTTTGAACTCCGCGCTGCTAATTAGACCTGCCTGGCTCATTGTGCTTAACGAGGGTATTGTCTGCAAATTGCTGCCGGTGCCCTTTTATCTGCCGGGAGGGTGGAGAGAATTTCCCGAGGCGCCGCTGGGAGCGTTGAGTGATCGCTGTCTGTGCAGGTTGGGTGCCCGGGGTTCGGCTGGACACAGCACGGAGAGGAGGGGTCAGTGCACCCCAAACTCCAGGAGGGGTGTGAGTGCACCCCAAACTCCAGGAGGGGTGTGAGTGCACCCCAAACTCCATGGAATTCTCACAGAATCCATTCTCTTTTTCCTGGAGCACAGTACAGAACAGGGGGGTGTCAGTGCACCCCAAACCATGGAATTCTCACAGCATCCATTCCCCTTTTTCCTGGACACAGCAGGAGCAGGAGGGGTGTCAGTGCACCCCAAACTCCAGGAGGTGAATATCCCAGGGGTGTTTTACAGACATTGACATACCCGAATATCCCAGGGATATTTCACATATATCCCATGGATATTTCACATATATCCCCAGGGATATTTCACATATATCCCATGGATATTTCACATACATTCCCATAGATATTTCACATATATCCCATGGATATTTCACATACATCCCCATGGATATTTCACATATATCCCATGGATATTTCACATACATCCCCATGGATATTTCACATATATCCCATGGATGTTTCACATATATCCCATGGATGTTTCACATACATCCCCATGGATGTTTCACATACATCCCCAGGATATTTCACATATATCCCATGGATATTTCACATACATCCCCAGGGATATTTCACATATATCCCATGGATGTTTCACATACATCCCATGGATATTTCACATACATCCCATGGATATTTCACATATATCCCATGGATATTTCACATACATCCCCATGGATATTTCACATATATCCCATGGATGTTTCACATATATCCCATGGATGTTTCACATACATCCCCATGGATGTTTCACATACATCCCCAGGGATATTTCACATATATCCCATGGATATTTCACATACATCCCATGGATATTTCACATACATCCCATGGATATTTCACATATATCCCCATGGATATTTCACATATATCCCATGGATATTTCACATACATCCCCATGGATATTTCACATACATCCCATGGATATTTCACATACATCCCCATGGATATTTCACATACATCCCATGGATATTTCACATACATCCCCATGGATATTTCACATACATCCCATGGATATTTCACATACATCCCATGGATATTTCACATATATCCCCAGGGATATTTCACATACATCCCATGGATATTTCACATATATCCCATGGATATTTCACATACATCCCCATGGATGTTTCACATACATCCCCATGGATATTTCACATACATCCCCATGGATATTTCACATATATCCCATGGATATTTCACATATATCCCATGGATATTTCACATACATCCCCATGGATATTTCACATATATCCCATGGATATTTCACATACATCCCATGGATATTTCACATACATCCCATGGATATTTCACATACATCCCCATGGATATTTCACATACATCCCCATGGATATTTCACATACATCCCATGGATATTTCACATACATCCCATGGATATTTCACATATATCCCATGGATATTTCACATATATCCCCATGGATATTTCACATATATCCCATGGATATTTCACATACATCCCATGGATATTTCACATACATCCCCAGGGATATTTCACATATATCCCCATGGATATTTCACATACATCCCATGGATATTTCACATATATCCCATGGATATTTCACATATATCCCATGGATATTTCACATACATCCCCAGGGATATTTCACATACATCCCCATGGATATTTCACATATATCCCCATGGATATTTCACATACATCCCCATGGATATTTCACATATATCCCATGGATGTTTCACATATATCCCATGGATATTTCACATATATCCCATGGATATTTCACATATATCCCATGGATGTTTCACATACATCCCATGGATATTTCACATACATCCCCATGGATATTTCACATATATCCCATGGATATTTCACATACATCCCCATACATTGACATACCTGAATATATCCCAGGGGTGTTTTACAGACATTGACATACCCGAATATCCCAGGGACATTCCACACACATTCTTTTTGCCCTGGATTTCCCATTCACATCGACCCAAATCGAGCTTTTCCCTCCCCTGCATCCCAGACAAGCTCCCTGTAAATTGTTGCAGCTATTAGTGATTTACAAACCCCAGTGGCTCTGATTTCATCTCCTGTCCAGCTGCCCTGTGTGGCTCTGGAGTGCTGCCAGCCCTGGCTGAGGGCTCAGCATCCCCTGCACACCCAGACACGGCGAGCTGGGTGAGCTGGGGTGTTGTTGTCCTTGGCCAGGGCTGTGGGTGTGGCACAGGGGAGCACAGCGGGCTGGGTGGGAGCTCTGCAGGGAACGGGGCTCCTGGCTGGGCCTGGCTCTGAGCACTTGCTGGACTCTCACAGGATGTTTCTTTCTCTCCGCAGAGGTTTACTCACTGAAAGGAACTGCTGGCAGCTCTCTCAACACACTTATTTGTTAAATTAGGCTGAGCTATAAATATTTACCTTCCTTTTGTTGCATCTGGGAACTTGCAGCTCTGTGTGAGAGTGGATGTTTATCTGTGACACAGAACATCAGGGAGCTCTCAGCTCCCCAGCTCCATCCTGCCTGGGACCTCCCGGGGCTTTCTGGCTCAGCTCTCAGCTGGGAATTCAGCAGCTGGGCACGGGAGGGCACTGCGACTGCAGGTCCCAAAGCAAGGCTGGAGATGTCCCCAAACCCCAGGGGACCAGAGCCAGCCTTGGACTCGCTGCTGGAGGGCTGGAGCTGCGGGGACGGACTGTGCCCTGGCACAGCATCACTGAGACTGGCACCACTGCCCGGGACCCACAGAGCCACGGGCTGCTTTGGGTTGGGGGACCTTCAGTCACCCAGAGCCCCCTGCCATGGCTTGGGGATCCTGTCCCAGGCCCAGCCTGGCCCTGGTTTCCAGGGATCAGGGCAGCCACAGCAAATCTGGGGTACAGCCCAGGCAGAATTCCTTCCCAGATCCCAGCCCAATCTCCTTTCCCAGTGGGAGCCATTCCCTGTGTCCTGTCCCTCACTGCCTTGTCCCCAATTCCAGCTCTCCTGGAGCCCTGCAAGGGGATCTGGGCATTCCTGGAATTTTCCTTGGGGGCATTCCCAGCTCTCCCAGCCTGGCTGCAGAGCAGCTCCTGTTCTCCCTGATCTCTCCTGCCCAGCTGTGCTCCATGAACCCTGTGCAGCTCCAAATTGGCATTTTCACCAGTGCCAGCCCTGGGGCACCGTGGTGGTGCAGCAGGAACGGGCTCCTGTGTGGGGCTTTGTGTGAGGTTGTTGTGTGGGATTGTTATGTGGGATTGTTTTGTGGGGCTGTTATGTGAGGCTGTTATCTGGGATTGTTGTGTGGGATTGTTTTGTTATCTGGGGTTGTTTTGTTATGTGGGGCTGTTATCTGGGGTGGTTGTGTGGGATTGTTGTGTGGGGCTGTTGCAGGGCAGCAGAACAAGGGGAGGATGTTTTTTTTTTTTGGACAAGCTCACTGATGTTGGAACAAATCGGTGTCTTGATGCTCCTTCCCTGCTTTGCAAGCGATTAGTCTGCTTTGGAACCATTTGTTCTCCTTTGATTTGTCTCCAGCCTTGCTTTGGGGGAATTTTATGGAATTTTACTGCCTCATATATACACTTAAAGCTGTAATCAATATTGATTTAACATAATGTTTTGTTTTAAGACTCCTTTTGTTGTTTTGCATTCATTCTGCATGTTAATAAGGTTTGTAAAATCCATGATATTTTCTCCTTTCTCCTTTTCTCCAATCTTATTGGGATAATTACCCTGCTCTGCTGACAGATCGTTGTGCCTGAATTATATACAGAACACCACTGTTATCTGCTTTCCTTTCATCTCTGAGGATGCTTTCCCTGCCTTGGTGCTGTGTGTGTGTCAGCGCAGGTAAAATACCGAAAACTCTTCCTGTGCAACCTGATTCATTCTGTTCCTCCTGGAAAAAGAAACTCCCAAAATGCCCCCAATGCTCCCAGTAGGAGGTGACTTTGCTGTAAATGGGAAATGCAGCAAATGAGAAGGGAAATGGCTGAGAGGAGGCAGCAGGGATGTGAAACACACCCAGCAGGGCACAGGGTGTCCTGGGGAGCCCTCCTGGATGGGCTCCCTCATGGAATCACCCAGGAGATGGATCCTTCTGCTCCACGGCCTGGCTGGGAGGGAGGCAGAGCCCCCTGATCCTCCTGGCCTGGCTCGCCCTGTAAACTCACGGTCACTGTTCTGGGAGAATTCAAAGTTTAATAAAGAGACAATGGAGGCAAACACAAAGCAAAGGGTTAAAAGGGCCAGTGCTTGGCATGCTGCCCAGAGCACACCCTGCTTTGGGAACACCCCTTTAAATACCTTTTACAGTCCATCCATTTGTTACATATTCACAGCCCTTCATGCACAGTCAGCTGTTTCTGGGAACTGTTCAGCACGGCCACTGCTCGGCTCTGCCTTTTTAGAGCATTTGTGTTTCTTGGCTTGTGGTTTTATTTCTCCTCATCCCTTTAATTTGGGTGGTGGTCCCAGCCAGTGAGTGTTGATAATTGCTGTGTGAGCTGCAGGGTCCCCATCACCTGTTCACGGGCTGTTATCCTGACTGGGCAGGCAGTTTAACCACACATCTCTAAAACTCATGTCTAACTTTTACTATTAGCAGAGACTATATCCATATAGAAATGCTATTTTAACATGTACATACAGCATTTATCCCAATACTTGCAAAGAGCCAACAACACCTCATGCATTTCTAACACTGCCCCAGTGTGGCTCAGAGCCCAGTGAGGTCTCACACTCCCTCTGGGGTCTCT